>JAJEJO010000196.1:914060-934169 GCA_020662805.1 Glaucomys volans | reverse complement strand
CTCATTGTAGAGGTCTTTCACCTCTTTTGTTAGATTGATTCCCAAGTTTTTTTTTTTTTTTTTGAGGCTATTGTGAATGGGGTAGTTTTCCTAATTTCTCTTTCAGAGGATTCATCACTTATGAATAAAAATGCATTAGATTTATGAGCATTAATTTTATATCCTGCTACTTTACTGAATTCATTTATGAGTTCCAGAAGTTTTCTGGTGGAATTTTTAGGCTCTTCTAAATAGAGAATCATGTCATCAGCAAATAGGGATAGTGTTAGCTCTTCTTTTCCTATTCATATCCCTTTAATTTCTTTGGTCTGTCTAATTGCTCTGGCTAGAGTTTCAAGGACAGTGTTGAATAGAAGTGGTGAAAGAGGGCATCCCTGCCTTGTTCCAGTTTTCAGGGGGAATGCTTTCAGTTTTTCTCCATTTAGAATGATGTTGGCTGTAGGCTTAGCATAGATAGCCTTTGCAATGTTTAGGACCGTTCCTACCATCCCTATTTTTTCTAGTGTTTTGATCATGAAGGGGTGCTGTATTTTATCAAATGCTTTTTTTGCATCTATTGAAATAATCATGTGGTTCAATATATAGATTATTCCATCCATCACAAATGAATACACTTTCTTCTCAGCAGCTCATGGATCCTTCTCTAAAATAGTCCATATGTTATGCCACAAAGCTACTCTTAGAAAATATAAAAAAGATAGAGATATTACCTTGTATGCTATCAGATCATAATGGAATGAAATTAGAAATCAATGATAAAGTAAAAAACAAACTACTCCAATACCTGGAGATTAAATAATATGCTATTGAATGATGCATGGATAACAGAAGACATTAGGGGAAAATAAAAAAATTCTTAGAGGTCAACAAGAACAAAGATACAACATATCAAAATCTCTGGGATACTATGAAAGCAGTGCTAAGAGGAAAATTTCTTGCATGGAGCACATTCAGTAAACAAATGAAAAGTGAACAAATAAATGACCTCACATTACAGTCAAAGCCCTAGAAAAAGATGAACAGTTCATCACTAAAAGTAGTACAAGACAGGAAATAATTAAAATCGGAGCGGAAATCAATGAAATTGAAACAAAAGAGACTATTCATAAAATTGACAAAACAAAAAGTTGGTTCTTTGAAAAAATAAACAAAATTGATAAACCCTTAGCCACACTAATGAAGAAAAGGAGAGAGAAAACTCAAATTATTAAAATTTGTGATGAAAATGGAAATATCACAACAGACACTATTGAAATACAAAACATAATTAGAAGCTATTTTGAAAATTTATACTCCAACAAAATAGAAAATTCGAAGACATCAACAGGTTCCTAGAGGCATATGAGCCACCCAAACTGAATCTAGAGGATATACATAATTGAAATAGATCAGTTTCAACCAATGAAATAGAAGAAGTCATCAAAAGCCTACCAACAAAAGAAAAGTCCAGGACCAGGTGGATTCACAGCCAAGTTCTATAAGACCTTCAAAGAAGAGCTCAATCCAATACTCCTCAAATTATTCCATGAAATAGAGGAGGAGGGAACCCTTCCAAACTTATTCTATGAAATCAGTATCACCCTGATGCCAAAACCAGACAAAGACACATCAAGGAAAGAAAATTTCAGATCAATATCCCTAATGAACATAGATGCAAAAATTCTTAACAAAATTTTAGCAAATTGCATACAAAAGCATATTAAAAACATAGTGCACCATGATCAAATGGGTTTCATCCCAGGGATTCAAGGTTGGGTCAGTGTCTGGAAATCAATAAATGCAATTCACCACATCAACTTACTTAAAGTTAAGAACCACATGAAAATAGTTTTGGCCTCAGGAACTTCTGTGATTCTGTTTATCACACTTAGAGAACTGCTATACTGGCATGTAAAGGGTTTGTGGTAGTCACAAGCCTGAGGTGTAATGGTATAGAATTTAGTATAGAGAGATTCTAGACAGAGAAATGAGTACATAGAGATAATGATGGGAACTTCTGTGTATCATATTAGTAGATTAGAGAAGGTCTAGGGAAATATAGAGGAGAAAAGGTTACTATTATTGCTGATGTTATTTATAATAAAAATGGTTTTGGAACACAGGGCAGGAACTGCCCAAATTCTTTGGTTTGGAGGGAGCTAGAAAAACTGGGATGTTTCAGAGAAGACTTTGTGAAATAAATGATATTTAAGTGCTCAATAAATATTTGTTAAATGAATTACTACCTAAAAATAAAGATTCAGTAGAAATGTTTTCATTTATTTGCTAATTAAGGTATCTTTAAGCCTTACATGCCACTTCTTCATGTGTACTTCAGGGGGTCTGCTTAAAGGAATTCATCTTGGTAGGATTTTTCATTCTGTAGGGAGACTGAATATGATTTCAAATGTAGGAAATCATCTAGATATTACTTTTCTGATGTCTCTGGACTGAGATGGGCAATGAGGTGGTGAGAGGAAGGGTGGGTTTGCAAAAAGTGTATGCAGATGAACGCACAGATGGTGTGACTCTACTTTGTGTACAACCAGTGAAACAATAGCTGTACTCCATTTGTGTTCAATGAATCAATAAGTAAATAAAAAAAAAAGTGTATGCAGAGGGGAAAGGAAGTGTTAAAGAGGTAGCATCAGAAACTGGGGCAAGTTGAGGTGGGTAATAATCATAATAACTAGTATTTATATCCATTGAACTATGTGCCAGGGCCTGTTCTGTGCACTTGGCATGTGTGAATTTATATTCCTTCTCAAGAGTATTGTTGAATATACATTAATATTCTACCTTTATAGATGAGGAAACGGAGGCATTTAGAAGTTAGTAAATTGCTCAAGATTATATAGTTAATAAGCAGAATAACAGAAAAAGAGGTAATCTGGCACAGAGGGCTGCCATACTGGTAAACTATTTCTGCTACGTCATTCATGAGTAATACTGCTAATCAAGGTATCTTTTTTCCTTCAAATTCTCAAACAAATAATAAATAAATAATAGGGGTTTTAAAAAGAGCAGTTTTAGATTCATAGCAAAATTGATGTGAAAGTTCAGAGTTCCCATACACCCCCTTCCCTCAGATCCTTTCTAGAAGCATCCTCTCACACTGTTATCCTACACCTGAGTGATGTATCTGTTACAATCAATGAACCTACACTGATGCATCATTATCACCTTAAGTCCATTGTTTACATTGGAGTGCATTTTTCCTATTGTACATTCTGTACATTTTGACAAAGATATTTAATGACTTATATCCACCATTATAGTATCATTCAGAAGAGTTTCACTGCCCTGAAAGTCCTGTTTCCTTGTTATGTTTTGGTTTTGGTTCTGGGGACAGAGCTGAGGGCCTTGGGTATGCGAGGCAAGCACTCTGCCACTAAACTATATTCCAACTCCCCTGAATATCCTCTGTGTTCCACCTGTTAGTCCCTCCACTCTCCCTTCTCATCCCCTGACAGCCATTGGTTTTTAAAATTATCTCCTTTTGTTGCCTTTTTGAGAGTGTCATATAGATGAAATTCAATTTGTAACTCTTCTAGACTGGCTTATTTTACCTAGCAATGTTCATTTATGTAGGGACTCAGTGGTAGAGCTCTTGCCCAGCATACATAAGTCTGAGTTTGTTCCCCATTATCATGTAAACAACAAACAAACAAGCATTCGTCCATGTCTTTCATGGCTCAGTGACTCATTTTTTTTTCATTGTGGAATAATAGTCCATTTAAGTTTTTTTTTCCTCCTATAGTATCTTCTAGGAGTTATATAGTTTTAGACTCTACATATGATCCATTTTAGTTAATTTTTGTGAAATGTGCAAAGTTTATTTCTAGATTTTCTTTTCATGCTAATATTCAATTTTTTTCAGCACCATTTGTTAAAAACATTATCTTTTTTCTGTTGTGTTTCTTTTTCTCCTCTGTCAAACATCAGTTATGTGAGTGTATTTCTTGGCTCTCTAATCTTTTCATTCATTTATTTAACTTTTTAAAAAATTAATAACATAATGGTTCGATCATGGAAGCTTTAGAGTAAGTCTTAAAGTTAGTAGTATCAGTTTTCTGAGTTCTTTTTCTTTAATATTGTGTTAGCTCTCCTGGGCTTTTGACTCTTATAAACTTTAGAGTCAGGTTTTTGATAATATACAAAATAATTTTCTGGGATTTTTTATTGGGCTTGCATTGAATTTACAAATTAAAGTGGGAAGAACTGAAATTTGTCAATATTGAGTCTTCCTGTCCATGAACCTGTAATATCTTTCAATTTAACTCTTTTTTTGTTGTTTTTTTTAGGAATACATGACAATGGAGTGTATTTTGATATGTTATACATACATGGTGTATAACTTATTCTAATTAGGATCCCATTCTGTGGTGTATTCATACATGAACATAGGAAGTAATGTCAGATTCTACTCTACTATTCTATACCCCATCTCTTCCTTTCATACTTTGTACTTTATCTCCAACTTGTCTTATTCCATAACTTGTTCTCATATTTGGCATAAAGTCCTTATTTTTGATGCTGTGTTTGTATATTTGCTAATCTTGGTCTGAGATATGGTATCTCAGAGTGCCATCTATGGAAAATCTCTGTATCTTCGTAAAATATACATGCACATTTGTGGAAGTTTTCTACATTCTGAATCTGTACATGAAATTGTTTTATGTTGGCTGAAATGACATGCCACATCAGGCAGACATTTTTGAGGATAGAGGGAACTTTTACCATTTCTCGGATATTAAGGAATAAATTTTCATTATACTTCATAATGTGACATTTTTTTCTCTGTTCTGTTTAGTTTTGTCAGCCTGGAGGATGGCAGCTGTCCAGAGAGAGGAAACAGCCAACGTTCTTTGTGGTGGTCCTAACAGACATTGACTCAGATCGACATTACTGCTCATGCCTAACCTTCTATGAGGCAGAGATCAATCTCCAGGTACAAAATTTTTCCTGGCCAAAGTGCAGTCACAGGAATAACATATTTGTCACATTTGTTTTTGATAAAACTGCAAATTTGAGTTTTATGGGCTACTTAAAAATTATTAGGAACTTTTTATGTTTTTGCATTTAATGTGAGTAGGAGAACAACAAGGTAAAGTTTTTTAATAGTTTAATTACCTCAAAAATATTTAACATAATACGAATATTTTTAAGAATAGCTTATCCATGCATTGGTTTATTAAGAGTAGTTTTCTCTTGTAGTGAACTTGTGATTTTTCCCTCCTAGTCCACCCAAGGGATCTTTCATAGAACATAAGAATATTTAATCCAAATTTTTATGAGTCATTTATCACAACATTATTGTGTTGCACCCAAGCAAATGTTAATTCATTCTTATTAGTGGTAGTATTAGCAACATGATTGGTCCAATTATTCATAGGCTACAGTTATAGAAATCTAAAATAACTTCCAGAGTATTGTTTGAGATTTGGTTTAACCTTTACCTGCATGTACTTTCTCTAATTTAAGAAGAAAAGATTTATGACAAAGTGTAGGACAACTTATGACATTTCAGTGATTGAGTTTCAGGGATGAGGGACGAGTAGAAAACCAATTTTGGATATGAGAAATGGTTCACTTGGTGCTGTTCTCATAGAAACCACACTCTTTCCGTGTTTTATGACCTGCCTTTCCTGGTGCTGGGTATCAGACTGTGTAACTGTCACCATATTTTCCCCCTAAAAATCCTTCTTCCATGTGCAGTCACTGTCTCACTGCTGACTTCTGCTTGTAAGTCTAAAATGGGATGTTTTCTTGGTGGAGGTCAGATAGTGTCAGAAGAACATAGGGTCTTTTATAGTTGTTTTGTTTGCTTTCCATGCTGTGTACTACAAGGAGGAAATTAAAGGGATTTGGTGAAGTTGGGTGAGTAAATTTACTTGATTTGCTATAACTTCTGCTATATGGAGATGAATATAGATTACCACTGGGGAAAGACTGGCTTGTTTTCTGAAATGACATCCCAAAGGAGCATTGGTAGTCTCAGTTATGTTTATTAAACTCTAAGATCTGAAATTTCTGGATGCAGAAATCTGATTTTTCAATATAAGAAGAGATAGGTCCCCTATCATGACATAGGTTTACATTATCCAAGTTCATTAGATTTATGTGTTAAAACCAGTATGCAAGTTTATGTATTTACAGTGCAATGTTAAAAAGTTACATAGAACACAATGTGCATTATCTACATTATCAGCAAGTTCTATGTTGTCTGATCTTTGTGGGAAATTATATCACAATCTAAAGGGTTTTTTATTATGAAATCAATCTAATACTTGATGAAATATTTAACAACTGTTAGCACATTGCTTCTGTTTGAAAGTAAGTATTTTGTTGTCAATGGGAACAGAAAATTTAGAAGTCTGACTGTCGTTTCTTCTGTCCTAGTGTTTAGATACCAACAAATAGCTGATCAAATTGCTCTTTTGTCCAATTCAGTCTAAATAAGTTAGAGAGTATTCTCTAACCCATGTGCCACTCTGTTAGGTGACTTTTCATTACTATGCTGATGTTTACAGTTTAAGTTAATTTTGAAAACAGAGCATTTTTTATTTCCCTATTCTTTGCAACTAGCTGGAATTGTCTAACAAAACTGTGATTATTTAGGTTCTCCCTCCTAATGCAAAATAACGCATATTTTGGTCTATGTAACTTTTTAAACATTTTACCATAAATTAATAAACTTGCATACTGGCTTACTATCCACTCCTCTTCCCTCTAAATAAACCAGCAAATACATGATACATTTTCATAGGTATTTGTAATGAAGTTTTAGGAATTCTTGGGCATTTTCCAAACTTTTTATTTGGAAATGATGATAAACTTACAGAAAAGTAGCAAGAATTGTATAAACATTCAAATATCATTTACCCATATTTCCCTACTGTTAATTTTTTGTTCCATTGATTTATTATTGGAGATATTTCTGCATTTTCCTTCCTTCTTCTCCCTCCTTCCCTCTGTCTTTTTCTTTTGTGCCCTCTCCCCCATACAAACACACAATTTTTTTCTAAATGATTTGAGAGAAAGTTACATGCATCATATCCCTTAACCCTAAATTCTTCAATATGTATTTTGAAGGAACACAAACAGTACAGTTATCAATCTCAGGAAATTTAACATTGATATAATACTTTAATCTACCATACATATTCCATTTTTGTCATTTGACCTGAATTTTTTGTTTGTTTGTTTGTTTGTTTTTGAGGCTGGGTCTAGCTATGTTGCCAATTCTGGTCTTAAACTCTTGGGTCCAAGTGATCTGCTTGCTTTAGTCTTGGAGTAGCTAGGACTGTAGTCATGAATCGCTATGCCTGACCTTAAAATGTTCTTTATAGTTCCCTTTTTTTTTTTTTTTCCTGAACAGGTCCAACATATCTCACATACATTGCATTTAATTATCATTTCTCATTGTCTCTTTTCACCTGGAATAGTTGCTCAGACTCTTTGTTTTATGACATTTTAAAATAATATAATTCCTATCCCCCTTTTTAATAAAATGTTTTTTATCTAGTATTTTCTGATGTCTCTCATTAGGTTCAGGTTGTGCCTCAGTAGTTAGAATACTACACAAATGTTCCTTTTGTGGGCATCTTTCTAAGGGTACATATCTGGAAGTGCACACTGTGCATCTATCTGTCCTTCACTAATGATGTTTAATTTGGTAATCTGGTAAAATTTTCTCCTCTGTATAGTTGCTTTTTTTTTCCCCCACTTGCAACTAATAAGCAATTTATAGGAAGACACTGAAGGACTGCAAATATTCTGCTACTCATCATTCATACTCTCTAGATTTGGTATTAACTGATGATTCTTGACTATGCCAGTTTTGTATGACGGTTGCAGAATATTTTTTCCAACTCCACACTCTACTTTTATCAGTCAGCAGTTGAGATTTTACTATAAGCAAGAACTCTTTTCTTCTTGCCTGAGTCATAAACTTATGAAATCCAACTGTTATGCTGTTTTTTCTTTTTTTCAGTAATGTATAATTCATTAATTTTCTTTAATAATCATCATGTACATATTATCCTGTATTGAACAGTGGGTACCTTTTAAGTTAGGTTGGTTCCTGTATGTTTTCAGGAAGGCCTCATCTCTTTTTTTAACTTTCTGTCCTAACAAGCTGAACTAGGCTCATCTTATTCATTTTCAATTTCAGCCTTGAAATTATTCATTTCTTCAAGGAACCTTGGCTCCTTTGAATATGGATTGACACTGGAAATGAATATCTGAGTTCTTGTATGTTTTGAATGAGTGTTTTAAAAATTATTTTTCTTTTGAGATATAATATTTTCCTACTTGTCATTTTAAGTGAAATAAACATTGTAATTTAATTTTACCTTCAACTTCAAAAGTTTTAAGTTTGATTCACATGAGTTTTTCCAAGATTCTGAAAATTTAAATAAGTTGTGAAAAATTTGGTTTTTGTATAGGTACCAGCCAGAATTTTAAGACTGCTTTTCTATGTTGGAACCAGAAAATTAATGTCTTTTGAGTCTGGTCCAATTGAGGGTACAAACAATGAGGTAGAATTTGGAAAAAAAAAAAATAAAAACCCAGAAGATATTCCTTTCTAGGTCATCAGCAAGGTTGTTCTCATTTTTGGCATGAACTATTTAGCTATGTTCTTTTTAAAAAATGTGTTTTTCTTTTATTTTTGGATCATATCATCAGTTCAAAATAGCTCTTTTAATTTTTGGTGTGAATTACTTCATACCACATATACTATGACACATTGTTTGGAAGCTGAAAGAGAAGGAACTTAGGGATATACATCATCCAAAGAATAATTGTGCAACTTTAAAAATGTTGGCTCCATTATCTTTTCCAAGATACAGTAATACTGTCAGTAATCACAAGCAAACTTTGGCATTAAACTTTTGATAACATATCTCTAAAATTATTTAGGGAGTGTGATACTAGATTTTTAAAATAGTAGTCAAAATATGATAGATTTGGTATGGGCTTTCATGGCTTAGATAAAATATACAATAGACTTAAATTTTTTGTATCTTTTTAAAAGTTCTTTAATGTGTTTGTCTAACTTTCTGAATCAATGGTAATTATGTAATTCTCAATAAAGACATCTGATATATAAGCAAATTGTCATTAAAGGAAGGAGGGATGAATGAGGGTACTGTGGGGAGGCAAGAAGAAGAATAAAGAGGCAAGAGACATAGAAGGCATAAAATCTGCTTTCTTATCCTAGTGGGCTTGAATTCTAGCTCAGGAGACAAAATCAAACTGAAGTACAAAAATATCCCAAAGTACCATATGCTAAGTATTTTTCAGTGAAATAGATAGTAATTGAAGGATGGGCACTGGAATAAGTCTTCCAGAGTTTAAAAGATTGAGTAGACATTTAAAACATAGGAGCTAATTACTTAGAAAAGGGGAAAGAAAAAGGACAATTCCTGCAAAAAGTATGGATAGGAAATGAGATTTTAGAGCTTATGGTAAATAAAAGATTTATCCTGTTCTGGATACGATGCTAAAAGTTTTATAACAATTTTATTCCATTTTATTTAATTCACATGTATGCTATTTAATTCTCAAAAAAACATCATTTGATAGTTTCCTATTATATAGATAAGACTGAAAGATTTACCCAGTGACTTTCAACTTAGTAAGTCAAAGAGCTTGACTGTGTATGTCTCTGAAGACCAAATACTGAAACATACAGTGTAACAGAAAAATTATATCCGTGTGTTATCGGTTCAAGAATAAGAATAATTATGGGAACAGAAGGTAGCTGAGAAACACTCTAGTGTGTATCAGTGTCAGTATCCTACAATGGTAGCTACATTTCAACAAGTATTAAACAGTTAGTGGGCTATTTGAAAAAGAAAATTTAAATGTTGTTGATATTGTACAATAATTCCAAATGCTTAAGGAATTAACTGGAAATTGAGGGAATAAAAATGGATTTCTAAACTAATCAGTAAGTGGGAAAACTTGGAACTCTAGAAGGAATCACATACAAAGCATTTAATAGCTTTATCTGAAGTACAACACAATACCACACCCTTTATCAAAGTTAACTCTGCTCATTATAAAAAATTTACAGAATATGAGGAGAAAAGTAAGAGAAGAGAAAAAAAATAAAATTGACTGTTTTCTTCAAAGATAAGGATTTTTAAAAAACTAAAATGACTATGCCCTAATCCATCATACGCATATATTTAATCAGCCTCCTAATAGGCAATTGTTTCCCATTTGCCGGTATTATAAATAACATTGTGATCAGTATCTCTTCAGAAAACCCTCAACAGGGTTTAGTCAACAATAATCTACCTCATGAAACTAGAAATTAGGAATAGTTAAGTATAGGAATTGGGTTTTCTGATAATATAATCAACATTTTTCTCGATTACATTCTAGACATTAGACCTAATTCTTAGACCTTATTCAGTAAACAGGGTCTAGGAAAAACTAGCGTAATATTATTAAGACACAAAAATATTGGGAGACTTGTGTATGCTGAATTTATTCTATAGTTTGTTTGATAATTTGCAACACATGCAAATACCCACATGGGATTTTCCTTATAGTACAAATGGTGAAGATTATGCTTAGTCCTCAATCCCTTTTAAAAATTGAATTGGCCAGTGAACAGGGTGTTGAATGTCTCCCTGATCCTCCTCACAGATGTGTTTTGTAGGGAAGAAAAATTACTAAATTAATAATAATTACTTAATTTTACATTCAGACTTGGAAAGGTTAAAGTAAGAATTGTGTGTTGTTATTACTATTTTTTAAACGCAGATTATTACATTTGAATACAAAGGAAAAAAAGTCAAGTTCTTTTTATTGACAGTTTGACTTAAGAGATATTTTTCTCTTATTCATCTTCTTTGAACTACTACCTTATTTCTGGTGTGTGTCTCTGTGTGTGTGTGTGTATGTATGTGTGTGTGTATGTGTGTGTAGAAAGAGAAGTAATCTAAATGAGAAGACTCAGTTTCTAATGCCAGTTGTGCCTTAAATAAGCTGTGTAACCTTAGCAAGTTATTTCATCTTTTTGGGCATGGTTGCTAATTTATAAAATGACATAAGTTTAAAATACCTTCTACTGTATTTTTAAATTATTCTGTCGTATTAATTATCTCATTTGAAATAAATTATATGTGATTCTAATGTTTATAGTAGATAGACAAGTCATCTACTGAATAAGGTGTGCATTTTAAGATGAATGTGCTTTGTAGAATTTATTGTATGATATTTGTTTATAACTAAATGTTTGATTTCTTTTTGACTATGTCATATTACTTGGTCATTAAACAAGGTTTTGGCCTGTATTCCTCATGAAAGTAAAGATAAAATCTTACTCTTTGTGACCAGTTTATTATAAATGTCTCCATCAGGAATTCCAAGGAAGTGTATTTTATTTAATCAAAAAACTGGTGCACTTTTTAAGATCTTATAGCTTATCAAGCAACATTTATGTGATGTTTTGTCTTAGAAAAATTATTTCACATTTTATTTTTTTTTTCACTAATTTTATCAGGTAGCAAGAAGAACTTTAAAAGAGTTCATTGACTATGGTGGTTCACAAAAATTATATTCTTAAATTTATGAGAACCAAATTTTAAGATGATTAACCTTGTTAGAAAGAAAATAAACATGAAGTTTATTTGCTATTTCCCTACCTCTTGCAAAAGTTTGCACTCATCTCTTTTCCTTGAAATATAAAGATTAGCTTATTAGTATTTCTCATGATTTCTACATTTTAAAGTCAGTTCTAAATGTTCTTAATAATTTTATAAGTTAAGCCACATAATTTTTAAGTCATTTAACAGTTGGAACATGAGTTGATTATGTTTTGGGAATAAATAAGTAGAAACATTTCTCAGGTCCAATGATGGTAATCCCCAGTTTATGATGATTAATTCATTAGTTCTAATTGTTCATTAGATATTAATCAGAGAATAAAAGATATTTTAAAGAAGGCATCTGTAAGAATTATTGAAATAAAGGATGCCAAAAATTAAAAGTATCAACAAGTTACCATAGTATATCTTTCTGTTATAAAATCTGTTGCAAATTAATCTGTTTTATCAACTATTAAACATAGGCAAAGACTTTTAGTTCAATTTGTGTAGCATAAAAATTTAGAGTTTAGATTTATAATTTTAAAAGGCACATAATGACTAAAATTAGTAAAACTGTAAGGACTGGTAAGTATATATTGCAATTCAGGCCAGTCACAGTACAAAGCATACTGCTTTTTTTTTTTTTTTTAAAACTTGACCTCTTTGACTTCCCTAACTGTCGGATTCTTTTTTTCACTTTATCATTACTTCTGACTGTTCTGAATGATCTTTTTAAGTCCCAGTTTAGTGCTGTGGGCCTCACTGATTTCCTTTCTCAGAGTTTCTCTGGCATTTTAACTATAAACTCCAATTGTTGCAATATTGTTATATACCAGTGGCTGTTATTTCACCGGTATTGCTCTTACCATTTAAGCAAGACTAAATTTCCTGATGGAAGGGGCTGCACCCTTTCCTTCTGTGACACTCATTCTATGGTCAACCATGTAGTAAAGTTCAGTAAATTAACACATGATAATATATTACTATTTACTTTTTTAAAACTTCAAACTTTTATTATAAAATAATGCAAATGTAGATAGTTTAGAAAATCATCTTTCTCTGGATGCATGTATGTTTTATGTGGTACATATGAACTATAATTCCATGGTCCAAAGGGATTGGGCCTGAAGTAAAACCTTTCAGACCTTTTTCCTTCCATGTTGAAAGGATAAGCATATTTCATGCAAATTTACACACACACACTTTCTGTATAGATGATCCTTTAAAAAGTTCTGTTTATATATTGGTAAATTATCATCCAATGTATTCATGATTACCTTTAAAATGTTTTGCAGCCATTATTTCTAAGCAGTTTCAGCTTCTTGCTGTCCTATTTTTTTTTTTTTACACAATATCTTCATTTATTTTTTATGTGGTGCTGAGGATCCAACCCAGTGCCTTGCACATTGTAGGGAAGGGCTCTACCACTGAGGCACAACCACAACCCCTCCTATTTTTATGTAATAGAAAAAGCACTGGTTATAGAAAGGTATGTAGTTCATAGTTTTGGAGCTGTTAACATATGCAAGGTACATTGCCTCTTGATTACTCCCTATTTTCTACTGCCATCCCCTTCCCTAATGTTTTTTACCTAGTTTTCCTAGTCTCAATAAATGGCATTACTCTTTGATTCAGGATTTCAAACAAAAAAACTTAGAGTTATTCCTTATCCTTGCTTTCTTTAATGAGAAAATTCTATCATTCTAGCCATGAGCAAATCATGTCAACTCTACTGCCAAAATAATTTCTCAGTCATCTTTTTCCTCTCTATCCCTCCCTGTTACTACTGTACCACATATCTAGCCTGATCCACCAAATAGACTTCTAATCAGGCTTTCTATTTCTGCGTTTGCCTCCTTAGAAGCCATTCTCCATTTAGCATTAGAATCAATCTTTTAAAGGCAAAATTGAGATCACCCTGCTTTCTTAAAATTCTTCAACAGATTCCCATGATACTTAGTTGGGGAAAGAACCCAAATTACCTTACTTTGGTCTCAAGGCCCTAGATAATCTGATCTCTACCTTCCACTCCAACTACTTCTGCTATAGTTTTCCCCCTCCCTACCTAGATTTCATATATCTGACTACTTTACTGTTTCTTAAATTATAACATGCTCTTTCCTTACTTGGGTTTTTTGTATTTGCCTGTTTATCCATCTGAATATCTGACTAGCTACTTTTCCCCCCCCCAGATATCATCTCCAGTATCACCTCAGAGAGATTCTCTGATCTTCCAAGCTTCTTTATTTTTCTCCCACCTCTCCTTTCTTCTTTTTCATCTTCATAGAAGATACACTAATTATTTTGCTCATTTGTGTTCTTGTCTTTTCATTGGGTGTGCCCCACCAGAATGTTTTGTTGCTGCTGTGATTATTTGTTTGTACTAAGGATTGAACTCAGAGGCACTTTACCACTGAGCTACATTCCCACATCCTTTTTATTTTTTATTTTTCATTTTTTAATTTTGAGACAGGGTCTCACTAAGTTGCTTAAGCTTCCACTTAGTTGCTGAGGCTGACCTGGAACTTGTGATCCTCCTGCCTCAGCCTCCAGGTTTGCTGAGATTACAGGCATGTGCCTCCACACCTTGTATTCTTTAAAATTTTAAACACTGTCTCAAATGTCTTTGTTTACCCATTCAGGTTTCAGAAAAAGCCCAAAAATTGAATTTTGTTGATTTTTTTTTTCCTTTTCCTAATAAGTCTCCTATTTACAGGCATAAACCTGGGACACTTATTCTATGAAATAGCCAACATTCTGGATTTGACTGATGTTTTCCTTTAACTTGCACTTCTAATCCCCCTAGTTACTACAAAATAGTAATGGGATCAGGAATCTTGATTTCAGATTTGATTTTTTTACAGATGGAAGATTGTGCTGTCCTTCCTGTCGTATTACATCAAGAGGAACATAATTTCTGGCTGTTCTGCTTTCATTGATGACTAAGATTAATTAATGGGTCTGTTGTAGTGCCAGCCTTTTATTAATGACTTTGGCATCTATTGATCATTTCCTAGATCCATTATCTCATTAGAAATTACAAAAAGATAATTTTCTAATTATATTATTTCTTCCACATTTATTAATAGAAATTCATCTTTGAAAAAAACTTTCATCAACTGCAGTTTTATAGAAAAGACAATAAACTTGTTCATTTTTTAAAACTTTCAGAATAGTAGATTAGTATCCTAGCAGTCTTCAATAGTGACTGTTTAAAAATTACCAATCTGAATGCTCGATGTCTTATACATTTGATGAGTTTCAGTCAGCTGTGGTGCTTATTCACTTCAATGCTGTTTTTCTTTGGCAGATTGTTAACTTTTTGACATGAGATGAACACAGTAGAACTTTTTGTATGTTTTCTGACCCAGATACAAGATGTAATTTCTCTAAGTCCTGGTTCTCTTTACTAAGAAGCAATATTTAATAAAAGTTTGGATTGAATAAATGAATTAGCTATTCTCATTTTCCTTTATATTCTCATATTAGTAAAATGTAGTGATTCAAAAAGTGTCATCGCTGGATTAATAGCTTCAGTATCACAAGAATAAATTCTCAGACCCAACCTCAGACTTACTGCATGAGAAACTGTGGATGGAACCCAGAAATCAGTTTTAATAATTCCTCCCCTGATCTTGTAACACTAAAGTTTGAGAACCACTGGTCAAGAGTAGATGCTCTCTGGAGAATGTTATCCTAAGCAAAATAAACCAATCCCAAAGAATCAGAGGTCAGATGTTTTCTCTGATATGCAGATGCTAATTCACAATAAGGGGGTCAGATAGAGGTATTTTGGACAGAGGGGAGTGAAGGGAGGGGAATGGACATGGGAATATGAATAATAGTAGAATGAATCAGACATTATTACCCTATGTATGTACATATATGAGTACATGACCTATGTAACTCTATGTTATATATAACCAGACAAATGAGAAGTTATATTTCATTTATGTATGATGTGTCAAAATGCCTTCTACTGACATGTATAACTAATTAGAACAAATAAAAAATATTTTAAAAAAAGAGTACATGTTCCTAACTTGTCTGGTGAGAATAGAGGACAGGCATGCCAATATAACTTAGGGCAGGTACATAGTTTCCTGGCTTACAGTACCTTGTCTTTTCAAATCTTGCCTTACTTTGTGAAATACGAGAATTAATAGAAGTAGGATAATCTGTTTCTGAAACAAGCATTGTACTTACCTGTACTCATAGGATATAGAACATATGAACATATACATACTTGTTTCACACATTTTGTATACTGGACAAGTGTAAGACAACCTTTCCCAGTATATGTTCCACAGGGCAATAAGTCTGGAATAAAGAGGGAAAATACTATATTCTATACCTCTTTGCTTGGAATTACACAAATTATATTTGCATATCAAAGTCTAAGAAATCCTGTAGTAAGGAAACATTTTTTTAAAATATATAAAACTTGGTGTACCTTATTGTTTCCAAAATTTGGGGGATAAATAATGCCTATCAGCTTCCAGGAGAACACTTTGGAAAATGCTGCCTTGTAATTATTAGAAACACCACCACCACCAGCAAAAGCAATTTATGGACTATGTGCCACTAACATAGAAAACTTTATGGGTGAATAAAAATTGCCCTTTAATTGAATTTGTCCTGCCTTATGACTACTGTATAGCCCAGGTGCCATGCTCTTGAAGATGCATATCTGTAGTATATTTTGTTTGCTAGAGGTAAACTCAGTTTTGAACTAAAGACTAGTGGCTTGATTTATCTGAAGACTTTATAACCTAAAACTTATATTCCTTATGAAGTCTTTATTTTGCAGACTAATGCAAAGATAAACCAGGTTTTCTCATGTGATCATGCCATTGTGATTAAAAGATTATTTGGCAAGAAATAAGGAAGCTTTTCCAGGGGAATTTTAGACCAAAAAGAATTTTGTAACTACTGAAACTCCTCTATTTCCAATTCTGGAAATTTTAGAAGTCCTTAAATTGTTTTACTGAGGCAACTCTCTGTAGTGGTACACTGTAATAAATTATATTTCAAAAAGGAAATTTAGAACTGAAAATTTTTTAATTTCAGAATTCCCTTTGTCATTTTCTTAAAAACTAAATGCTTAATGAAATGTTATAGGAAGATTTTTAGTATGAAAAAGTAATTGTTGAAAATGAACATAATACAGAAGGTGTTGGTTGCAACAATTCCTGTGAGAATAGAAGGGACAGGACTTGGCAGCTGGTTTAATGTAAAAATCAAGCATCAGAATGCAATGATCATGAGGTTGAAGTGTTCAACCTGAATGATAGCTAAGATAAACTTCCTTAAAGCTAGTGCCTTTCTGCTAGAAAAAAATCATCACATCAAATCACCCTCTAGTGCTTTTTAGCATTTTATTTTAAACATGTTTGAAAGTAATAGCATTTTGGGGGCAGATCGATATGGTGTATACTCATTTAGCCCATATTATTGAAGCACCGGGACTATCAACTCTACCTAATATGAACTACCCAGAAGCTGGGAATCTCACTAGCAGATATAGCTCATTGTAATAATTGATAGACAAAGATACTACAAATGAGCAAGTTGTTGCATGTAGTTATGATATGGATAAGAAATAAAGTGACCAGCAAATCAATGTGAGATAATTCAGTAAACAGCATGTAAATTTGTACCTTTAATTGGGCCTACTAAAAGCCAAGAATAATCTTAGAAGAAGGCTTTATAAGTGTTGTTCAAATAGATAATATATGTTAAAATGGTTTATATTATAAAATATTAAATTTCAAAGCATTATCTTAGCATTTCTTAAATTCATAGACATGTTTTGAAGTTCCTGCTTGTTTTTAAGTTTCTCACATATTTTCAATGTGAAAATCTGCCATTGTAAAACATACATCAAATAAAGCCAGTATCATTATGTAATTATTATACAAAACATAACCTAGCAACTGTGTAGAAGAGGCAGTTGTACCCTTATATGTTAAATCCTTTCTGGCAAATGTTGATCCAAAACATCACCTTATCATCTCCTGGAACAAACTTTATTTTAGCTAACAACTTTTTGGGTTGTTTCTTTTATCACAACACTATAATTTTGCTTTAAAAAATAGGAGCATGAATGTTTTTCTTAAACTTGAGACATTGTATTCTTGTAGGAGAGTTATTGGAAACAAAAATAACAACATTTTAGGATTTACAAGTGAAAGTCAACATCTATAATAAAAAGTAATATAAAAGTGAAATTGTTTTTACTTAACACTGAGTTACAGTGTATTGTACCATTTTTCTTTCATGTTAATAAGTATTTCTGTTAGTGGAGTGTAAGAGCAGGTTTAAGAAGTGAAAAATCAGAGAGGGGGTGGGGCAAGGAAAGATGGTGGAATGAGACATACATCCATACCCTATGTACATGTATTATTACATGAATGGTGTGACTCTACATCATGTACAGAAAAATGAACAGTTTTACCCCATTTGTGTAAAATTAAAAAAAAAAAAGAAATGACAAATGCATTCTATTTTATGTTTTGGTCAAAATAGGCTAACGGTTATTTATTTGAAATATTTATCTACTCTTCAGGCTATCTTTTAATGGTACTCTAGGGCATTTATCAGTCTCATAAAAATGTGGGTAGGTTTTTCTCTTCCAGGAATTTCAGTCATCTTTTTGTCATGTTGAGTTTGTTCATGATCCATGAAGAATATGATTCATTAAGTGTGGAAATCTTCGGTTAATTCATACTCATCACATTTTTATTATTTCTAAGGATTCCAGAAAACAACCAACCTAATTTTAGTTTTTGCTTTGTAACAAATGAAAATCTTTCAAGAACAGATGGATCTTAAATTTCTCTTTGGATATGTACATTTCATGGACAGTTAAGCCTTGGTTATATTGTTCTCTAATCAAATTAAGCAGATTCTAAAGGAAATTGAAAATACAATTCTTGGCCTTAGTGAGTAAAGAGAAAAAGACTTCCCTTGGTAAAATACCCACAGAGCCACGCCAAGAAAATTATTCCTACGTTTATGCACTGAACAAATAGTATCAACTGTGTACTCAACTGGTTTTTTGGAAGTAGGAAGTCATTATTGAGCAAAACAGACAGAAGTCCTATCTTTTAGGGAACACATTCTAGTGGGGGAAACAGACAAACCAAAACCCAAGATAATTAAAATGGATAATATGTTGGTTAGTGATAAGTACATGGAGAAAAATAAAGAAGGAAAATGGGCCACTAGAGTGGTAGGACATTGCATTTTCCAGTAGATTGGTCAGCAAAGTTTTATCAGAGCAGGAGATGTTTCAGTGAAGGAGATGGACAGCCATTGGGATATCTGTGGAGAGAGTATTCAGGCAGAGAACAAGCAAGGCCATAAACATGTAGATGGGTGCATGCCTGGTGTGGTTGAAAGCAGCAAGGAAACAAAGTAGAATTAAGGAAGAATAAAAGAAATGAAGGGAGCCTGTTGTAATAATCCAGACAAAAGATAATGGTAGCTCCCAGTATTGTGGCAGCAGTGGAGGTGATAAGAAATCAGGATTTCTTGACAATTGGATATGGTCTATGAAAGAGAGGGAAATCAGGACTTTGGGTTTGCCTAGTGAAAAAATGGAATTGCCATTAATTCACAGAGACAGGAGGATGGGTTTAGGGAGAATGATTACAGCTATGTTTTGCATATGTTTGTGATGTCTGTTAGTCATTAACTGGAGATGTCGAACAGGCAACATGCCATTTCGTGGCATTTTGGGGAAAGGTTGGCAGAAGAAATATGTATAAGCAAGTCTGATATATTGGTGAACCATGCTGGAAAGTAAGAGAAAGAAAAGAATTAGGAAAGAAAGGCTTCAGGGAGGAAAGTAAGTTTTAAGATGGACCATTGATTGGTATAAAGGAATGAAAAAGGAATTCTATTTAGGGAAAATGTCCTAGAATCTTAGAACATCTAGTACTAAATCTGAATGCCTCATTGCCTTGCCCCTTGTTTCATAAAACTTTTAGTGTCATAGTGTATTACTGAGCAATAGGTACACAGCAAATATTTGTTGACTCAAAAATGAGAATAATATTTTTCCAAGTTTATTGATCAGTATTTAGTCATTGAAACTTAGGGGGAGTTTTTGGTTTATTGATAGATTTTTGTTTTTCAGTACTGGACAGTGAACCAAGGGATTTTATGCAAGGGAGGCAAACACACCTACCTACTACTGAGCTACATTCCCATCTGGAAACAGATCTTGTTGTTGTTTTATTGTTAAGATTTTCTTTTCTTAGTGAGTTCTGCCTGCGATTTACCATTTTAGCCATTTATAAACATGCATTTCTATGGCATTAAGTACATTCTGAAACTTGTTTTATGCATAAACATGTTCTTTCTTCTCAAAATATTGACATTGTTGCTTATGTGCAAAAGCAATTTAGAGCTGATTGCTGTTTACTTCCAAGAGAATTGAAGATTCTGTAATCCTCATCTGAAAGACTGGGCTCACCTGAAAAATAAGTGCAAATGAGTGCTTTATTTCTTTTCT
>JAJEJO010000196.1:903123-913960 GCA_020662805.1 Glaucomys volans | reverse complement strand
TTTTTTTGCTTATTGATTCATTGAACACAAATGGAGTACAGCTATTGTTTCTCTGGTTGTACACAAAGTAGAATCACACCATCTGTGCATTCATACATGTACACAGGGCAAAGATGTCTGTCACACATACTGTTATTATTCTTAACCCCCACCCCAACCCCACCCCTCCCTTCCCTCTATGCTATCTATCCTTCCTCCATTCTTGCCACCCTTCCCCCCTGCATTATGCATCATCATTCATTTATCAGAGAGACCATTCAGCCTTTGGATTTTTGGGATTGGCTAATCTCACTTAGCATAACAGTCTCCAACATCATCCATTTACCTGCAAATGCCATAATTTTATTCTTCTTTATGGCTGAATAATATTCAATTGTGTATATATACCACAGTTTCTTTAGCCATTTATCTATTGAAGGGCATCTAGGTTGGTTCCACAATCTAGCTATTGTGAATTGAGCAGCTATGAACATTGATGTGGCTGCATCACTGTAGTAATCTGATTTTAAGTCCTTTGGGTATAGGCCAAGGAGTGGGATAGCTGGGTCAAATGGTGGATCCATTCAAGTTTTCTAAGGAATCTCCACACTGCTCTCCAGAGTGGCTGCACCATCTTGCACTCCCACCAGCAATGTATGAGTGTACCCTTTTTCCCACATCCTCGCCAACACCTGTTGTTGCCTGTATTCTTAATAAAAGACATTCTAATTGGGGTAAGATGAAATCTTAAGGTGGTTTTGATTTGCATTTCTCTTATAACAAGGGATGTTGAACATTTTTTCATAAATCTGTTGATTGCATGTAGATCTTCCTCTGTGAAGTGTCTGTTCATTTCCTTGGCCCATTTATTGATTGGGTTATTAGTGTTCTTGGTGTAAAGATTTTTGAGTACTTTGTAGATTCTGGAGATTAGTGCTCTATCTGAAGTGTGTGTAGCAAAGATTTTCTCCCACTCTGAAGGCTCTCTCTTCACATTGCTGATTGTTTCCTTTGCTGAGAAAAAGCTTTTTAGTTTGACTCTATCCCAATCATTGATTCGTGCTTTTATTTCTTGTGCTTTGGGAGTCATGTTAAGGAAATCTGGTCCTAGGCCAACGTGATGAAGATTTGGACCTATTTTCTCTTCTATTAGGTGCAGAATCTCTGGTCTAATTTCTAGGTCCTTGATCCACTTTGAGTTGAGTTTTGTACAGGGTGAGAGATATGGGTTTAGTTTCATTTTGCTGCATATGGATTTCCAATTTTCCCAGCACCATTTGTTGAAGAGGCTGTCTTTTCTCCACTGTATGTTTTTGGCTCCTTTTTCAAGTATGAGATACCTGTATTTATGTGGGTTTGTCTCTGTGTCCTCTATTCTGTACCATTGATCTACCTGTCTATTTTGGGGCCAATACCATGCTGTTTTCGTTACTACTGCTCTGTAGTATAATTGAAGGTCTTGTATTGTGATATCCCCTGCTTCGCTCTTCTTGCTAAGGATTGCTTTAGCTGTTCTGGGTCTCTTATTCCTCCAAATGAATTTCATGATTGCTTGCTCTATTTCTATGAGGTCCGTCATTGGCATTTTAATTGGAATTGCATTGAATTTGTATAGCATTTTTGGAAGTATGGCCATTTTGACAATATTAATTCTGCCTATCCAAGAACATGGGAGATCTTTCCATCTTCTCAGATTCTCTTTAACTTCTTTCTTTAGTGTTCTGTAGTTCTCATTGTAGAGGTCTTTCACTTCTTTTGTTAGATTGATTCCCAAGTATTTTATTTTATTTGAGGTTATTGTGAATGTGGTAGTTTTCCTAATTTTCTCTCAGAGGATGCATCACTTGCGAATAAAAATGCATTGGATTTATGAGCATTAATTTTATATCCTGCTACTTTACTGAATTCATTTATGAGTTCCAGAAGTTTTCTGGTGGAATTCTTAGGGTCTTCTAAATAGAGAATCATGTCATCAGCAAATAGGGATAGTTTGAGCTCTTCTTTTCCTATTTGTAACGAATGAGTGCTTTATTTCTAAAACAGATTTTTTTCTTCTCTTGAAATCTGATTTCCTTTTTATGTGAAAGTCATTTTTAATTGTTTGGGTACTACTTAAAATAATTTCAACATGTCTTATTCAACTTTGATTACTGACATCTGATAAAGGAAATGCTGAAAAGCCATTGCACACACCTATAGTCCCGCTACTTGGGAGGCTGAGATAGGAGGATTGCTAGAGCTCAGGTATAATAGAGCAGTCAAGGAGACTGAAGACTCTTGTCAAGAAATAGAGAGAGAGAGAGAGAGAGAGAGAGAGAGAGAGAGAGAAAGAGAAAGAAAGAAAGAAAAAGAAAGAAAGAAAGAAAGAAAGAAAGAAAGAAAGAAAGAAAGAAAAAGAAAGAAAGAGAGAGAAAGGAGGGAGGGAGGGAAGGAGGAAGAGATGCTCAGAGTTTGGGTGGAATATGTATCTGGAGCTTTTAAAAAATGAAATAACTATCCCTTACTTCATAATTTCTTTGAAAATTATATTTTGTAATTAATTTTGAATTTTGGTAAATTATTTGGAAGGTATGTACAGCATCTATCTTTTGTGAATAATGAACTTAGGAAATTCTGTCTGTTGATTGTAGTGTTGCTTTTTCTAGGGAACAAAGAAGGAAGAGATTGAAGGTGAAGAGGAAGTGTCGGGTTTAATTCAGCCTGCAGAAGTGTTTGCTCCCAAAAGCCTGGTGTTGGTATCCAGATTAGATTATCCAGAAATTTTTAGGGTAAAGAACTCCTAATTATTGTTATTAATTTGTATCAGTGAGTAAGTCTGTTTGGAATAAACCATAGCAATAAGTTCTTTGTATCAAAAATACTGTTAGTTTGATTTAGTGATTCACCAGTAAAATAAAATTAGAGTGAACAGAATAAATAAATTCATGTTGGATGAAAGGAATACCTGAGTATTCTAAGGATGTAGTGTTTGTTTAAAAACAGGTTCCACATTAATCAAAACCAAACTGTAGAAATCCTAAAGAAATAATTTGATTATCTGTAGGAAATTTAAAATACATTAATAATTTAACAATCTCGTATATGTTCGTTCAGTTTATGAGAAGTTGAGTTGAAATAAATAAAATTGCTTGGGATTTGTTAATTCTGATCATACTACTGCCAATGCATCTGTGAAATATTGTTTCCAGAATTTTTAGTCAGAATTTTCAAATGTACGAAAAAAATTTAATCTTTAATAAATATGTATAGTAATATGTAACTTTTGAAAACTCTTCCAGAAAGTGATATTATATATTCTATAAAAATTAACTTAGTGTTAAGATTTCAGTTACAATGGGTAACTCCTAATTTATGACTAAGTTTTCAGTCACAAATTTTAGTAAACTGAAAGATTCATAAAGATTGCATTTTGTCTTTCATTTTACCACCAACCTTCTGCTGAGTTCAAAGTGTTAAATATTATCTTGTCTATTTTGCTACCCTTTGTTATAACTCACATATGTTAAATTTTCCATTGCATAAATTTTCTAGATTTGTAATAAACATAAAACAAGATAAAATCTCTAAATTTTTACCTTGAAATTTGGAGTTTCACAAAGTAGGTTGAAACAACATGATAAAACAGTATGGCAAAAACAGTGTTAGCCCTGCAAATTGTCTAGAATAGTTATCTGAGTGTAGATAAGACACCTGTTTTACAAATTGGGGCTTTCTGCTTTCTATAAACTCATGCCAGAAGCTCATTTGGAGGTTCTGGTCCTAGAGGGAAATTTAATAAACTTTAATAATATTTGCTGCTTAAAATTTATTTCATGTTCATTGTAAAATATACCATACTTGGTTTAAAGAGACATTTTTGTAGAAGCTAATGTCATGACTATTTTTAGAACATTTTTCATGATGTAACTACAGGCACCTTTCCCTTTGCAGGCTTGCCTGGGTTTGATCTATACTGTGTATGTGGATAGTCTGAATGTCTCCTTGGAAAGTCTCATTGCAAACCTTTGTGCCTGCCTTGTTCCAGCAGCTGGAGGGTCTCAGGTAAATAGAATAGAAGGGAGATGGAGACTGTTTATCTTCCCCTCTGGTTAATTTAATTTATGAAGAAAGAGAAAGTAAGAATTCGTTAAATGTTTTTGTTTTAAAGAGCATCCTAATTTAGTTATGCATTGTCCCTATGGTCTGCCTCTTAGTCAAGATTCTGTTCTTTTCTTAGGCCATGAAGTTAATTTTAACACAGGATTCACCTTTCACATAGCATAATTATAAGTCATATTTTGTGTACTTTGAACTCTAGTTATATTTGGGGGGGGCATATGCTTTTTAGGCTGAACTTTTAAATGTGCTCTTTCTACCTTATTACTCTTGTGTATAACTCATTAATACAATGTTTAAGTGACAATCTTTGTAATATTATAACTATTTCTGAATAGATTCCTCTAATCTCTATGTCTTGATTTTTTTTCTGTGTCTCTGAAGTAGAAAATTAGAATTTTAGCAGCTATGATTTATTCATTGTGTTTGGAATAACCATACTTTTTCTTTTTTTTTTTTGGCAGTGGGAACTGGGGCTTGAACCTAGGTACTTAACCACTGAATCACATCCCCAGTCCTTTTTTATTTTGATACAGGGTCTCCTATATTGCTCAGAACCTTGCTAAATTACTGAGGCTAGCTTTGAACTGCAATCCTCCAGCCTCAGCTTCCTGAGCCTCTGGGATTATAGGTGTGCACCACCAAGCCCGGCAACAACCACACTTTTCAAAGAATAAACCTTGGGTTGTAGAATGTAGCTCAGTGGTAGTGTGTGTGATTAGTGTACATGAGGCCCTGGGTTCAATCCCCAGAATTCAAACAAAAAGAATAGACTCTTTTCCTTAAACCCTAAAAATGATTCGTTGATCATTTGTTTTTGCTGCTGCTTATGTTATTGAGGAAATCTGTTAAAAATCACATTGTTTGTACTCAATCTGACTAAGATGTTATGTATAGTGAAATTGGAATCCTTTTTCCTTGCCCTTTGCCTTTTAATTGTCCTCTGTCTTTTCCTGGTGTCTTTTGTCTTAAATTGTTACCCTCTCCCCTCCACCCTCCTACTCTCTTCTTTATCTCAGTTTTAAGGGCAAATATTAAAGATGAGTTTGGTTACAGATGGGCCTAAACTTTAAAGAAGCAGAATTGGCTTATGAGCCTTAATTAAAGTTGACTTTAGCACTTTTATTTTTTGGTCAGTTACAATTGTCAGTGATTTTTGTGTCTCATTTCTACTAAATTTGAAACTTTCAACAATTTTCTCATACCATTTTTCGTTGTACACAAAGTATCTTGAATGTTTTCAGTTACGTTATTGCTCTTTGAATCTTTTAATTGGCTCTTATGTGGTCATTTGCTCTAAAATTGAACTTCAGAGAACTTTTTATTTTGAGAAAACATCAGAAATCAATTTGTGTGTGTGTGTGTGTTTCTCCAATTCTGCAGAAGCTGTTTTCCTTGGGTGCAGGAGATAGACAGCTGATTCAGACTCCTTTACATGATAGTCTTCCTGTCACAGGCACTAGTGTGGCTCTTCTGTTCCAGCAGTTAGGTATGTCTTTTCTCTCAATTTCAATATCCTCTTATAGAATCCCATGAGGAAAATATTTAAATTTATATCAGCTGACATTAATCAAGAAAAGATAAAACAAACTATTAAATATCTCCTAGCTTGGGAGTTGGGCAGGAGAAGAGAAGAGTAGAGCTTACTTCCCAAGTTCTGGACTTTGAGCAGGCTGCCTGAGGGACTTGTTTCTGTAGCATGGTTTGGATATCTGGGAACATCTGAGAACAAAGAAGGAGCACAGGGGGATATTTGCCATGGCTTGCATAGCTTGGTGCCTTTGTAAGAAGTCACACAATTTGAAGCTTATCCTTCAGGAAGGATTGAGAGGCACATCTGGTATTCCAGCTTTTCAGAGATTTACTTGCAAATTGGAGAAGATACAGAAGAATTGGAATCATTATTCATTGCTAATGGGACTGTTAAATGGTTTAGTTACCCTGGAACACGGTTTTACTTTTTTTTTTTTTTTTTTTTTAAGTTAAACCATTTGATCTTTCTACTCCTAGGCATTTACCAAGAAAAATGATAGTACATGTCCATAAAAGTATTTGCATATGAATGTTCATAGTCATTTTATTTATGGTAGTAGAAAATTGGAAAGAAGTTCAGTGTTCACCAGTGGTAATGGATAATTAAGAATGGAAATGGGTAAAAAAAAAAAAAATCTGTGATGTATTCATTCAATGGAATGCCATGCAAAGGAAAGGAATGAATTATTGATATATGCAGATACATAGTAAACCTGAAAATAATTATGAATGAAAACCAGCAGACAAAAAAGAATTTATACTTTATATTTCAATTTCTATAAAGTTGTAAAATATACAGTCTAATCTATGGTGACAGAAACAGGTCACTGGTTGCCTTGTGAATAGAAAGAGAAAGATTACAAAGGGACATAAGAAAAAATTTTAATGAAATTTGTATTCATAATCTTGACTGTGCTGATGGTTTTTCAGGTGTTTATATGTGTCAAAATGTATAAATGCTAGCCAGGTGTGATGATGAATGCCTGTAATCCCAGCAATTTGGGAGTCCAAGGCAGATGGAATCCAAGTTTGAGGCCAGACTCAGCAATTTAAGGCCCTGTCTCAAAATAAAAAAGAAGGGTCGGGGATGTAGGTCCGACCTATGTTAATACATAATAGACAGAAATGGAAACAAGCCAGATTGGGTGGCTCGTGCCTGTAATTCCAGCAGTTCAGGAGGCTAAAAGAATTACAAGTTCAAAGTGAGCTTCAGCAACTTAGTAAGACCCTGTTTCAAAACAAAAAATAAAAAGGACTGGAATAAACAAATTGTGGGGGAAAATCCGAGGCTGCAGGGCAGGTGTGGGGCCATGGTGAAGAGCCGCTGGTCACCAGCCCTGCGGCTGCGGGCTAATAATGTGAAATGCAAAGTGGAGCCTCTGAATTCTCCTGGTCTTGAAAGTCATACTGCCAATGGACACAAAATGCAGTGTAGTTCCTGCCTCTTGGTTCAAGATGTCAGCCACTCTGGAGAAACCATTTATTTTTGATCAGTGTTCACAAGGTTTGGGCTCAGTTGAGGAGCCCTTTCTTCTTGAGAAGAACCAGCATGTCTTTCCTGGAAAGACATGATTGGATGTGGGTACATGATTCTCTTACCAGAGGGGAGGTCATAGGAATGAGAGGAGATGGAGAACAAGATTTGGATGGAGAAAAACAAGAAGAGGAGGCAGTGTCGCTATCCAACAGGCTCTATCCAGTGCCCAGGAAGGGCAGAACTTGGCACATGAGAAGATTTTGACATCAACCTTGGATTCACCACTTATCCAGCATTGCTCTGTAGTTACTCAACCTGAAAACATCATCCCTGTTTCTTGGATTCTACAAGAAAAGAGAGCATCTTCTTCCCCTGAATCTGCCTTAGATCATGAGGATTGCCAAGAAGACAGAGCACAGGAAGAAGTGCCATTGGTTAGCAATCGCCAGAAGCTGGTGATGTTTGAGAACATAGCTGTGTACTTTACCCTGAGGGAGTGGATGTGTTTAATTCCTGCACAGAGGGACCTCTATAGGAATGTGATGCTGGAGAATTATCGGAATTTGCTTTCTCGAAGAACATTCCAATTTCCCAAACCTGCTGTGATCTCCTAGCTGGAGCAAGGTCAGGAGTCCTATGTTCTTGATCCACAGGGAGCTGGGTTACGTGTGGCTTCAAGAAGCTCCTGTGCAAAATTGGATATTAGGACTAAGATTGGGGATGAGAAATCAACTGAAAAACTTGAAAAACTAACATTTGGAAATGAGGAGGCACACTGGGTCATCTTGAAAGGTACCCAGAAGAATCAGAGTGGAAAATCTGTAGGAGAAACCTGGAAAAATAAGAATAAAATTTCTAGGAAGGTGAATGACAAAGCTAAGAAAATTCTGATGGATGTGTCAGAACTAAAAGGTTTGAATGAAAGCTCAGAATATGTCATATATAAGAGAGTTCCTAATGGGTGCAGTTTCTGTCAATGTAGCACAGGTTGTAAAAACACCTGTTGGCAGTCAGACCTTATTCTTCATGAGGAAATGCATGTCAAAGAGAAAACTTGTGAATGTGATGAATGTGGAAAAGCTTTCAGGGTGACCTCAGCGCTTACCCTACATAAAAGAATCCATAGTGGTGAGAAGCCTTACTCATGTGAAGACTATGGGAAAGCCTTCAGCCACAGCTGTGCTGACTCCACAGTGGAGAAAGACCATATATGTGTGACCAGTGCCACAAAGTCTTCAATGGGAGCTCAGATCTTATTAAACACAAAAGAATTCACACTGGAGAGAAACCTTATGAATGTGGGGACTGTGGGAAGTCATTTAGGAATATCTCAGCCCTCACTGAACATCACCGAATCCACCCTAGAGAGAAACCTTTCGAATGTAATGAATGCTGGAAGGCCTTCAGTAGCAGGTCAGCATTTTCTCAGCATAGAGGGATTCACAATGGAGGGAAGCCCTATGAGTGCAGTGACTGTGGGAAAGCCTTCAAGACTAGGAATTGCCTTACCATGCATCAGAAAATTCACACTGGGGAGAAGCCTTATGAAAGTAGTGACTGTGGCAAGGCCTTCCAGTTTAGGCACTGCCTTACCATGCATCAGAGGATCCACACTGGAGAGAAATCCTACGAATGTACAGTGTGTGGGAATGCCTTTAGTGGGAGCTCAGACCTTACCAAACACAAGAGAATCTACACTGGAGAAAAGCCTTACCAGTGTGCTGAGTGTGGGAAGGCTTTTAGTTGCAGCTCTGACCTTACCAAACATAAAATAATTCACACTGGGGAGAAACCATACAGTTGTAATCAGTGTGAGAAGTCAGACCTCACCAAACATAAACGAATCCACACTGGAGAGAAGCCTTATGAGTGTCAAGAGTGTGGAAAAACCTTCAGTTACAGCTCAGGCCTTAGACACCACAAGAAAGTCCATAAGGGGGAGAAACCTTTCATCAAAGCTCAGAACTCAACATACACAAAAGACTCCACACAGGAGAAAAACCATATCAATAACAGAGTGTGTGACAGATATCATTGCCCTGTGTACATGCATGAAAGCACAGATGGTGTGACTCTACATTGTGTACAACCCTTGAAACAATAGCTGTACTCCATTTGTGTTCAATGAATCAATAAGTAAATTAAAAAAAAACCATATAGATGTGAAAAGTGTGGGAAAACTTTCAGGGTGAGCTCAGATCTCAATGGGCATAAAATAAGAAAGCCTACTAAGGAGAAATCCCCTGAGTATGCAGGTGAAAAATCATTGAGTCCAATATGCTTTCCTCAGTCTCATGCACATATACCTCCTTGCAACATTTGATACCAAAGAGCCCTTACTTTTTGGAGATTTAACCCTGATTAACATTGTATTTTGTCTATTGTTATTCCCAATTGCTCTTACCTTACCCTACATTTTTCCATACCTCTAATAACTAGTAATATATTTTATTTATTTATGCTATTTATTTGTTATATATATTTTCTAACTCCTTTGCTAGAGTATGAACTCCATCAAGCAGGAAACCCTGTTTCTTGTTAACAGATGTATTATTCTAAGCCATTAGAATCTTGCCCGGTAAATGGAAGGAGGTTGAGGGGGGTAGGTGGGAGGAGGAAAGAAACTCAGTTTTGAATGAATGAATTCATTGGTTTCCATGATATGCTGTTTCTTGGTTCCTTTTTTTGTGTCTCCAGCTGTTTTTTCCCCCTTGTCTTTGTTAACTTCTATTGGTTCCCTCATCCATAAGTTGTGACTGTGTATCATCATGCTAACCTTCCAACAATCTTGTTTGACCAAATACTGTTCTGCTCTCACCTTTATATCTATAATATGTTTAATGTGAATAAACTATACACATGCTATTTCTGTATTAGATTGGGCATTTCAAAGCATTATCATAGAAGGGAAAAAAATAAATGTGTTTATTCTCTTGTCAAAAACAAAAAAAAAACAAAACAAAAACAAATCATGATATATCCACACATTGGAATTTCATTTAGCCATAAAAAGGAATGAAACAGTGATACCTATTATCATTTTGATGAATCTTAAAAACATATTAAGTGAAAGAAGCCAAATATAAAGGCCATGTATTGTATGATTTTATGTGAAATGTCCAGAATAGGTAAATCTATATTGACTGAAAGTAAATTAGTAGTTACCAGGGACTGGAAGAAGGAGGCAATGGAAATGACTGCTAATGGGCATAGGATATCTATGGGGTAGTGATTTGTTTTGGGTTAGATACTAATGATGGTTTATAATTTGGTTAGTTTTGTTCCCCCATATCCCACTTCCTTTCCCTCTTCACTCCCCACTAAGTAGCCATCTTCAAGAGGCTTGATCTAAGCCGGGCATGGTGATACACAACTTTAATTCCAGCAGCTCAGGAGGCTGAGGTAGGAGGATTGTGAGTTCAAAACCAGCCTCAGCAACAGTGAGGTGCTAAGCAACTCAGTGAGACCCTGTCAATAACGAGGTACTAAGCAACTCAGACCCCATCTCTAAATAAAATACAAAATAGGGCTAAGAATATGGCTCAGTGATTGAGCGCCCCCAAGTTCAATCCCTGGTACCCCCTCCCCTGCCAAAAAAAAAAAAAAAGAGGCTTGATCTAAGATGATAGAGTTTGAGCTTCAAAATGATAATTACAGGGGGCTGGGGATATAGCTCAGTTGGTAGAGTGCCTGCCTCACAAGCACAAGGCTCTGGGTTCAATCCCCAGCACTGCAAAAAAAAAAAAAAAAAAA
>JAJEJO010000196.1:799648-903023 GCA_020662805.1 Glaucomys volans | reverse complement strand
TTTTTTTTTATTTACTTATTGATTCATTGAACACAAATGGAGTACAGCTATTGTTTCACTGGTTGTACACAAAGTAGAGTCACACCATCTGTGCATTCATGCATGTACACAGGGCAATGGTATCTGTCACACATTCTGTTATTAATTTTACCCCCCACCCACCCCCACCCCTCCCTTCCCTCTATGCTAGCTATCTTTCCTCCATTCTTGCCATCTTTCCCCCCCACATTATGCATCATCATTCATATATCAGAGAGACCATTCGGCTTTTGGATTTTTGGGATTGGCTGATCTCACTTAGCATAAGAGTTTCCAACATCATCCATTTACCTACAAATACCATAATTTTATTCTTCTTTATGGCTGAGTAATATTCCATTGTGTATATATACCACAGTTTCTTTATCCATTCATCTACTGAAGGGCATCTAGGTTGATTCCATAATCTAGCTATTGTGAATTGAGCCGCTATGAACATTGATGTGGCTGCATCACTGAGGCAATCTGATTTTAAGTCCTTTGGGTATAAGCCAAGGAGTGGGATAGCAGGGTCAAATGGTGGATCCATTCCAAGTTTTCTAAGGAATCTCCACACTGCTTTCCAGAGTGGCTGCACCAACTTGCACTCCCACCAGCAATGTATGAGTGTACCCTTTTCCCCACATCCTCGCCAACACCTGTTGTTGCCTGTATTCTTGATGAAAGACATTCTAATTGGGGTAAGATGAAATCTTAAGGTGGTTTTGATTTGCATTTCTCTTATAACGAGTGGTACAGAATAGAGGACACAGAGACAAACCCAAATAAGTACAGGTATCTCATACTTGACAAAGGAGCCAAAAACATACAATGGAGAAAAGACAGCCTCTTCAACAAATGGTGCTGGGAAAACTGGAAATCCATATGCAGCAAAATGAAACTAAACCCATATCTCTCACCCTGTACAAAACTCAACTCAAAGTGGATCAAGGACCTAGAAATCAGACCAGAGACTCTGTACCTAATAGAAGAGAAAATAGGTCCAAATCTTCATCATGTTGGCCTAGGACCAGATTTCCTTAACATGACTCCCAAAGCGCAAGAAATAAAAGCACGAATCAATGATTGGGATAGAGTGAAACTAAAAAGCTTCTTCTGAGCAAAGGAAACAATCAGCAATGTGAAGAGAGAGCCTTCAGAGTGGGAGAAAATCTTTGCCACACACACTTCGGACAGAGCACTAATCTCCAGAATCTACCAAGTACTCAAAAATCTTTGAATTCTTAATATTGAAAAGGATTTGTCACCTAAGAATATGATAGGGAACTGATTTGTTCTCTTGAAAATTTATCAATAAATGAAAAAAGTCATGATAACCTATTAGTAGATGAGGGTAATTGTCTCTTTTTAGGTGAATTATAATAAATGGGAAAAAATATGGAGAATCATCATTTTCAACCCTCAATAAATAAAGCTTTAAGCATCACAAACAGAAAAATAAACAAATATTAAGTGCCTGTTCTTGCTACATACTGCGTAAGGAATTACCAGAATTCCATGACAAGAAATACAGAAGATAGAAGACCACATTGCATTGCACCAAAGAATTTAATTATCAAAACTATCATTCAACTGCCCCAGGTTCTTTAGCAAATAAATTATAAAGAAAGGAATGGAAGAAGAACATGTAGAATAAAAGAACTTTAAATGATACACGGGTTTTTTTTTTTTTTTTAAATAGAGTGAGACTGAACTATAGTGCCTAAGAATGTACTTTTGAATGATAAAACTGCCTATAGAAAAATTCAGGAAGGTGGTTAAAGTACAAGTTTCAGTGTAGTTACTTATGGCAGTAGAGGGGTTATGATTGGAAAGCAGTGAAAGAGGCTTTTGGTGTTGGTGACAAAGTTCTCTTTCTTGATATAGGTAGTGTTTGTAAGATAATTCATTAAGTCATTAATTTGGTGTGGTTTTCTATATCTGTGTTTTATTTTAGAACAAAAAATTAAACTGTGAAAATGTTTCTTTGTGTAACTTTTTTTAATCAAGAAAAACTAAAAATAAAGTGGTTTGGCTATTGTGAGTTGTACTGCCATAAAGATTGATGTGGCTGCATCACTATAGTATGCTGATTTGAAATCTTTTGGACATACACCACGAGTAGAATAGCTGGTTCGTATGGTGGTTTCGTTCTTAGTTTTTTGAGGAATCTCTGTACTGCTTTCCAGAGTGGTTATACTAATTTGCAGTTCTCCCAACAACATATGAGTGTACCTTTTCCCCCACATCTTCACTGACATTTATTCTTATTTATATTCTTAATAATTACCATTCTTACTGGAGGACTTGACTGAGATGAAAGCTCAATATAGTTTTGATTTTCATTTCCCTGATTGTTAGAGATGTCGAACATTTTTTTTGTATATGTGTTGACCTTTTGTATAACCAACTGAGGTGCCCTTTGACAGGTGAACAGATAAAGGAAATGTGGTATGTACACAAAATGGAGTATGACTCAGCCATAAGGAAGAATGACATTATGGCATTTGCCAGTAAATGAATGGAACTGGAGACTATCATGTTAAATGAAATAAGACAGTCCCAAAAGTGAAACGTCAAATGTTCTCTGATATGCGGAAGCTAATCTAACATAAGTGGGGAGGGAATTAAACACTGTAATGGCTTCAGATTTTATCCTTCTCACACTACAGAAATTCTAGAGGTAGACAGTCCAGGGCTGGTGTATTTTGGTTCCTGGGTATCTTTCAATGTGGTATGGAAATTCTATCCTGTGATTTCCCCTGTTTTTCTATAAGAAGTTTTCCCTAATGAGATTATGAGTTTCAAAACCCACTGTCTTATTATGTGTCCTCTATCTGGCATATTGTCTCAGGCAAAAAAGTCATCAATACTTATTGAGTAAATGAATGAACATACTCACCATGGAAAATGGTAATCATATCTCATTATAAGATTTTTGGAGGCTGGGAATTAGCTCAGTTGTACAGAACTTGCCTAGCATGCACGCAGCCCTGTGTTCAGTCCTAAGTACTGCCCCCCCCCCCAAAAAAATGTATCATCATCCACTTATCAGAGAAAACATTCGGCCTTTGGATTTTTGGACTTGGCTTATTTTACTTAGCATGATATTCTCCAACTCCATCCATTTACCAGCAAATGCCATAATTTTATTCTTCTTTATGGCTGAGTAATATTCCATTGTGTATGTACACCACAGTTTCTTTATCCATTCATCAAATGAAGGGTATCTAGGTTTGTTCCACAAACTAACTATTGTGAATTGAGCAGCTATGAACACTGATGTGGCTGCATCATAGTAGTATGCAAATTCTAAGTCCTTCAGGTATAAACCAAGGAGTGGGATAGCTGGGTCAAATGGTGGGTCCATTCCAAGGTTTTTGAGGAATCTCCATTCTGCTTTCCAGAGTGGTTTCACCAAGTCACAACTCCACCAGCAATGTATGTGTGTGCCTTTTTCCCCACATCCATGCCAACACTTATTATTGTTTGTGTTCTTGATAATAGCCATTCTAGTTGGAGTGAGATGAAATGTTAGGGTGGTTTTAATTTGCATTTCTCTAACTACTAGAGATGATGAGCACTTTTTCATGTATTTGTTGATCACTGTATATCTTCTTCTGTGAAGTGTCTGCCCAGTTCCTTATCCCATTTATTGATTAGGTTCTTTGTATTTTTAGTGTGAAGTCTTTTAAGTTCTTTATAAATTTTGGAGATCAGTGCTCTGTCTGAAGTGTGTAGATTTTCTCCCACTCTGTAGGCTCTCTCTTCACATTATTGATTGTTTCGTTTGCTAAGAAAAAGTGTTTTAGTTTTAATTCAACCCATTTGTTGATTCTTGCTTTTATTTCTTATGCTCTCGGGGTCTTTATAAGGAAGTCTTGTCCTAAGCCAACATGATGAAGATTCAGGCCTACTTTTTCTTCTCTTTGGTGAAGGGTCTCAGGTCTAATTCCTAGATCCTTTACTTTTTTCTCTTTTTTTTTTTCTCATTAAACTTTTGTTTTAATGGGTCTTAAAATTCTGTGACAGATTTTTGGCCAGGTTATTTCCATTAAAAAGTACTAATTTTAAAAACTAATAACTTAAAACTGCCACATTTAGGAAATTTAGGAAAAAGGTAAGGAAGGAAAACAGAAAGAAAGATGCATTGCTATCTGCAGAGTTGTATTTTTCAAAGCATGTGGTAATGCAATTCTAAGTCATTCTCTTATCACTGTTTTTGGTTGGATTGTTCATTCTTGAAGGCCAATATTAAACCATCAGAGTTCTACCTCTTGGGTTTAGGAGAGAATAGTGGTAGTGGATTTTACCAAGCACATAATGGAAGCAGGTAAGACTACAGGATTCTTTTGTAGCCTTGACTAATTTTCCCACAAAAGATCTAAATGTAGTAATAGCATTTCCTTTGTTCTTCTCTCTCAGAAGTATTATGATAATAATTTGTTTTTCAAAGTTTGATTTTTGTGTTTGCCTGAAGTAGTTATGTGGCTACTACAATTCTAAGCTCCACTCCCCATAATTTCCTGTTAATCAGGTTGTATTCACAATAATTAGTTTTTATAGCCCCTCTAATGCTTTAGTTCATACCCATTTAACTTCAGTATACCTCCCTGATCTAAATAATTTTGTAAGATTCTCTTGATATCTTTTGTCATGTCTGTTCATCTATAAATTGGATTTTAATTGCAAACACACTAGTTTTAGAGTATTATTCCCCAGTTTTCACAGTATATTCTTTATTAGATGTTTTTCAAATAACTGACAAAAATGGTCTGGACTTCAGCTATCATCCCTCTGTTTCCATAGTTACACTACAGTAGTGTTTGTACCATCTATGTTGATCCTTTTTTGTATGCAATTGTTCTTTTGTGTAGCCATATTTAATTTTAGCCAGTTTTTCATTAGCTTCCATTGTGTCAATATTTTTCCACTAATTCTCTGTGATACTAAATCATATTATTTTGAAGTTTTTAAATAGCCTGAAGTAGGTTTTTTTTTTCATTTTTATCTTCAAACATCATTCCTACTTTGTATATAAAAATCCCTAAAATAGTGATTTTAGCAGTACCTTTCTATTCAAAAAGTTATTTCTGATTTTAAAAATTTTAATGGAAAATTTTTGGTATTTGCACATTTGTCTTCCTCTGGAAAAACTTCTATCTATAATGCTGTGTAATTATTTAAGTGATATGAACTTATATAGGAACATTAAAAAATATGTACCTATGGGACTGGAGTTGTAGCTCAGTGGTAGAACACTTGCCTAGCATGTGTGAGCCACTGGATGCAATCCTCAGCACTACATAAAAATAAATTAAAAAATAAAGGTATTCTGTCCATCTACAACTAAGAAATATTTTAAAAATATGTACCTAAAATAGAAAGATGAGCAGATGCTAAAAGTGAACATGAAGGTTTAGAATGTCAAAAGCTATTTAACTTAAAAGTAGTACCTTTTTAAGATGCACAAGTTAATTGTTAAATTTCTGAACCATGTAATTAATGTATCAATTATAGAGTTTTTTTGTCCTTTTTTCCTTAAGAAGTCAAAATCTAGTACCTAGACCATGAGTCTATGTTTTCTCAGTTTGTTCAGATAGCATTATTGCTTGTTTTAGTCTTATTTTCATTTATAATTGGGAAAAATGAAGTAGCTATTCTCTTAATATTATCTGGTTATGAAAAGATAGTTTGAGAATTTGATTGCACAAGAATTTAGACTATTACTATGGATGGCATATTGTGCCCTAGGTGGAATAGACAGAAATAGAAAATTTGGTTCACTATATCTGTGATTAATTATTTTTTGACAGCTTGAAAATCAACAAATGTTCTTTGGGGATTTGAAACAAATTAAATCTCTTTGTTAGCCCACTGTGAATCATTTTTTTGAAGAAACTGCTTACCATCTATATTCTACTCTAGAGGCCTAGGGATCTCTAAAGAAGACTGTTCAATTTAATTTGTTAGAATAAACAGCACAAAATCTCTATTGAAGTCCCCGTCTAATATAATGGCAGAAGTATATTGTTTACAAAGCCATTCCTATGTGCCAGGTCCTATGCTAGTTACTAGGAATTTAAATATGAACAAATAAAATAGCACTTATTCCAGATGTACTTTTAGCCTAGTGGAGAAGCAAATACGTTTTTAAAATTATAGTATGTTATAACTAACGCAATAATAAAGAAACGAACGGCAGAACTCTTATTAGTTGTAAAAGTGTAAGAAGAGTGTCCCAGAAGGAAAAATATATGCAAAGTTCAGGAATTAATGAAAAACATTTAATGGAATAAGAAGGTGTGTTGAAGTCTGTCCATCTAGCCATAGGAAATAGAATGTTATTAAGAAACTGATTGGAGGTTGGGGTTGTGGCTCAGTGGTAGCGTGCTCAGCTAGCTCACATGAGGCCTGGGTTTGATCCTTAGCACCACATAAATATAAAATAAAGGAATTGTGTCTATCTACAACTAAACATATATTTAAAAAAAAAAAGAAAAGAAAAGAAACTGATTGCTTGGCTAGGAATGCAGCTTAGTGGTAGAGTGCTTTCCTAGCATATGCCACGGGCCTGGGTTCAATCCCCATTACTAGAACGGAAAAGGCAAAAAAAAAAAAAAAAAAAAAAAAGAGCCTGCTTCAGATTTCTGTATATTTATCCCTGATATATCCCTGATATATCTCAGTAGACTAGTATGATTTAATAATGGAGGAAGGAAGGGAAGGGAAGAAGAAAGGAAAATGTTTTAATTGAAGGAGTTATTTCTGCATAGGACAATACCCTCTTATTCAAGCCTTGCATAATTCTCCAATTAGTCTATATTATCCTTCTCCAGTATTTGCTACTCTACTCCTCAGGCTCCTTTGCTTCCTGATTCTTAAATTTAGAATTATAATTAGATTCAAAAACCTGGTCAATCAGAACAGGCACAGACTAGGAATCTTGGTAATCTGGTATGAGTGGCCTAGAACCAGAAAAAAAGCCGTTGCTATGTGTAAGAAAGAAGTAAATGTACTATACCTGTCTTACAGTTTTGGTTGAGGTTTTCATTTAAAGATTGCTGTTTGGAAAATATTTTAGATTTGGACTCTTTGTGATCATGTATATTTGGTAATTGGCTTCTTAAAGGTTCCCGTATTGCCAGGCTCTATTTATATGTACATTACATATTTCTTCTTCTTCTTTTTTTTTTTTTTTTGTGGTGCTGGGGCTTGAAACGCAGGGGTGCTCTACCATTGAGCCATGTCCCTTACCATATCTAACATACATGGAAATAGCAAGCTAAATGTTTTTTAGATGTTGATAAACCTTTATTTTTTCATTTATTTATATGTGGTGCCTAGAATCTAACCCAGCCTCATACATGCTAGGCGAGTGCTCTGCCACTGAGCCACAACCCCAGCCCTAGGAGGCTAAATTTATAACAAATAGTAAGCATTACCTCTTAGAGATAATTATGAAAGTATATTTAAATCTTTAGTTGATCTGTGAATGTAAGGATATTATCTTTGATATCTTTGTTCACTCCTGTATTCTAGGGTCTGGCATATACTAGATGTTCAATAGATATTGGTTGAATGAAGTGAGAAATTTCCTTTTGCATCACTTGTGTTAAGCCATGACCAGCAAGTACCACACTGTTTTCTCTGCCATGGATTGACCAAAAAGAAGTATTACAAACTGTGCAAGGTCTTCAGAAATATATCCTGTATTGAAAAAATGGTCTTTTCTTCCTCACTTCACACATTTGAATGCTGAAACATAGTGTTCTATTTGTGCAGCATGTAATTATTATTCAGTGAAGAGGAGAATTCTGGAGAAAAGATGTTTTTCCCCTCCTTTCAAAACAGGAAGTAAATACATTTTTTAATGTTTGAGGCAATGAATTTTAGCATTCTAACCCTCAAGATAATTCAGGAAGTAATTTTTCAGAATGTTTTACTCTTTGAGCAAACAACAGGATGTGTGTGTGCTATTGTAGTGAAATCTGTAATAATTATCACTGCAATGTTTTTCATTTTGTCTCCACTACTGTTATTGAGCAGCTTTGGATGAAAGACTAGAACACAATTCAAGGCTATAGAGAAAGCTGATTATGACCTAAGATATTCAAATGAATTTAATTTCTATTTAACTGTAGCTATAAACACTGTAACAGACATTGTTACTTGGGAATAAAAACCATTAATGTAATTTCTTAAAATTTCAGAGTACTAATTTTGTACAATTTGAATCATGTGACATTTAAGAATATGGAATTTATATATTAACTCAGTCATGGGGGAATTCTTAGATATTACACTATTAATTTTTCCCTTAAGCACTAGAATATTGTCCCTCATGCATTTTAAAATTGACATTTATCCTATCTTAGTAAGTATAGTATATTTTCCCTTTGCTAATATAGGCTAGTTATTACTAATTTAATTAGGGTAGAGTCCCTTGCAAGTGCATGCCTGCCTTCACAGTTTTGCTGATACTAAATGATATTAACAATTTTATTTTCTGATGAACTATGTGTAAATGGGTTATTTTTGTGTGGGGAGGAGAACAAAGTTCAAATAGGAACAAATTCCTCCCTGAAGTCTTCATGAAGAAAAGTCTGGACTTCTACTTATGGCATACAAATTCCTCATGAACTTGTCCTCGGCAGAATTACTTGTAAGTCTGTTAATGCCTTTTATTCCCACAGTCTTCTCTTTCCTTACACATGGTCTTTTGTTAGCACTGAATACTTTGCCCTTTTTGTCCACCTAATACTTATTCTTCAAAATCTAGCTCAAGGGTCAAGTTGCATTAGGTTGATGCCACCTCGGGAAGGTTCAATATATTCACAAGGGTCCTTCAAAGATGGAAAGAGAGGGGCATAGAAATCAGTGTCAGAATCACGATGTGAGAAAACTCTATTATCCATTATCAACTTTGAAGATAGAAGGTAGCCACATGGTGAGGAATGAGAAGGGTCAGTTGAAGATAGAAAATTCAATTTTAGTAGGACTTCTGCCCTTCAGAACTGAAAGATGTTTTAAGTCACCAAGTATGTGGTTATTATTACAGCAGGCATAAAAATTTAATACATCCATAGATGTTTATAAATATAACTTTTTATAAATAGTTTAACTCATAAAAAATTACTAAGTTATTACTAAGTCCCCACATATACATACCCACCTTCCCCCAACAATTGTTTACATAATTATTACATTATAAAAAACAGAAATTGACATTTGGTAAAATACTTGGAGTTCAGGAAGGGAGTGACACTTCTCTGAATATACCTGGATTTATGTTTTGACTTCTGGAAGCATGCTTTATGTCTTACATAACCAGAAACAAAATTAGATCAATCTAGTAGATAGGAAGAAAGGAGAAAGAAAATACTATCTCAAAACTAAAAGCTTATGGAAACAATCTCTACTGCCATTCAAGTGAATGACATAACCATACTGAAGAGTAGGAAAAAACTAATCAAAGTAATTTATAAACACAGTGTATATTTTTGCTTCATCTACTGTGAGAATGAAGGCCATTCTCAGCAGTCAGACTGTCAACATACCAGAAAATGTCAACAATACTTTGAAGGGACACACAGTTATTATGAAGGGCCCAAGAGGAACCCTCCGGAGGGATTTCAATCATATCAGTATAGAACTCAGTCTCCTTGGAAAGAAAAAGAAGAGGATACGGGTTGACAAATGGTGGGGAAATAGGCCATTGTTTGCACAATCTATCGTCATGTACAGAACATGATCAAGGGTGTTAAACTAGGCTTTTGTTATAAGATGAGGTCTGTGTATGCTCACTTCCCCATCAACGTTCAGGAGAATGGGTCTCTTGTTGAAATCCAAAATTTTGATCGGGCCTAGCGTCTCCAGCAGCAATCAGCAGCCTGCTGTACCAATAGGTTTGCAACAGAAATCCCCATCGAAGGAGCACAGGCCTGCCACCGCTGGAATCCCCAGCTCCAAGCACAGGACTGCCCACTTGAATCCCCAGCGCTGAGCACAGGCCTTCCCATGTCATCAGGCCCAGCGTCTCTAGCACCGAGCACAGGTCTGCACCCCCATCCTCGGTCTAGTGCCCAGGCCCACAGCCGAGACCACAGTCTACCACCCATGCTGCAACTGACTATCTATCAACACCAGGTCACCTTTGCCCACAAGTATTGATTATTCCCAACCTGGAGTTAGTGGGATGGCATGCTTCTTGGGTCACCACATTATCAAGCACCTCTCAGGCATCAGGCTATTGAAAAATAGGAGGTTTGAACAGTACAGTATAATTTTACTGCAAAACTTCTTAAAAATTAGTTGTATTATTACAACTATTCCTATTATAACCACTATATTTTTACTTTTTTCTTTTATTAATATTCTTATCACTCTGTCTTTCTCCTTTATATCTGTTCCCTTGAAGACTCTCCCTTTTCTCATGCTAACAACATATTTCTTTTAATTCCACTTCCACTGTTCCTACGAGATAGTATATCTATAGACTCACTTCTTATCTCATTAACCTAATGTCCTACACCACTCATCATCTTTGTCCACCATTAGAAATTGCAGTCCTTACTGCATACTTATTGGTTACACTGTAGATAATAATTTGAACTCATCTCTGTTTCTTAAGACAACACAGTTAGTATCTTAATAGAGACTATTTGGATTAAGGACATATATTGTTTATATGGTGTGCTGCTAATATTGATCTCTCACTTCAAGATGAGGTATTGGAAATTGGCAAGGTCACTATAAGTCTTTAATGGGAAACTGTAATACCTAGGATTCACACTGTTAGAGGGGAAGATACACTAGCAACATGAGAAAACAAGGGAAAAAAGTGTCCCAATTAAACCTAGATGCTATGTCAAAAGAACCCAATGACAACATGGCAGAAGAAATGTCAGAAAGGGAGTTCAGAATGTACATAATTAAAATGATCCAATAAGTGAACGAGAGAGCAAATACAAGCAATGAATGACTGTAGTAATAAACAGCTAAAAGAGCAATTTTAGGAAGCAAAAGATCATTTCAATAAAGAGATAGAGATTATTAAAAAAAAATCCTTGAAATGAAGGAAACAATAAATCAAATTAAAAACAGAAAGCTTAACCAACAGGCTAGATCACTTGGAGGACAGAACCTTAGACAGTGAAGACAAACTGTTTAATCTTGAAAACAAACTCAACCAAACAGAGAAGATGGAGAGGAATTGTGAATGGAACCTCCAAGAATTATGGGACATCATGAAAACACCAAATTGAAGAATTATTAGGATTGAGGAAGGCACAGAGATACAAGCCAAAGGAATGAATAATCTCTTCAATGAAGTATCAGAAAATTCCCCAAATCTCATGAATGAAATGGAAAATCAAATGCAAGAGGCTTACAGGACACCAAATGCACAAAATCACAACAGATCCACACTGAGGCACGTTATAATGAAAATACCTAACATCCAAAATAAAGATAAAATCTTAAAGGCTGCAAGAGAAAAGCATCAGATTACATTCAGGGGGAAACCAATATGGTTATCAGCAGATTTCTCAATCCAGACACTAAAAGCAAGAAGGGCCTAGAACAACGTATTCCAAGTGCTGAAAGAAAATGGCTGCCAACCTAGAATCTTATTCCCAGCAAAACTTACCTTCAGATTTGAAGATGAAATAAAATCCTTCCATGATAAACACAACCTATTTGTGAAAAGAATTCACAAATAGAAAGACTGCACTATAGAACATTCTCAGCAAAATATTCCAAGAGGAAGAAATGAAAAACAACAATGTAGGTCAGCAAAGGGAGGATTTACCCTAAAGGAACAGCCAATTAAAGGAGAAACGAAGTCAAGTTAACAGCCAAAAATAAGTCAAAATGACAGGGAATACAAGTTATATTTCAATAATAACCCTGAATGTAAATGGCCTAAACTCATCAATCAAAAGACAGACTGGCAGATTGAATTAAATAGAAAGACCCAACAATATGCTGCCTTCGGGAGACTCATCTCATAGAAGAAGATGCCCACAGACTAAAGGTGAAAGGTTGGGAAACAACTTACCACGCACATGGACTCAGTAAAAAAGCAGGAGTTTCCATCCTCATTTCAGATAAAGCAGACTTCAACCCAAAGTTAGTCAGAAGGGATAAAGAAGGACATTTCATACTACTTAAGGGAAGCATAAATCAGCAAGACATAACAATCATAAATATTTATGCCCCGAACAATGGGGCATCCATGTATATCAAACAAATCCTCAATTCCAGGAACCAAATAGGCCAAAACACAATAATACTAGGTGACTTTAATACACCTCTCTCACATTTGGACAGATCTTCCAAACAAAAATTGAACAAAGAAACCATAGAACTCAGTAACACAATCACTAATTTAGACTTAACAGACATATATAGAATATTCCATCCATCAACGAGTGAATACACTTTCTTCTCAGAAGCACATGGATCCTTCTTTAAAATAGACCATATGATATGCCACAAAACTACTCTTAGTAAATACAAAAAGAAACTACCTTGCATTCTATCAAATCATAATGAAATGAAATTAGAAATCAATAATAAAATAAAAAAACAGAAACTACTCCAACACCTGGAAATTAAATAATACACTATTGAATGATGCATGGATAACAGAAGATATCAGAGGGGGAATAAAAAAATTCTTAGAGGTAAATGAGAACAACAATATAACATCAAAATCTCTGGGACACTTTGAAAACAGTACTAAGAGAAAAATTCATTGCATGGAGCACATTCAATAAAAGAATGAAAAGTCAACAAATAAATGACCTCACATTACAGCTCAAAGCCCTAGAAAACGAAAAACAGATCAATACCAAAAGTAGTAGAAGACATGAAATAATTAAAATCAGAAGGGGAAATCAATGGAATTGAAACAATTCAAAAAATTGGCAAAACAAAAGTTGGTTCTTTGAAAAATAAACAAAATTGGTAAACCCTTAGCCACACTAACAAAAGAGAGAGAAAACTCAAATTACTAAAATTTGTAATGACAAAGGAAATATCACGGCAGACGCTATTGAAATACAAAGCATAATTAGAAACTCTTTTGAAAATCTATACTCCAAAAAGTAGAAAATCTCAAAGACATCGACAGGTTTCTAGAGGTATGTGAGCCACCCAAACTGAATCTGGAGGACATATACAATTTAAATAGATCAATTTCAAGCAATGAAATAGAAGAAGTCATCAAAGCCTACCTACCAAGAAAAGTTCAGGACCAGGTGGATTCTCAGCTGAGTTCTACAAGACCTTCAAAGAAGAGCTCATTCCAATACTCCTCAAAGTATTCCATGAAATAGAGGAGGACGACACCCTTCCAGACTCATTCTATGAAGCTAATACCACCCTGATACCAAAACCAGACAAAGACACATCAAGAAAAGAAAATTTCAGACCAATATCCCTGATGAAAATAGATGCAAAAATTCCTAACACAATTTTAGCAAATTGCATACAAAAGCATATTAAAAAGATAGTGCACCATGATCAATGGGTTTCATCCCAGGGATGCTAGGTTGGTTCAACATCCGGAAATCAATAAATGTAATTCACCATATCAACAGAATTAAAATTAAGAATCACATGATTATTTCAATAGATGCAGAAAAAGGATTTGATAAAATGCAGCACCCCTTCATGCTCAAAACACTAGAAAAAATAGGGATAGTGGGAACATTCTCTTAACATCGTAAAGGCTATCTATGCTAAGCCCATGACCAACATCATTCTAAATGGAGAAAAACTGAAAGCATTCCCCCTGAAAACTGGAGCAAGGCAGGGATGCCCTCTTTCACCACTTCTAATCAACATCGTCCTTGAAACTCTAGCTAGAGCAATTTGGCACACCAAAGAAATTAAAGGGATACAAATAGGAAAAGCAGAACTCAAACTATCCCTATTTGCCAATGACATGATTCTATATTTAGAGAAGCCAAAAAATTCCACCAGAAAACTTCTAGAACTCATAAATGAATTCAGTACAGTAGCAGGATATAAAATTAATGCCCATAAATCTAATGCATTTTTATTCATAAGTGATGTATCCTCTGAAAGAGAAATTAGGAAAAATACCCCATTCACAATAGCCTCAAAAAAATAAAATACTTGGGAAACAATCTAACAAAAGAGGTGAAAGACCTCTACGATGAGAACTATAGAACATTAAAGAAAGAAATTAAAGAAAACCTTAGAAGATGGAAAGATCTCCCATGTTTTTGGATAGGAAGAATTAATATTGTCAAAATGGCCATACTATCAGAAGTGCTATACAAATTCAATGCAATTCCAATTAAAATCCCAATGACGGACCTCATAGAAATAGAGCAAGCAATCTTGAATTCATTTGGAGGAATAAGAGACCCCGAATAGCTAATGCAATCCTTAACAGGAAGAGTGAAACAGGTGGTATCACAATACCAGACCTTCAACTATACTACAGAGCAATAGTAATAAAAACGGCATGGTACTGGCACCAAAATAGACAGGTAGATCAATGGTACAGAATAGAGGACACAGAGGAGGCAAACCCACATAAATACAGTTTTCTCATACTAGACAAAGGCACCAAAAAAACATACAATGGAGAAAAGATAGCCTCCTCAACAATTGGTGCTGGGAAAACTGGAAATCCATATGCAGCAAAATGAAACTAAACCCCTATCTCTCACCCTGCACAAACTCAACTCAAAATGGATGAGGGACCTAGGAATTGGACCAGAGACCTTGCACCTAATAGAAGAAAAAGTAGTTTCAAATCTGCATCATGGGGCTGGGGATATAGCTCAGCAGGTAAAGTGCCTGCCTTGCAAGCACAAGGCCCTGGGTTCAATCCCCAGCACTGCACAAAAAAAAAAAAAAAAAAATCTGCATCATGTTGACTTAGGACCAAACTTCCTTAGCATGACTTCCAAAGCACAAGAAATAAAAGCAGGAATCAATAATTGGGATAGATTCAAACTAAAAAGCTTTTTCTCAGCAAAGAAAACAGCAATGTGAAGAGAGAGCCTACAGAGTGGGAGAAAATCTTTGCCACACACATGTCAGATAGAGTACTAATCTTCAGAATTTATAAAGAAGTCAAAAAACATTACCACAAGAATATAAATAATCCAATCAATAAATGGGCTAAGGAAATGAGCAGACACTTCACAGAAGAAGATCTACAAGCGATCTACAGATAAATGAAAAAATGTTCAACATCCCTAGTAACAAGAGAAATGCAAATCAAAACTACCCTAAGATTTCATCTCACCCCAATTAGAATGTCTATTATCAAGAATACAGGGAACAGCAGGTGTTGGCAAGGATGTGGGGAAAAAGGTACACTCATACATTGCTGGTGGGGTTGCAAATTAGTGCAGCAACTCTGGAAAATGGTGTGGAGATTCCTTAGAAAACTTGGAATGGCCTCACCATTTGACCCAGCTATCCCACTCCTTGACCTATACCCAAAGGACTTAAAATCAGCATACTACAGTGATGCAGCCACATCAATGTTCACAGCTGCTCAATTCATAATAGCTAGATTGTGGAACCAACCTCGATGCCCTCCAGTAGATGAATAGATAAAGGAACTGTGGTATATATACACAATGTAATATTACTCAGCCATAAAGGAGAATAAAATTATGGCATTTGCAGGTAAATGGATGCAGTTGCAGAATATCATGCTAAGTGAAATAAGCCAATTCCAGAAAACCAAAGGCTGAATGATCTCTCCCATAAGTGGATGATGATACATAAGCCGGGGTGGGAGCGAGGCAAGAATGGAAGAAGGTTGGATTGCATAGAGGAAAAAGAGGGGTGGGGACTGGTTAGGGGGACGAAAAATAAAAGAATGAGACAAACATCATTACTCTGTGTACATGTATGATTATGCAAATGGTGTGACTCTAATTCATGTACAACCAGAGAAACAATTGTACTACCTTCGTGTATGGTGAATCAAAATAAATTAAATTTTTTAAAAAAGGAAAAAGAAATCCAAAATTTCTTGGTTGAATATATCCACAGGGTTTGAATGAGGACAAATGTTGCTTGCTCAGTGTCTCAAACTCAGAAAGATGATTTAATCCTTGAAGGAAATGATATTGAACTTGTTTCAAATTCAGCAAGGCACAACAGTGAAAAACAAGGATATCAGAAAATTTTGGGATGGTGTTTATGTTTCTGAAATAGCAACAGTTCAGCAAACTGATGAATAAGATCTCAGAGTCATCTTGCCACAGAACACAGTCCTGGAAAGTGAATGTGATATTTCAGTGATGCAATAAAAGATCTCTATTGACTTTGAACTTAATCCTTTCCAACAGGTTGAATAAACTTTATTGTCTTTTCAAAGGAACAGTATAGGAAAAAAAAAAACAGTGTATTAGTTTCCTTATATTACTACAGAGAAATAACCTGAAGAAACTAATTTACAAGAGAAAAGTATTTAGTTGTACAGTTTTAAGGGTTCAAAATACAAACGGTACAGCACAGGCTGGCTGAGGCTGAAACTTTACTGTGTCACCTCACAGCACTGATGACAGTGGCAGCTACACATATAGGAGCAAGTGATCGCATCTTGAACTAGGAACGAAGAGTGAGAAGACAGAAAGGTCCCCATAATGTCTTCGAGTAGCACTCTCACAGTGACCTAAGGACCTCCCATTAGGCCCCATCTCCCTGTAGTGCCTCCCTGCAGATAAAGATTCATTCATGTACCTTTGGGGAATACCCAAACTATAGTACTCCTTTTTCAACTATGAAAGTTCAGTTTTGGACAGGTTTGGGGAAAGAATTAGAAAGAGTGAACTCCCTCTTTTTTTTTTTTTTCAGTATGTTTTTATTTGTTCTAATTAGTCATACATGGCAAACGTGAATGCTTTTTGTTTGCTTTTTGAGTTTGAATAGCTGAAATAATTCTGAAACTTTTGTATGTAATAATGGGATTTGGCAAATGAATAAATATTGGTGTTATTAAGATACAGGGTTCTCAGTGGAAAAAGACACAAACATGATTGAAATAGAGGAAATGGGGGATGGATTGGATTTGAAAATAATGGTATAGACTCAGGATTTCTCAAATATATGTGTCTTTATACGTGTGTGTGTTCCATGTACTTATGTGTGTATGCATACAAGCATATATTTCCTAGTTCTCTCTTTGTAGAAATAGTCTAGAAACAAAGACACTCACATAGAAATGACCTAATATATACCCTAGTATATATAACATCTAGAATCTTGGTCTTTAATACCATTCTTAAATGATTGATTTAGAACTGAGCCAGGGGGGTACAATATAAGCCTATATTATTGTGTTAAACTAGAAAGGAAGTAACAGTTCAGAAGAGAGAGGAAAAAATAATTCAGATCTCAAGGGTGCAGGAACTGTGTTCAAAGAATTTCTGCTCTGTAAATCTAGGATATAGTTAACATCCAACATAATTAAGGGCAGAAATACTTATGGTGGGAAAGTAATACTTACAGGGGCAAATAGGAATCCATAAGTTCATGCTGATAACAAAGATTTTAGGGGTGATGTGCTAAATTTGGGAAATTGTTCTATAATCATCATAGTAAAGACTTCTAGCAAGAGTCAAAAGATGCTAACTCTAGGCAGACCTTCTGGTAAGGAACAGGATTACTTACATGGTTTTAAAGTGTCTTGCTACAAACTACATATTAGTTGCAAGGAAAAATATTAGGTATACATTGTCGAAATTGAACAGCCCTTGAATAAGATTTTCTAGATCAAAATTGGTTTCACCAAGGACAGTACTTCTGGTTGTGACAATATGAAGAATTTAGCAAATCCCCCACCCCTGCAAAGAACCAGTACAGAATTAGACAAAATTGTCAATTATAACTATTTCAGGTTTCAGAAACTTGTCCAGTAGCAAAGGTTAAATTCAGAAACATTTATTTGGGTTAGAACCACAAGAGCCTGTAGCAGTAACCAAAAAACCAAACAACAACAAAAAAGATTTGAGAAATAGTAAATAACTAGCAAAATGGCAGATATATATTTTCCATATCAATGGTTACAGTAAATGTGAACATTCCAGTCAAAAGGCAAAGGTGTCAGGCTGGATTAAAAACGGAATACCCAACTGCTGTCTACAAGAGAGATATTTTGATCAGTGGTCAGCAAATTATGGCCAACTGTTTTTGTACAGCTCATGAACTAAAGATTGTTCTTCAATCTTCTAAAGGGTTAGAAGAAAGAAAAAGAAGTTATGCCAGCAGTGAACAATCTGGAAAGGAAATTAAGACAATTCCAATTATAATATATATCCCAAAGAGGAAAACAACCTGGGAATAAATTTAACAAAGGGTATGAAAAACTTGTACTTTGGAAACTACAAGTCATTACATAAAGAAATTAAAGAAGACCCATGCATGCCATGTACATGGATTGGAAGATTATATATTGTTAAGATATCAGCACTGCCCAAAGCAACCTATATGTTCAATACACTTCCTAATAAAATTCCAAAGAACTTTTTTTGTAGAAATGGGAAAGGATAATCCTCAGATTCTATAGAAAGTTCGAAGTTCCCTTAATAACCAAACAATATTGAAAAATAATAGTTTGAAGACTCATTCTTCCTGATTTCGAAATTGATTTTCACAAGGTGTCAAAACCACTAAATAGAAAAAAAATAGTTTCCTCAACAAATGATAATGGAAAAATTGAATATCCATATTCAAAAGAATGAAGTTGTACCCTTACATTATACCATATACAAAAATTAACTCAAAATGAATCACTGACCTAAATATAAGAGTTCTTAAAACCGTAAACTGTTAGAGGAAAACACGAAAGTTATTCTTCATGACCTTGCATTAACAATTTATTCTTAGATATGGCATGAGAATCAAAAGAAAAATAGAATAAATATGTCTCACCAAAAATAAAAACTGTGCATCAGATGATATTATCAAGAATAAAGGCAACCTTTAAAGTGTAAAAAATTATTTGTAAATTAATCTGAAGAAGATATAGTATGTAGAATATGTAATTCAATAATAGAAATACAAAAAAATTAAAAATTGAAAAAGGGGCTTAGATAGATATTTCTCCAAAGAACATATACAATGATTAACAATCACCTGAAAAGATGCTCAGTATCCTTAGCCATTAGGAAAATGCACATCAAAACAACAATTGAGAAGCCTGGGGCTATTGCTCAGTAGTAGACTCTCTTGCCCAGCATGCACAGGGCCCTGAGGCCCAATTCCCCACACTGCAAAAACAGTTACAACAAGCAACAAAAAATGAACCACGATAAGATACCACTTTATTCCTACCAGGATAAATATGATTTAAAAGAAAACAGGAAAACAACTGTGTTATCAAGGATGTAGAAATATTGGAACCCTCACATATTGCTGGTGGGAATATAAAATATTTTGGCAGCTGTGTAAAATAGTTCCTTAAAAGTTTAAACAGAATTACCATACAGTCCTACAATTCCACCTTAGATATATCCAAAAGAATTGAAAATAGGTATTCAAACAAGATGTACATGCATGTTCATACTGTTTACTATAGACAAAAGGTAGAAACAGCCCAAGTATTCATCAAGGAATGAATGGATAAACAAAATGTGGTATATACATGCAGAAGTATGCTCTTCAGCCATACAAAGAAATGAAGAGTTAATACATATTACACAGCAGTGATGAACCTTGAAAACATTGTAAGTGGAAAACACCATCAGACACAGGAGTTATATATTATATGATTCTATTTATGTGAAGTTTCAAAAACAAATCTATAGACAATACAGATTGGTGATGACTAAGAACAGTATGTGGAAATGAGGGGTGGGGAGGAGGTGGGGGAAGGAAAGATAATAGAATGAGAAAAACGTCATTACCCTATGTACATGTATGATTATGCAAATGGTGCAACTCTACTTCGTGTACAACCAGAGAAATGATAGTTGTATCCCATTTGTGTACAATGATTCAAAATTTAAAAAAAAAAATAATGAACTGCTGGGCAGAGTAAAAAATAAAAATAAAAATAAATAAAGAACAGTATGTGGTAGAAATGCAGAGCCACTGCTTACTGGATCTAGGGTTCCTTTCTGGGCTGATGAAAATGTCTTGCAACTGGATAAAGGTGTTAGTTTCACAACATTGTGAATGTATTAAATGCCACCAAGTTGTTCACTCTAATTTTATGTTATATGAATTTTACCTCAGTACATTTAAAAAAAAAAAGTTGTGGAAGTTTCCCATACTGAATGAGAATAAGGAAACAAAAACTAAATGAAATATCTGATCCTAGAATGAATTTTGAAGAAAAGGTCTGTTAAAGAATATTATTGGGCCAGTCGTGGTAGTGCATGCCTGTAATATCAGAGATCTAAAAGCCTGAGGCAGATTGCACCCAGCCTCAATAATGTAGTAATTGTTCAAAGCCAGCCTCAGCAATTTAGCAAGACCCTGTCTCAATTAAAAAGGGCTGGGGACATAGCTCAGTGGTAAGGCACCTGTGGGTCCAGTCCGCAATACCACAAAAAAAAATTGGGTCAGTTGACAAAATTGGAGTGCAGATTTGAGTTTAGGTTTAAAATATTGTATAGATGTTAAATTTTCTAAAAATGATAACGCTACTCTGGTTGTATTAGGGAATAAGTTTATTCTTAGGAAAACACACTGAAGTGTCTAGGAGCAAATGTCATGATGTACGTATGACATTCAAATGCCTTAGACAAAGTTGTGCTCTAGCATGTGGGCACAAATGTTGAAGCAAATGGAACACATTTTTAACAATATTTTAAACACAATACATGTTATATGGGTGCTTGATCTGTATGCAACTTGGACTTATTACTTTTCTGTAAGTTTTAAATTTCCAAAGAAATAATTTTTAAAAGATCATTGTATTCCTAATCTGCCTTAATAAATACAAAATACCCTGTGTATGTCTGCTCTTTTCAGTGATAAAGACCATGCTGAGTTTGATGTTTGTTAATCCCATGCATATTTTTATACTTTGAATATTTATATATATCTAAGCCATATTCAGTAGAGTTTTGCATTGTTTCCACATTACATAATGCTATGTAACCATTATGCACCTTACTTTCCTCACTCACTGTTACAGTTGAGAAAATTATTCATGGTGATGTATGCCATGCTCACTTACTCATTTTTACTGCTATGTAGGTATGCCGAAAGCCTTAGTTGTTTTATTTAAGTAGTTTCTGTAGCACTGGCTTAGTAGTCATGAATTATTTTAGTTTGTCCTTATCTTGGAAGGTTTTTATTTCTGCTTCAACTCTGAAGAATAGCTTTGTGGATATAGCAATCTTGGATAACATCATTCCAGGCCCTCATGAATTTTAAAGTGTGCTGAGAAGTAAGAAATAATTCTCATTGCCTTGCCTCTAAATATGACCTGACATTTTTCTCTTAAGGCTTTTATAATTCTGTCCTTATTCTGAAACCTTTGAAATTTACTCTCAGCTATTTTAACATTTTTATTGACTATAGTCACCCAGCTGTGCAATAGATCGCAGAAACTTATTTCTCCTATCTAACTCAAACTTTCTACCCTTTGATCAACATCACCCCATTTTCCTGCTCACTCCTTCCTAAAAGGAAGGGGAAATACTGTCATTTGTTGTTATGGATGAACCTGGAAGACACTATTTTAAGTGAAATAAGTCTGGCACAGAAAAACCAATACTGTATGATTCTACTTATGTGAGAAATTTGATACCTTTTAGTGAAAGTTTTAACGTCTTTTGTTAGTGACTCACTGCACTATTCAGATGCTTTTCAGTTGAGTGAACAAACTTGAGTAGTAGGTAGTGTTAGGCAGAAGGATACAGTAGTATGTAAAGCCCTGTGTAGTCTTTGAGGAACTCTTTGAGGGCATCAGGCAGAGAGAACATGAGCAAAGGAAGCAGAAATAAAAGATGAAAGAAGTGTTCTGAGTTCCATTTTGATCACATAATAGTGGGGCTGGAAGCATGAGGTGAAACCATGGAGGTATGGTATAGAGTGCAGACTTAATTTTATATGTTTTCAAACATTTATAGCATCAGAACCCTAATGCCAACAACCACAACAATTAGAATAATAATGTTATGCATTATTACATATTATTACATATATGTTACATATTTATATATGTTACATACATTGTAAGCTAATATGCATTGATAATTTATCAAGGTACTATGCTGAGAACTTTCTGCATTACCTCATTTCTTCTTCATAGCAACCTTATAAAATAGGTATTAGATTTTTTCCCCTTTCATTTTACTTTCTGAAGTCTAGTGAGATTAATATATAAAACAAATTGAAAACAAAACTTCACTCGCTAAGGAATAGAATATATTTGAAAACCACTGCCCAAAAGAATTAGGAAGGTATCAATGGTTTGAGGAGTAAAAGTTACATAATCAGATTTGTACTTTATTTCTATCAATTCTAGAAACTGTATAAAGGATAGAGTTGAAGGGAATAAAGACTGGATTAGGAAAAGTAGTTATGAAACTTTTACATTAGTCTAGATCAAAGAATATTCAAAATCTGTACTGCAGGTTTTCATATATTCCATGGAATAAGTTAGAATTGATTAAAGGGAATAGCAGTTAATGGTGACCAAGAAGAAATTTGCACGTCACATGAAGGAATAAGCTATGGCAAAGAGAAATATCGGAAATACTATACCTTGATAAAAGGAAAGAGACCTCCTGATTTAGTGGAACCATGTGATTAAGATTAAAGTGATACAACAAAACATGAGTTGGGTCTAAGGGTGGGAGGACTAGGGAAGAATAGAGTTACTTTAGATTAGGTAAAGGGGAGTGAAGGAAAGGGAGGGGTTGTGTGGGTAAGAAGGATAGCAGAATGAATCAGACATTATCACCCTATGTACATATATAACTATACAACTGGTGGAATTCTACATCATGTACCACCAGAAGAATGAGAAATTATACTCCATCTACATATGATGTATCAAAGTGCATTCTACTGTCAGGTATAACTAATTAGAACAAATTTTTAAAAGAGGCAAGAGAAATAAAAAGAGTCAGAAAAATAGCATGAAATAAGCTACTGTGTATAGCTATCTTTATGTAGAGTGTGTATGTCAATAATTGTAATAAGTAATTCAATTAGATGATCTAATTAAAAGAAAAAGGTTATAAGACTGGATTAAAAAATATATCAGGGGCTAGGGGTATAGTCTAGTGGTAGACTGCTTTCCTAGTGGATATGAAGCCCTGGGTTTGTTCTCCAACACTGGAAAAAGAAACAAAAAAGCCATTTACAAGAAGAGAAAAAATTGAAATAAAACATGGAAAAAATATACCAGGCAAATTGCAAAAACAGCAAAGCTGATGCGTCACATAGTTATGGTGTCACTTAATGACAGGAGTACAGTCTCAGAAATGCTCTGTTAGGCAGTTTCATCATTTTATGAATATGATTAAATATATGTACCTACACAAAACTGGGGAGAGAGGGAGCGGGAGGAGGAAAGGCCATGATGAGTAAACAACAGAGATTAAATCAAGCACAAGAGAAAATGATAAAGCAAGAGACAGAAAATACAGGATGTATGAGGCTGCTGCAAGCATAACATAACCTACTGTTTTTTAATAAGTTGAAGGAGTATATGCTAATAAAAAGTATGGTATAGTTAATATATGTACCACTTACATAGTCATTTATGATTATTATCAAGTGTTATATACTGTACATAATTGAATGCTATACTTTTAATATGTCTGGCAGCATGGAAGATTTGTTTATGCCAGTGTCGTCACAAACGTGAGTGATGCATTGTGTTATAGTATTGGGACAGTTACGGTGTCATTAGGTGATAGGAATTTATAACATCCATTATAATCTTAGGGGACTACTGTTGATATTCAGTCCAAAGATGGCCGAAACAAGACTGTGTTAACAAGACTATGTTAATATTAGACAAATGGACTTGAAAGGGAAGAACATTAAAACAATGCCAACATCTAAAACAGGAACTAAAATGGAGATGAAGTTGGAAAGAAGATAATAGTGTATTTCCAAACAGTGTGTTCAATGAGTGGCACTGATTTGAAAAATAAAGACAAAACTGAAAGTCTGAGAAAACAAACACCCATGGTTTATGTAGAATTTATAGTTTAACCAAATATTTTCCTTCAGATATCCCCCAAATATTGACTTTTTCTATGTCATTCCAAGTCTATGATTGTTGGCAACACATATATAATTAAATGCATTTGATAAGCCTTTACTCTTGTATTTTCAGGAATTCAAAATGTCCTCAGCCTCTTTTGTGCAGTACTTACAGAAAATAAGGTTCTCTTCCATTCTGCAAGTTTTCAGAGACTTAGTGATGCCTGTAGAGCACTGGAATCATTAATGTTTCCTCTCAAATATAGGTGAGGTTTTCTTGACAATTTTATTTATTCCTAAATTATACATTACTTATTGACAAGTCAAAATGTCATGGTACAATGATTTTGAATCACTTAGGCATATTTTATAGTTCTACCATATCAAGAGTCATGATTCTAATAAAATCTAGCCTAGGATTGGGCTTTTCCATATTGTCCTTTACTGAGTATTGGTTAACTTAATGAAAAAAATATTTTTTAATTTGAATAGTATTGTTACCAACATTTAATTCTCTTCAAATTCAGATTGTGATAAAAGTTTTTAGAGAGGGCTATTTGATACTAAAGGATTATTGTTAATTTTTAGAAGTTATAATGGTACTGTGCTTCTATTAATAATGAGTCCTTATCTTGCTGGGTACAGTGGTGCACACCTATAATCCCAGTTTCTTGGGAGACTGAGGGAGGAGGATCACCCATTAAGGCTACCATGTGCAACTTATTAGCAAGACCCTGTCTCAAAATAAAAAATAAAAGAGCGGGGATTGAGCTCAGTGATAAAGCACCCTAGGCTTAATCCCCAATACCAGGAAAAAAGTCCTTAATTACTAAAGTATTTATATGTAAATACCTGGAGTTTGCTTCAAAATAATATAGTAAGGAAAAGAACAAAAGTATGTAGAAATATATATAATTGTGCATTGCTAATGGCCAAAACTGGATTGCATACTTAGGGTTTCATTATGATTTTTCTCCTGTCTCTGGTTTTTTTCAGGAGTATATTTAAATTTCCCATATTAAAAAAAAAAAATCTAGGCAGTGATGCCTAATAGTGCTATAAGTAGAATTCTAATATACTGCTTGATCACTTCAATAATCATAACATTTAGGAAACTTAAGTTCATACAAACTAGATAAAATTTTAAGACAATCTCCAGAATTTCTTTAAATTTTTTTTATCTATGTACTTTTATTTACCTTTAGATAAATAGTGTTCTGTGTGTGTGTGTGTGTGTGTGTGTGTGTGTGTGTATAAAAGAAAGACAGCAGGCCATTCTTACTGAATGCAAACTTAAAGGATAAAAAGTAAAATTTCAATGAGTAGACTATGTAGACAAATCATTACTTAGACTTGAGAGGAGAGGCTCCATCTGTTACTCTGGATTCTCAGGTTTCTATTTAAGAAAAAATCCTTTCAAAAAATACTAAAAGACTAGTTAATTAAGAGGAAGAAGGAATAAGGAAACTTGTCTGGGTTCCATTTACTTTGTGTCCTGTTATGTTTGATAATATCTTAAACAAAGAGTTTTTAAAAATTGTTTCTTTCAGAATTTTAATAAGCATGACACCATTGATAGTTTCTAATATAGTTCATTTAAAATTCATGCAGCATAAAAAGTGAAAGTGTGTTTATGTTGTGGAAAAACAAATGTATGACGCATATTTTTATTTTTTCCAGTTATCCTTATATTCCCATTCTCCCAGCCCAGCTACTGGAAGTTCTGAGTTCCCCAACACCTTTCATTATTGGAGTACATTCTATCTTTAAAACTGATATCCATGAACTTGTAAGTATTCATCTTTAAAATTTCCAGTTATTGATTTCAGAAGGCTTTCATATTTCTTTGAGTCCTGTAACATTTAAGCTAATTAAAGATTTCGGGTCTGCTGCATTATCGACAGAAAAGACTAACTCAAAGGACATCCTTGAACGTCAAAATACATTAATTTTGCCTTATTGCAAATATAGGAGATTTTATTTTATTTTATTTTATTTTATTTTTTTGCGGTGCTGGGGATTGAACCCAGGGCCTTGTGCTTGCGAGGCAGGCACTGTACCAACTGAGCCCACAAATATAGGAGATTTTAAAAAGGAATTCATAAATATATTTAAATACCACTCTGGATATATTATTTATGTTTCTTACTATGAAAAAAGGTAATTCATTCATTTATTAATATTTTATTTATACTTTTCTTATTAGTGCTTAATTTATTTATATTTTGAAGTGAGACATGTAATACTGAATTGCTGATAACTAACAAAGCAAAAAGCATTCACAAAAGAGTTTAGTTTAAGTGGAACCAAGTTTGGTGTGATCCCCCACTAAATGTTTGTATTCTCAATTCCATATGAACAGAAATACCAAAGAGGGAAAAACCAGTTCTATAATAACGTATTTAGTTCTGGATATTGAAATTTAAGAGGGACTAAAGATAAAGCACTTCAGAAAAGGATATCCAGGATTGTCAAGACTTTAGAAACTATATTCTGTGCTGTCCTTAAACCTAAGGAAATGTTTAAGATAATCTGATACTGTTCAATAGCTAAAAATAAATATTTAGGTGACTGTCATAGATTACTTAAATATAAGCCATTTTTATATAAGCGTTTGTTAAAGGCCACTTCAATATAAACATTTCTGTTAATGTTGTGCAGTGATGGAACGGGTTTCCTTATGTGAGATGACAAGTATACTCTCAAACACTGTAAGTGGAGTGTAAGGAGGGTTTATACAACAGTTTTTAAGGAGCATAATGAAAGATTTACTGACAAGATTAGGTTACATTTGTGAATCAGAGGTCCTTTAGACTTTGTAATTCTACTTCTGTTTTACTTTCAAATGCTAGCAAGTAAATGAGCTCTGTTGGAATTTACACAGTAACTACAGTTACAAGCAAATTAGAGGTATCATTTAAATAAACAAAAGATTATTCAGCATTATAGACAAGACCCTCTACATGCAGGGTCATTCTTCCTAACCTTCTATGTTGATATCTAGTTCCTATTTAACTTTAGTATCACCATATAAAAAGATGTATAAATCAATTTATTCAGTAAAACCTACTTAGTACTAATTAGAAAAATACCCTTATAGTTTATAGATAATTTTATTACTACTAAATATAAGTAGTCAGTAGAAATAGGACAAAGCAAGTGTTGCCAAATGTAAAGATCTTAAATTTTAATGAACAAATTAGAGTTATAATCACATTATCAGTGCAACAACTTCACTAATCTTAGCTAGTTTCTCATATTTTTATGTAAGTTTTTAAATATAAGATGGTAAAAATTAGATTTTTGCTTAAGCATCTAAATATTACCCTTTTTATATACTTTTTATGTACCTCTTTATGATGGTTAACTCATAATATTAATTTATTTAGGATATATCTAAACTACTACAATAAAACATCAAAATGCAATGGCTTGGACAAAATTGAATTTTATTTAACATTCATACAGCAGTCCATAGACATGTTCCATTATTCCAAACCAGTTTGCTCTATTAAGTCACTTAAAGTCCAAACTTCCTTCCTTCTTATTTCTCTACTAGAATCCTCTCAGACATTGTCATCATCTGAATGCTTAAGGCTAGATTGCTGCCAGTTCATAGTTTCACTTATGGAAAGAGGACAGGGCACAGGAGAGCCTTAAACACCCCATTTTGAAGGGTTGGAAGTACAGTGTCATTTCTCATGCTTCACTGGCAGAAATGTAGCCACAAGCAACACCTAATTTCAAAGGAAGCTTAGAAGCCATGGATTCAGAACTCTACTACTATGGACAGCCAGGAGTCCATTCTACAGTCTGTTCTTCTCATTTTGAATTAGTCAAGGCTAAGTTAATTTTCTTAACAACAAAAGCATTTTATTAATTGTGGGTTAATGTTCTTTCATCTCTTTCAGTTAGATGTAATCATAGCAGATTTGGATGGTGGCACTATCAAAATTCCTGAATGTATTCACCTCTCTTCCCTCCCAGAGCCACTTCTACATCAGACTCAAGCAGCTCTTTCTTTGGTATGATATTTTTTAATAGTAATTATTTCTTCATCTAAATCTGAAACTAAGATAATTGGAATTAAAATTTATTGTCAGTGTAATTTAAGGACAGTTATGTGTTTGAAATATGGATGTATTCTCTTATGGTATTTTGAATAGAATTTTTCATTTACTAGGTAATTATCTAAGGAATATACTTTGAATCCTAATTGAATATTCAACATTCATTTCTTCACCCAGCGTATTTATTCAGAAGCTATTATATACCACATATAGTGTTAGATATTGGAAATACCGATGTGAACACAAGGATAAGACTGCCTCAGAAGCTCTGATTCCCCTAACATCTCCTATTATAAATTAACTCTGTTTCCTAATGTCCATTCTGGCATCTCATTCCTCTGTGGTAGATGTGCTACCTGCAAAACAGTGTAATCTTGCCTTGACAATGTTTTTAGGTTAGTAGAGAAAGATAATCAGACTTTTGAAACATTAAATGTACAACATACCATGCAGTCATGTTCTAAATCTATCTTGTGGTCAGGGCTTTTCACACTGAAACAAATTTTATTTTCTTGTAGTTATATTACTTTACTTTAGCTGATTTTCAAAAATACATTATTTTATTCTACTGACAGTCCTTTAATGCTTATTTATTCACGATCAGTAAATCAAAAGTTAGAAATTCTGCATTCTGACCAGGCATGGTGACTCATGCCTGTAAGCCCAGCAGCTCAGGAGGCTGAGGCAGGAAGATCACAAGCTCAAAACCAGCTCAGCAACTTAGCAAGGACCTAAGCAATTCAGCAAGACCCTGTCTCTAAATAAAATATAAAAAAGGGTTGTGGTTGTGGTTTGGTGGTTAAGCACCCCTGGATTCAGTCCCCAGTACAAAAAAAAGGTAAAAGAATTCTGCATTCCTTTTCAAGATGGTAGTAGAACTAAGGCCTTCATATTCTTAATAATATTCCAATCTGGGCTGTTTTTTGCCTTTTGTTTGTGTTTTCCTTAAATAGGAACTTAGAAGTCAGGTGTTTACCAGGAGAGATTTTATTTTCAGAAAATTTATAATTTTGTAGTAGTACATTCTTCCACTGGATATTATTGAATGAATTACATCTCATTTCTAGGCTTGTTTTCTGGTCTTTAGCTATAGGATGAATGACTTATACAGAGAGAGATAAGTACATGCCTGTTTCCCAAAGTGAAGCCAGGGAATAATTTTGGATGGGATGTAGTGAACCTTTTTTAATTTTAATAATTATAGTTTATTATAATGTATATTTAAAATGCCATGCAAAACCTGTGATTTCACAGATAATGTCATATAAGAAAATACTAGGTTTTAAAAGGTGAGTTGATTCATATGAAAATATTAAATGTATAATTACATAGAGGGCATATTGATAGAGCAATACCTGAAAAAGTAGTATTTGAGTGATTGAAGAAAGTCTATTATTTCTAGAAATCTTTTCATGACTACATCATCTATGTGATCACTTAACAGTAATACTAATAATTTTTCAGGGATTAAGTACCAAAATTAACAAATACAAAAATTAAAGTTTTTAAGACAGTGACTCTTGGTAGGGATTCTGCTGCTTACTGGTATACTTTAACCTATAACACCTGTGCCACTAAATTTGATTAATGTTTAAAATTCAATTTTATAAAACTGAGTATACCTGCTGTTATAGTTATCAAGCATAGTGATAAATTATGTACTATAATGTGTGAGTAAGAGTTAAAAGGATTGTATATTGTCAAACTTGGACAAGAAGAGATCAGGTTTGATTGACCAGATGAGAGCTTTGACATGTAAGTATACGAGCTTTGTTTGGTTAGTAAATGATTATAATCAAATGTCAATGCAGTACTTTAACTGTATAACCATGGGTGTTTTTAATAGATAATAAAACATTATCATAATATAGTAGCAACAGGGTGATTTGTTTATAATTATTGTCAATAGTTTAGTCTTGATTTTAAGAGTAGTTTCAAGTCTTGATTTAACTATTCCATGAAAAAAAAAAAAAACCTTAGTATTTGAAAATGATTCTGCAAAGACAAAACATTATTGCACACTGATAGAGCGTAATATTTTTCTCTGTGCAAATCCTGCATAGATCCTTCTTTGCCTCCTCCTCCCCATCCTTCAAAGCCCAACTCAAATGTTAATCCTCTTATTCATTTTAACTTTCCCTGGGTTGAATTAGTTATACTTAATATTTCATCTGTTATGCTTTATGTATTTGTAAGATTTGTCACATTGTGTTATACATTCCCCTTCTGGACTACAAAGTTCCAAAGTTTATTCTCTTTCTCCTCAGTACTTTAGTTAATTTAGTTTTTAATTTTAGTATGAAACATAAAAACAAATCCCTGTTTTCTAAAATCCATCCACATAGATACGTAACTCTGCACCAGACCATTCCCTTCCCAGTGGTCATTACTATTTTATAGTTTAGTATATATTCTTTCAGAACTTTCCATTCTCATTTTATGTATATCAGCATGTGCATGTGTGTATGCACCTAGGGTTCATTTTGTTTTATAAGATCATATTACGTGGATTTTTTTTAGGATCAGTTTTTCACTATTTTGTCTTAGAGATCTTTCCACAAAAGTACATGAAAGCTACCTCAGCTAACTGAATTATAGTTTTGTATTTCATGGAGGGAATATAACATATTTTCTGCATTAACATTTCATTTTAATGCCATAAGAAGATTAAGGAAAGGTTATATTGATTTTAAGATACTTTCATAACAAAATTTTTTTGCTTTAGATTTTACACCCAGATTTGGAAGTAGCAGATCATGCCTTTCCTCCTCCAAGAACAGCTTTATCTCACTCAAAAATGCTGGTAAGAAGTTGAATATTTAAATTTAGTACTTTTTAAAGAGAGCTGTGTTTCTGTGGAATTGTTAAAGAAACTGAGTGAAGTTAGAATTAAATCTATATCATAGTAAAAAGTACTCCAAAGTACCCCAAATTAGAAAATAGAAGTACCACCACCAACTATCCTTGTGTCCCACTCAAGGAAGTGCTAATGGTGGTGCATTTCCCTGGAGAGGGGCTAGGAAAGTTTCTGGAGGAGGCCAGTTAAGTATAGGACAAAAATTAGAACCTGGTTTCTAGCCTGGAAAACTGCCAAACATCAACTCAAAAAGGTCAGGGCAGGGATTTTTAAAAATGAGGAAGTTTACAAAAATGAAAACAGTGAATGTTATCATCAGAGAGAATAAACTTTGAAGAGTGAGTGGATAGAGTTCTTATTAGAAGTCATAAAATGGGCGTGTATAACAGAGGCCCCTTTTTAATTTTTCCCAGTGAGTTTCTTAGAGATAAAATTCATGGCTAATAGGAGCCTCATAGAACTAGACAACTTTGACAACTAACAAATATTCATGACCTTCATTTCCTTATCAATTAAGTCTCTAACTTTCCTTACAGTTTTAATCATGGTTATATTAAAATATAGATTGTCAAAGCAGATTTTTAATCATACTTTATTAAAATAAGAATAGATTTTTATAAGTTGGAATTTAAATTTAGTCTCTTGAGGTTTTTTTTCACTTGTTTATAGCATTACTGCAATTCTTTTGGTGGATACAGAAGTCAAAGGACTTGGAATACATGCCCTTCTTTAACATAGTGTAAGAGGATAATGCATTACTTACTTTTTCTCTAGAGGAAAATTGGACATACTAAAGGCAAGTTTTGTTTGGTTCAGTATGAAGACCTATTTAACAGCCTAAACTGCCCATAGATGGGATAGACTACCCTCACTTAGGGCTGCCACAACTGAGACTTACTTACAGGAAGCACAGACAGATTTAGTCTTTCCAAAATTTTTTCTCATCTTTTTGACTTGATGATATTTCATGTATTTTTAAGAAATTAAATTACCTAACATACTTCTTATATTTTCAGGATAAAGAAGTGCGAGCAGTTTTCCTTAGACTATTTGCACAACTTTTCCAAGGATATAGGTCATGCCTACAACTTATAAGAATTCATGCAGAGCCTGTAATACATTTTCACAAAGTAAGATACAGTACCAAATTATATCCTTCAAAAAGTAGACTGATTTAATAAAACTAGTTCATTTTTTTCTAGCCATTTTTTTGCTTTAATTTATCAAATGTGATTCTTTAAGACCTCTGCTTTGTGTTGACAGTTTTTAATAATACTAAGTTATGGACAATATTTTCCTTTAGAGTATGTTAACTTTAAATTGGTTTTTCTTTTAAAATTGTTAGTTTCTGATTTTTCTCCTGCCATATAGACAGATTCGGTTTGTTTTTTTTTAATTTCAGGTATTAGACAAAAACCCTTTTTCAAAGAAACATATTTTATAACAATGCAAAGTTATACATGAAGGCATTTATACAGGATTTGATCATTATAATTTTGTTTTGACCATTTTTTCACTACCAAGTAATTATCATTTCACATTTTCTTTCTTTACAGACAGCTTTCTTGGGGCAGCGTGGTTTGGTTGAGAATGATTTCCTCACTAAAGTACTTAATGGAATGGCATTTGCTGGTTTTGTTTCAGAAAGAGGCCCTCCCTATAGATCCTGTGATCTCTTTGATGAGGTATAGTTCTTATAAAATGAATACATTATTTATGGACATATTTAGGACAGTAGTTAAAATTAGAGAAGCATTTTTAATCTTTGTTCAACATCATGTTATCAGTTAAACATAAAATAATCCAAATATTATTTATTATTATGCTTATAATCTTATGTTGTGGTTTAGAAAAATAAGTATAGGATGTTTCAGACATAAATAAAAATTTTGAACAACTGAATTTTTAATAGTTGATTAAAATCTTTTTGAAAATTTGACAGGGATTATATAAGGAGAACTCATTTTTAGGCAATAATACAGTCGTCTGCTAGAGAGAAAGGTCTAATGGATGCATAGATGAATGTCTTCAAATTGTAGTTACCTTTAGTCCATCAGTATCATGGAGCCATAGTTTATCTTTATGGAATTCTTATTAAACAATAATCAACATTTGTCTGGCTCTCTCTGGAGATATTAAATATATGAAAGACAGATTTAGTCTGTATTTTCAACAAATTGGCCATATAAAGGGAGAAATGGGGCGAATGTGACTCACAATAAAAAGACTATTTTACATTTATTGTACTTTTTTTTTTTAAAGCATCTTTCCATTTATCCTTTAACCCTGTGTTCACAGGAGTGCATTTTGGGAGATAGAACAATGAATATCATTCCCATTTCAGTTTCTAGAAAGAATATTGTATTGGAACCAATAAATCTAAAAGTTCCTTGAAGCCTATAAAAGAAAACCACTTCTATTACCAAAAACCATGGAGAATATATTAGTGGTCATATTTTGCTCCTTGTGGTTTTATGTAGAGAAAATAGGAATCAAAACCTTAAAGATCCTTAGTTCATTGGAGAAGAGTCTTTTTGTCTTTGTAAAGATAGTTAAGAATTAAAGAGATGTGTGTTTTAGTTCAGAATATGAAGAGCTGCACCAAATGCTTTTGTTAATAAAAAACATAAAAAGATTTAGGAGAGATTATCCTTATGTGGACAATTCTTTCTCTTTTTTTTTTCTTTTCTTTTTTAAGTTGTAGATAGACACAATACCTTCATTTTATTTATTCTTTTATGTGGTGCTGAGGATGGAACCCAGTGCCTCACATGTACTAGAGAAGTGCTAGGCAAGCCCCTATTCTTTCTAATCAATTGTTCAATATTGATTCTTTACTGCTAACATTTAACATGACTGACCATTGCTTATACAAACATTTATATCACTCTTTAGATTCTGAACCAAGTAGTTGACACATCAATGTCTTATTAAGTTAAATTAGATGCTCTCCAAGGTCCTTTCTTGTTAAATTTTGTTTGTCTTTGAAGCTTTATTAGTGGTAACATTGGTGTATGTACTCTTTGTCTCTTCTGTCCACATTTTCCTTACTTACTCCTCTGGCAGCTTCATCACAACTAAAAAGGCAAATCGATTACTTGCAGAAAGCTTACCACCACCCATATTTTTGTAGGTCCGCCTCTTGCCTGGAGTGCCTCCCCTTTACCCTTCACTTAGCCATGACCTTCTATTCTTCATATTCAGCCCTTATGTCAACACTTCCTTTACAGTTTTCCAAAGTCATTGACTGTGGGAGCTACTAAACTGCATTAGTGTATTAGTCAGCTAAAAAGCTGACTAATTGTGTCCTTGTGTCTTACCCCTACAGTCCCATCAAATAGGTATCCAAGATTTATGAAAAAGTTTGCCTTTGTATGACAATCTTTCTGGCCTAGAATAGTTAAAGCCTTAGTTTTAAATGTGTATCTGCACCTATGAATCTGTTAGTTCCTAGAAGAACGAATCTATGTTGTTCTTTTTCTTATCTTCCATCTGTTTCATCTTCCATCAGTTTTTTTTCCTGTCAGCATTCTTTTCTTCACCCTAAGTATGTGCTACACTTACACAGTTCTCCCAATAAATTAGTTAATAGGGAAGTGGATTAACAATCATCATGTTCTTCCATTTGATTATGAAGATGAGGAAACTGAAGCCTACAAATTTAAGTGACTTGTCTTAAATTGAACTGTCAATAGAGCTAGGACTAGAGTCTGAAAACCCTGACATAACCATTTGGTTCTTGTTTTGTGAGTTAAGGAAAAATTTGGAGACTTTCTAACTTCCTGAATTTCTCTGAGTAAGAGAATTATTTTGCATACAGCCTATGGGATGACTTTTCTCAAGAAGAAATAGGACCCTAAATAATTGAGGAGGGACCACCATGAATTCAGTATACCTTTATAATCCCAGCATAGTGGTGAAACCCAGCAAAAATCTGAAATACTTTGTTTTAAAAATAATATATATTTTGGGTGTATTTTTGTTTTGCAAATTGTATAAAATTAGCACACAGATTTTTTAATATGGCATATTTTGGAGTTGATGTCTTTCCATTTGATTCTTTTTTCCAAGTTGGTAGCTTTTGAAGTAGAGAGAATTAAACTAGAAGAAAATAACCCATTGAAGATGATAAAGCATGTCAGAGAACTTGCTGAGCAACTGTTCAAAAATGTAAGTAATTTATTTAGACAGTGATTAATTTTAAAAGTATTAATAAACTGTTTCCTTTGTAAAACTAAAAAGTTTAATATTTCTGGTGATAATCTGTTTTCTGGAATATAGATTACAATATATTATAGTTTATACTCTATATCAAAAAAGATCACATTTTCAACATGACTTTCCTGTCCATCATGTTATGAAACATCTTAGTAACAACTTTTCCATTTATCATTTTCCCTCATTGTGATTTTCATTTGTATCTCATTTTTAAGACATAAAGAAAAGATGAGATGTGTTAGAGATCAGAAGCATGTCAGACGACTTTGACTGTTGTGCTCTACTTCAGTGTAGAGCACAGTACGGAGATTATCAGCTAAATAATGAACATTATTTGAGTGACATTGTTTTGAACAGAGAATGAAGATTGAAAGAAAGAAAGCAAACTGGCTAGTGACCACAGAAACCCAAAGGTGAAAATATTTCCTGGATAGAGGAAGTGCAGTAAGTTAAAAGGATCAAGATATGGTTAGGTGTAAAATAACCATGAGTACCAGGAAAGAAGAGATTTTAAGATAACAGGGAAATTGCATGATTGTGAAAGAGGAGTGATGGGCATTCCTCTTTCATGTACAGCTTTGAGTCCTTTTGCTAAGAAAAGTCAAGTAAGTAGGAAGTATGACCTGGTACCTCAGAGAAAAGTAGTGGGATGATATATTCTTAAGGAAATATAGTTAAGAAGGAATTGGAATCCGTATCCTGGCTCCAGCAAGTGTTGTTTAATTCAGTTGTTTGAGTAGGTTTGGGCATTGAGTCCATTAGTCACTGATTTTAAATATTAATTTGAAATTTGAGCAGCAATTGGATAAAAGCAGGAATATTAAAATGTTTTCATTTCATATTATTCAATCTTACTTCCTTTCTTTTCTTTTCCTTTCCCTTCCTTTCTGGTATTGAGGAATGAACCCAGGGGTAGAAACCCATTCTACCACTAAGCTATATCCCCAGTCCCATTCAATTCTTTCTGAGTTTCAAGTTTTACATTCAAAATCTGACCTTTCTTTAAAGGAAAGAATATTAAAAAAAAAATAACAAAAGCAAAGCTCAAAGGTTCTATATTAGAACAAACAAAATCCTTTTATGAGTTTTTCTCATCTAAATCTTAATAGTTGAAGATTTAAGTTCTGTTTTATCAGTTGCTAGTGATTCACTATAAATTTGGCAATATATATGCTTTGCCTAGCATATAAAAGGAATGTTAGGGCTGGGGTTGTGGTTTAGTGGTAGAGTGCTTGCCTAGCATGTGTGAGGCACTGGGTTCGATCCTCATCACCGCATATAAATAAATAAATAAAATAAAGGTCCATCAACAACTAAAAAAAACTTTAAAAAAGAATGTCAGTATCACTAAAACATGAAGAAATCATTAGCCATAGCATTCTTGTGCCTGTCAAAAGATCAATTTCCATTTTAAATTACTTAACACAGTGGTTCTTTGACTGTTACTTGTAGATTATTAGTTTTTTAACTAACAAGCAATATTTCATATTCCTAAATATTACATCATAACATATTGGTTTAGCAGAAACATGAATAAATGGTTTTCCTGATATTTTGCATGCTGAAATCTGTTTCATGCATTTATTAACTGAACACATTTTTAGTTGTTTAGAACTACACCCAATATAATAAATGTATTTCTTCCTTAGTGTACTGAAACTTAAAAAATCCAAAAGAATTCTGTTAAGAGGAAAACTTGTGTTCTGTGCTAGTCTTCATTATTTATGATGGATGTGTAGAACCAGTATATAGCAGAATCTCACCTGAAATTTCTGTTGTTCCATTATAATAATAAATACTGAGTGGAGTGGAGTGTGCCAGGCATGGAATTAAGCACTTTAATACATCATCTCTAATGCTTATAACAATATAAAGTAGGTGGCATTATCCCCATTTTACTTTGGTAATTGGCTGTGGATCATATAGCTACTAAGGGATGGAATCCATATTTTAAATTCAAGAATTTTCATCTCATTCTTACCCTTAATCTGTCAGATTGATTCATCTTAAATTAGAAAAAATAATGATCTTTTCAGTACATGTCACAATGTGTTTTGACAAACATTCTCCCTTGACCTTAGAAATGCCCCTGTCAGATAAATAGGCCTGGTTTTGAATACATGAGAAAACTGAAGATTAGAAAGTTATTTTTTTTCCTTGCCCCAGGTGGGAATGATTTATTGATGGATTTCAGAGAAGAGCATAATGTAAAATGGGAATTAATTCAGTCAAATGGGACTGATGCCTCTATTAACTAGATTTTTTAGGTTTTTTTCAACTATTCCAAAACTTCAAAATTCTATAGCCATGATTCCAGAACTTCAAAATTTTATAGCCAGTTAGTGAATAGAATAGGGGTTTTGGTGTAGGTTTATCTCTATTACTGAGTGCTCAGTACATGCAAGAGAATGTGCCAGCCTGCTTTATTGTAAACATAATTTTTTTCTTTCCATTCTAGAACTGAAATTTTATGATGTATATGTTTACATTAAACCAGTACAGAACTGAAAACTGCAATAAAATGAATATCCAGTAATTATACATTATTAAGGGCAAATATAAAACACAACCCATTTCTTTAAAAATGACACTTCTAAAACAATGATAATAAGTTATTTATTCTATTACTGTATAAAAGACTGTATGGTTAGAGAAAAGCTCTTCAATTATGTTTTATATTTCATGAACCCTGGGACTTTGTCCCCAGTCTAATCCTATTCCGTTTACTGTAATTAATTCCATTTATTCAATATGTACTTAGTAAGAACCTACTAGTGACAGGAATTTTCTAGGTGCATGATTTTCCCAATACCTTTCAGAAAAGGATATGTATACATATGAGAGAGAGAGAGAGTAAGTATACCAGTGCCAGGATCGCAGTATCCCCTCCAAAGGCACACCCCTAATGACCTACTCTTCCAGCAAGCCCCACACCCTAAAGGTCCCACCAGCTCCCAATAGCACCACGGGCTAGTGACTAAGACTTAAGTACATGGGCCTTTGGGGAACATTCACAATTCAAATTATAGTAGTGATAAAGGTGCTTTCTTGGGTTGGTATCAGTACAAGAAAAATAATAATTATGGTTCTATTTCTAACTACTCAGGTTTTTAAAATCACATTTCTAAAATTCCCCTTCAGTAAGCAAGAATCAAACACATAATTTGGCTATTTCCTTATTATCCGGTTAAAATCAAGACCTGGCGGTTCCATTTAAATGTTTGTAGCTTCTCTCCTTCACTTCCCTTTAAAGAACCTCAAAAGCATCTTAATTTTCCAGTTGCTTCTGACCACTGCTTTGTATTGCTCTTCAGTGAGGTTTTGGGAATATGAGTATCCAAATTATAACTGGAATTAGTCACTCTTGTAGCTTTCAGGAGCTTCCTGAATAATTACACACACACACACACACACACACAAAGAATTTGGTTACTTTGGTGCAATGGAAAGGTGGAATAAAGGAGAAGGAAAGAACGAAATCCATTAGAGACAAGTTGTATAAGCAGTGTCAAAATTTATACAAAGAAGATTTTTGGCAACACATTTATATAGTTATTTTTTCCACACCTATTGATTGTGCTGAGGACTGGCCACTTTGGCTTTTAGAATCACCTGTGTTTACATGAGCACACGTTTAGCTACCTATCTGCTTCATCCCCATGATCCTTATATATACTTATAAAGGACTACTGACTGCACACAAAATGAGAACATTAAAATAGGCCAAGAGAAGAACTGTATAAAATCTTCCTTCTTAGGACATTAAGAAATCAGTTGGACATATTTTTTTTATCTAGTACAATTTTTCTAAATTGCTTGGCATCTGCAATATTACATAAATATTTGATAAGTATATAGTTTGACAGTTTTGTTAAAAGAAAAATAATTGGAAGACATATTTTCTTATAAACATGAGATTTCTAATTGAGGTCTCTGTATATTTCATTGCCCGGCATTGAACCAAGTAGGTGTTAACTTCCAAATGGCAAAACTGAGTTAAAATACAGAAATAGCTATTCTAAATTAATTTATATTTCTGCAGAAAGTTAATTTTACTACCAAGTCAATGTAATTTACACTAAGGATATTCATACTCTTTGCCAACCATGAATAAAGGGATTTTTTTCATAAAAGGAAGTAAGTAAAATATTGTGATTACCTCTAGTCTTAGAAAGTCAAGACATAGATACAAACAACTTACTAGATTCTGATGATGAAATAAGTCCCCTAACCCAGGTATAAACTTCATTCCATTAAGTTTGTTTGTTCACTTGTATCTGGTTCCTTGTGATTTGATTTATCCATAGTAAAATTAACCTTCTTCAGTGTATATTCTATAGGTTTTGACAGATACATATTGTCATGCAACCACTAGCACCATAAAGAGTACATAAAACATTTCTATCACCCCAGAGAGTTTCTTAATATCCTTGCTGGCAACCATTCGTCTATTTTCTGTATCTGTAGTTTGACTTTTCCATAATATCATTATGTAGTATTTGTTTGTTGTTGTTGTTGTTTGGCTTTATTTATTTAATGTAATTTATTTCACATTCATCCATGTTACTGCTAAGTAGTATTCCATTTTATGGGTATACCAAAGTTTTATTTATTTGTTGACAAACTGAAAGACAGTTTTGGCAGTTAGGAATAAAAGCACCTTACACATTTACAAAGGATTTGGGGTGAATAAAAGTTTTCATTTATCTTAGATAAATATTTAGGAATAGGATACTGAAAAATATGGTGATATGACATTAAATTTTATAAGAAACCGTCAAACTTTTTTCAGGTATCTTTATCATTTTGCATTTTCAACAGCAACATACAAGGATTCGAATTTGCTCCTCATCTTTACCAGCACTTGCTATTGTCAGTTTTTGTTGTTGTTTGTTTGTTTTTGTTTTAATCATTCTAACAGGTGTGTGGTGGAATCTCATGGTACTTTAAATTTGCATTTCAGCAGGTAAATGAGAATGTAGGTCTCTTAGCTCATCACTGTATGCTGCCTTGGTGCTTGGGACAGAAGTACTTGTGCTTCAATAGAGAATCTCCCTCTGGAGTCATGAGTGAGAGTATGACTTTCACCACTAGGCAATCCTCCTCTGCCCCACCTCATGCAATTTGGTAATGTCTGGAGACATTTTTGATTGTTGCAGCTGGAGAGGATGTGTTACTGCTAGCTAGTGGGTGCAGGCCCAGAATGCTTCTAAACATTTACACTGCACAAGACACCCCCACCCCACCCCAAACAAAGAATTATCAAGCCCAAATGTCAATAGTGCAGAGGTTAAGAAACAAATGTGAATTAGGGTCGTTAACACATTAGAAATACTAAATACAAATTAATTTGCATTTAAGAATAAGACATTAATTCAACTGGGTGATCACTGAAAAGGCCTACGAAGTAGCAAAATTGAGGATGTTTCTTTTCATTGTATACACTGCCAGGCAACTCTTAAGAGTTCAGTTACCTTTTGACAGTGTTTTAATATTTTACTGCAGTGTTAATATTATCTTCAACTGTGTTTGAAAGGATTTGTATAATTTACTATCTCACATTGCTCTAGATGTAATTCATACATACTGAATAATTTAACGGGAAATTTGGTAACCTCTAACAAGTTCACACTGATCTGTCATTCACTAAGACCAATGTGAAGAAAAGAATTTTTTTTCTCTTTGTGGCTTCTGCCTACTTTGAAATTTCCATGGGGTTAGGTGTGTTTGCTTTGTTTTGCTTTGTTTTGGAGCATATTCTCATCCCTGCACATACTCACATTTAGTCTGCTAAAGGGGAAGAAAAAAGAGAAAATATGTTTCCAAACCAGATAATTTTTCAAGACTGTTAAAAGTCATTGAACTTCCCATCACTGTACTGTATTTTTTTAAGATGTATGTGGACACAATACCTTTATTTTATTTTTATGTAGTGCTGAGGATCAAACCCAGTCCCTCATATGTACGAGGTGAGTGCTGAGCTACAACTCCAGTCCCTGTACTGTACTCTTAATCAGGATTACAGAGATCATTCTTGAAAAATCATTATATTCTCTCTTAAAGATAGTGCATTTTCTGTGGTACATATGCACAATGGAATATTACTCAGCCTTAAAGAAGAATGAAATTATGGCATTTGCAGGTAAATGAATAGAACTACAGAATATCATGCTAAGTGAAATAAGCCAATACCAAAAAACCAAAGGCTGAACGTTTTCTCTGATAAGTGGATGCTGATCCCTAGTGGGGGGTGGGTAGGGAAGAATGAAGGAATTTTGGATTATACAGAGGAGAGTGAAGGGAGGGGTGGGGCAGTGGAGTTAGGAAGGATGGTAGAATGAGACAGACATTAATACCCTATATACATGTATGAAAAAATTTTAAAACTATCACTGTCAGATAAAAGAAAATGAAAAAAAAAAAAAAAGATAATGCATTTCACCTGTAATCTCAGTGATATATGATCCTGAGCTAGGCAGAGTGGAAATTCAAGGCCAGCCTTGGCAACTTAGCAGAATCCTGTCTCAAAAAAGAAAGGATGGGAGGGAGAGAGGGAGGGAGGGAGGGAGGAAGGATAAGAATGTGACTCAGTGGTACAGCTTCCCTGGGTTCAATACCCAGAAACCACCACACACACACACACACACACACACACACACACACACAGGCTTTCTTGGATACCTCATTTTTGTGGCCTTGGACAAAATTGTTGCCATGTTCTCTAAATTTTTGGTTATTACTTTGTATTTGCATTTCTTTGGCATCAAAGATTTTAAAAATTGGCTACTTCTTTGTATTGCTGAAAAATAATGGATTTCCTATTTCAACAAAGCAGTTCAACAAGAAAGTTGGACTACAGTTTTTAACGAGCTTACTAACCTTTGAGGGACCAGTCCAGATTCATTTGGAGTTACAAATAAGAGGAGATGTTTCCAAGAACATGTAGAGTTTCTTGAGTCTTCTCAAGAAGTCTTTTGGGGACGAAGTTAGGTTTAAGTAGGCAAATGCAGTCCTTTGCAGTTATCATGCTGACCATTAGAGGGCAGCAGTGCACAGACACAACCAGAAAACCAAATAAGAGATTCGGGGGCACGTGAGTCTTTTTTGAATCTTCTAAACATATTTGGAATTACCATAATTTAGCAGATTTAACCAATGGTTTGCATTTTGGTGTAGAATTTTTATGCAACTAAAAATAGCCTCAACTTTGAACTTTAACATATTTTTAAATGGCTTGTTATTCTGAATTGTAGATGGATTTGTTTTGTAGTATTTCTAATTGCATATGGAAAGACTATTAATAACATAGGACCATCTTTTTTAAATCAGTGATTTATATTTAAACTCTTACTGGGTACTAGTGCTAATACTACTATTATTAAAATATAAGTAGCTGGTGGTGTGATGAGAATCTTGGGAGAAAGGAATGCTTTTAATTTCAGAAGCATAGTTCCATGCCAGTGAATATGCAGTGAGCAATTATTTTTCAAATAAATGTAGTCTAGACTATTGGAAAACATCCTTTAGTTTTATTCTAGGAAGGTGAGAGAGACACACTGACTGTGTCTGTGTTGGAAGAGCTTTCCTGTAACAGCTTGCAACAGTCCTCATAATAACCTTACGAAGTAGCTGCTACATTATTATCTTCAGTACATGTGAGAATGCTAAAACACTGTGGGGTAAGTGAATGACACTTTACCAGGTCACAGTACTAGAAAGTAGCCAAGCTGGGATTTGAACCAAGGCATTCTGAAATCAGAGACATGAACTTGAAGTGGACTACCTTTCTTCCCTGAATTGTAATGCCAATCTGTTTCTATCACATTTTACATTTGGCCTTATTTCTGAGCTCTTTAGTCTATTCTATTTGTTCATTTAACCCTTCACTAATGTCAGTTGTTATACTTTGTTAATCTTAAAATTTTATACCAATTTTGATATCTAGAAAGCTTGACTCTCTTCTTACTTTTCTTCAGAATTTCCTTAACTAATTTTGGATCTTTGTTCTTCCCTATTAAGTTCAAGACTAACTTGTCATATTGCATGACAAACTCTTTAGGAATTTTGACTAGAAGTGATATGTACAATCTTCATTTTCTGAATCACCTTAAGTCATATTTGGAACAAGACATAAGATAAAGTATAAGGACAAAAGATATTGGCATGATTAAGGATTTCTACTTTTATGTTTTCATGTTTTAAAGTTTATTATAATTAATATTATTTATGGTAAATATATTAAATTTTGATTATTTTTATTATAAAAATAAGTAGAAACAGAAGTAGTCAAGAATATAAATGATTTCTGCTTCAAGGTCAACATGAATTACCTTTCCAGCCTAGAAAAAAAATCTGTCCAATATGTCTTAGGGAATTATTAATTGTAGTTTTTGAGAATATGTGAGTAGCTCTCCTGTCTAATTAACAGAGCAAAACATACTACTTTTTGAAAAGAACAATTTTAAACATTACAGACCAGTGATGTTTGCATTAATCCCAGGCAGAATTTTAGAACAGTTTTTTCAACATATGCTTTAGAAAGAATGACCACTAACACTGGCATAAGAATTTACTAATTTATTTCTCCCTGTCTTTGCTAAAGATAGAGAGGGTTAGTACAAAGCATTCATGAGCGCTACTTTGGCATGAATGTATTTTTAATTGATATTATCTTCTCAGGAATCTTATAAGATAACCTTAAGTATGTATCTTAGACAAAGTTATATGTCCAGCATCACATAATGAGTAAAACAAGAACTAGAATCCAGGCCTTTTACACTTAAAGCAATCTTATTTTCAGTGTATTGCTGAGATATGCTGTGTCATCTGCCCTAGTTCAGCCTTTCCTTTTTCTGGGTCAGGGCCACATAACCAAAAAGATCTGTGGTGAACAGTTCTAATAGATGATGACAGTTGGCCATTTTTAACTGTCAGGAGGATGTATGGGGTAATATTGAGTTTAATCTACAACATGATTACAGGTTCAGTGGGAATAGGAACTTTCCGGTTTTAAAAGATAACTAATGCTTAGTTTAATTGGCCTAAGAATGGTTGTAAAGCAGCCTTCTCTAGAGAACTTTATGGAAAGGTTGAATTCCACTCTGCCTGTAGTACTTGAAATGTAATCCCACCTTAACTAGGTGCCAAATAAAAGTTCATGCCAGTCCTAAGACTTCTAAAATATTAGCTGATGGGGTTTGGGGATATAGCTCAGTAGATGCATGGTTGAGGTCCTAGGTTCAATCCCCAAAATAATAGCAATAATAATAATTAATTTGCTGACACATTTAGTTAAATTATTGCAACTTTGATGTGTGTTCCACATTGTGTACCACTCATCAAATTGCACTAGGAAATCATTTAGAGTACCTGCTACATGCCAGGCAGTTTTTCGATGTAACCAGTATACAGCAGAAGACAAAAGAATATATATTGTTTTAATTGAAACATCTGCCCTCATGGAGCATCATTTTCGTAAGAAAAGGATAAATATGTTAAACAAAATTCATAGTGATAAGTACTAAAGAGAAAAAAATAAGCAATGTGTCTGGGGGAGAGTATAATTGTAGAAAATATGGCCAGAGAAGATGGCATTTGAGCAAAGAAATGCACTCCAGACAGAGGGAACAATTTAGTGCAAAGGACTTGAAGCAGGAACAAGAAATCCTGTGCATCTGGACCAGAATGAATGAACAAATAGTGTAGAAAGACCAGATCTTGTAGGACCTTATAAATGAGAACTTTTGAGTTTTACTCTAATCGAGATGCATAACCATTTGAATGAACAGGGGAGTTATATGGCAATTTGACATACTTTTTAACTGGATCACTCTGTCTGCAGTGTTGAGGAAGGGAGTATGGGTGGAAGCAATGAGATCAGTTCGGAGATTATTGTATAATAGGAGAGTGTTGGCTTGAACCAAGGTGTCAATGAAATATGGCAAGGTTATAAACATATTTGAAAGGTAAAGTACACAAGGTTTGCAGAGGAATGGATAAGTGGATGTTAGAGAAAGGCATTAAAGATAATGCAAAGCTTTTCACCTGAGTGATTAGAAAAAAATAAATATAACACTGAAGTGGGGAGGACTGAAGAACACAGATTTAGAGATGGGTAAAGATTAAGAGCTCCATCTTAGACATACACGGAAGATTTTATTTTAAATCCAAGGGGTTCTATTTTATGTAGATAGTTCATTAGATAGGTATATAGTTCAAGAAAGAACTTGATTGGAGATAAAATTTTGTAACTCATTTATGATTAACAGACAGGAGACTGTATGTGATCACCAAAGAGCTAAGTTTAAATAGAAAAGAGACCCAAGTACCAAACCCTGAGTTATTCACCTTGTTAAGAGATTAGGGAGATGAGAAACAAAGAAGTAGCAAAAAGACCTAGAAATCAAGTCAAGAAAATGTTCATGGAAGAGGAAGACAAGTGACTAGCTGTCTCAGAGACTGCCAATAGATCACAGAAGAAGTTTGAGTCTGGTACTCTGTATTTTGGGCGTATGTATGAATATATATAGTATAATCACTCACCTGTCTGGTTTCAATATGTGTCCCTCTGAGCTCCTGTGCCCTTTCTGACTATCTGCTATTGTTATTTTAACTTTTAAATAATTTACCTGTTTGATGTTGCAGGAGAATCCAAATCCTCATATGGCATTCCAGAAAGTTCCACGCCCAACAGAAGGATCTCATTTGCGAGTTCATATCCTTCCTTTCCCAAAAATTAATGAAGCTCGGGTTCAGGAATTAATACAGGAAAATCTTGCTAAGAACCAGAATGCACCTCCTGCTACACGAATGGAGAAGAAATGTGTTGTGCCAGCAGGTCCACCTGTTGGTATGTATCTGTTTAAAAGTAAGCTTTTATCAAGATATAAGATACAAAGAAGAAAAGTATACAATTTGATGAATTTTCACGAAGTGAACAAAATCATATAACTAGAATCAGAACATGCTATCAACACTGAGAAACTCTTCCATTCACTACTTCTCACAAAGGATAATCATTAACCTAATTGCTGTAAAATCTTTTATTTTTATGAAATATCTTTTTTGAGATACAATTCACATACCATAAATTCTCCCATCTAAAGTCTACAATTCTGTGGGGTTTTTTTAGTATATTCACAGAATTGTTCAACCATTATTATTAGTTTGAGAACATTTTTATAAGCCAAATAGAAAATCCTGAACCTATTAGTAAATTCCCATTTACTGCCCAAATCACCTCCTTCCCAGATTTAGGTAGTAATCTGCTTCCTGTCTTCATAGATTTGCCTACTCTGGACATTTTTATAAATAGAATTTTATAAATTTTTACAAATAGAATATACTATGTGATCTTTTGTGAGTTCTTCCTTCAGTGAGCACAACACTTTCAAGGTTTATCTTCGTTTTACTTTGTATCAATTCATCATTGATTTTTCATAACTGAATAATATTCCATCATAGTCTTTCTTTTTAGGTATGTGGGAGGTGAGCAGATTGTGCCTTTAGATTCCAAAAAACAGCCATAAGATATGAGTCTCTCTTTTTGGTTTCATTTGACTTTTTGTCTTCATTGATGCTTCATTTGCACAAATAATATAGTACTTTGTGAAAATATTCTTTTTTTTTTTTTTCGTATTGGGTATTGAACCCAGGGGTACTTAACCACTGAGCACATCCCCAGCCCTTTTTTGTGTTTGTTGAAAGACAGGGTCTCACTGAGTTGTTCGGACCTTGCTAAATTGCTGAGCAATCCTCCTGCCTTAGCCTTCTAAGCCACTGGGATTACAGGCATGCCCTGCAAAATATCCTTTTTATTTATTTTATTTTTTTGTAAATACTGCTTTCATTTATATCCTTCTAATATTCTCTTAATAAGCTAAATTTATTTGGGTAACTTTAACTATAATAGACTAGAATTTTCCAATCCTGTGTTAAAATATGAAAGGCATGAAATTTGCAGAAATTAAAAGTGACATTCTGGGCTGGGGTTGTAGCTCAGTGGTAGAGCACTTGCCTAGCATGTGTGACGCACTGGGTTCGATTCTCAACACCACATATAAATAAGTAAAATAAAGGTCCATTGACAACTAAAAAATATTTTTTTAAAAAAGTGACTTTCTGCCAGACATGGAGTATATGCCTGTAATCCCAGCTACTGATGAGGCTGAGGCAAGGGGATCACAGGTCCAAGGCCAGCCATGCAACTTAAGACCTGGTCTCAAAATAAAATAATAAAAAGGGCTGGCAGCATAGCTCAGTGGTAGAACATGTGACTAACATCTGGGAATCCTGAGTTCAATTCCCAGCACTGAAAAAAAAGAAAAAGTGACTTTCCTAAGCCAGGATAGCCATGCTTTGGCCACATTGGCCATGATCATTGCACGTGAGCACTCGCTCGCTCTCTCTGTTTTGTTTTGTTTGTTTATTTGTTTGTTTACACTGCTTCCCTTCAAGTCCTCTATACACAAATGTGTAGTATCTAATTTTTTGGGTACCTACTTTCTCCTTGGTAATATCTTAAGACTTCTTTTTCTGTTGGTAGTCCTCTTGCATATTACCAATCTTTTGTTGTGGTCCTATTCCCTAAATATTTCCTATCAGAACAGTTGGTTTACAATTAAAATCTAAAATAGATGTTTACCTTTTATAGTATTAATTTGCATAAGAATTAAGTGTATCATGAAATTCTATCCTGTAAAATTATCCATTAGCCTAACATTTCAAAACCTAAAAATGTAATCAAATAATGAAATGGAATACTTTTTTCAGTGCCATATGACAGGAGGAAAAAAAAAATCTGTGTGTTGGTCATGTTTTTAAGTCTTTTTTTTTTCCGTACCAGAGATTGAATCCAGAGGTACTTAACCGCTAAGCCACATTCCCAGCCCCTTTTCAGTTCTTTTTTTAAATTTTGAAATAGGGTCTCTTTAAGTTGCTGAGGCTTGCCTTGTTCTTCTGCCTCAGTCTCAGCCCCCCGAATTGCTGGGATGGTAGACATGTGCCACCATGCCCAGCATGTTAAATCTGAAAGTAATATTCCCCTTGCTTTTGTAATTGCCAAAGAAGTTTAATTCATTTGTATTTTTTTATATTCCTTTACCAGTTTCAATAATGGATAAGGTGACAACAGTTTTCAATAGTGCACAGAGACTGGAAGTTGTTAGAAGCTGCATCTCATTCATATTTGAAAATAAAACTTTGGAGACTGAGAAGGTAATAAAATACCATTTTCCCCATGTAAACATTTATCATTTCCCTTTCAAATTTACATGTTAAAGTTACCAACTCATCTTTCCTCTGTAAATGTTCCTTTCCTAATAAAATGTTCTTTGATCATTATAATCACTTTAAATGAGTAGTGGTTAAGATTTTAAACTGTAGCCTAATCCTAATTATATGGCTATAAGAAAATTATTGATGGTAATTTTTCCCTCAGATTTTTAAACATTGTCCTTTAAACCTTATTCTTGGCGTGTTACTTAAAAACAATTATTTTTAAATGTAATTTTATTTATTGTAGAATATAGCTAGATTTTATAATGGATTAAAGAAGCCTGTACTCAACTTTAAATGTTTGAGGGTTTTGTTTGTTTCCAATTTTTCTTATGGTTGAAATGTTGCAGGTTTCACTTCTCTGACTTTCAGCTTTCACCTACTGTTTCCTATACCTGCCTGTAGCATTATGCCCTTCTACACTCAGACTTCTTCCTTTGCTTTTTATTTGCGCCTTTATTCTGTTCTTTAGATTTCCCAAATTAAATAAGCTTATTATTGCTTTCATAAATTAACTCTGCCTGACATGGAAAACTGAAAGAGGCATTCTTGAGTTTTTTTCTTGTGAGGAAGTGAAAGAGTTTTAATGCATAAACTTAGTGATATCTATTTTGATATAGAAATGAGAAGAGATTGTAAAACTATCTAGTCATCCATGAATGTTGAGTAGGGACAAAATAGCTGACCAATTTAAAAGTATAAAATTGTTTGTGGGTTTTTTTTATCTGTCATTATAATTTTCCCTTCTATTCTTACCATGGATACTTGGCCAGTTATAGAAAGAAGGTGTGTTAACTATCTGTGGCTTTGAGTTGTGTTCTGAAGTGACTGTCAGCTTGGTAACTAACATTTTCTTAAGTCTCAGGAAAAAAGTTCATATGTTTTCAATTGACCACATAAGCTCATTCTACTTACTTTTCATGTTGGTTTACAAATAAAACTATAAACCTATCTATTTTATTAATCATCTTTCTAGTAAATCACTTCTTCCCTAGGAGTCTCATTTTACTAATAACTTTGTTAAATAGTTGATAGGATGCATTTGAATTTTCAGTGTGAGTGTTTGAAAGATTTTTTGTTTTTTGTTTTTTTTCTCCTATGGTACCTTTTGATCACCTGTGTCTCTCTTATCCTCAGACCCTTCCTGCTGCACTGAGAGCCCTTAAAGGAAAAGCAGCAAGACAGTGTCTCACTGATGAACTGGGCTTGCATGTACAGCAAAACCGGGCAATATTGGACCATCAACAGTTCGACTATATAATAAGGATGATGAATTGTACTCTACAGGTAATTTTTAGGCCTTCCAGATTATTCCTCTTATTTGAGGATACTTTTTATTTTTCCATGAGATTAGTAATTACCAATGTATTGACTTCCTGAGGCTGCTACAGCTAATAGGATGAAGAACCAATATTCATACCATTTCTTTCAGAAGCCCTTACTCATTACTTGACATAAATATTAAAATGTTTTCTCTTGGAAAATATTATTTTACTAGTTTCCTAACATAAGCAAGCTCTTTGAAAATGGAGTGTTAAATTTAAAGGCCTAAGTTATATATTACTTAATATCTATAATCATCAACCCTTTTCAGTCAGTTTTTAGTTGTACTATTAAGGTAGAGGGCAATTAATGATGGGTAATCCAAATGATAAGTAAGTTATTTATTAAGGACTTTGTAAGTATAGACCACAAAATAAAAAGTTTACATTGAGTTTCAAAACCTGTCTTATCTTAGAGAAACTTTCCACAAAATAATGAAGACCCAAATTAGGAGAAGCAAATACTCTGGTATCCTTATTAGATATTCTGTAACATTGTCATCCTATTCTCTACAGCTGATGCAAAAATCCTTTTTCAAAAAGAAAATGTAATGAAATATGGAGAGTTCAAAAAGTTATTTGTGGGACTCCAGAGAAAATAAACAAAATAATGCATGTTAAACATGATAGTATATCAGAAAGCAAGAATTACAGGAAATAATTAGTCTAAAAATTATGAATGAAAGAAGACCAAAGTAAATAAAATATACCATGTTCATGGATTGAAAGTCTTCATATAATAAAGATATCAACTCTCCTCAAAATCCTCTAAAGAGAAAGTACAATTCCTATCAGAATTTCCAAGTAGAAGAGCAAAGGCCTTATTATTACCAACATGCTGCTAAAGAAAAACAACAAAACATTGGAATTTGCCTTTTCTGCTATTAAATATTTTGTTTTTTAGTACTTTTAAAAAGATCATAGTAATTAAGACAGTGTGGAATTTGCACAGTCATAATTAAATTGACCAGTAGAACGGAACAGAGAGCCTAAAAGCAGATACACTAATATATGGAAATATGGTTCAGGAGGCTGGGCATCTTAAAACAGTGGTAAAGTGACAACAATTCATTGAATAGTGGTGAGAGGTTTGGATAACTGCACACACATAATATACCATTGATACAAATTTTGTACGTACATCTCACAGCATACCCAAAAATCAATTTCACATGGATTGAAGACAATATGAAGAACCAAAAAAGCTAATCTGAAAGCCTAAACTGTTTCAAACACAATGCAGGAAATAATCTTATGACTCTGAGGTAGGAAAAGATTTGTTAAGTCACAAATAATGTCATTCTTAAAAGAAACAATTAATAAATTTGACTTCATAGTGTTCATCAAAAAATATACCATAGAGTAAAAGTACAAACCAGAGAGAGAGAGGTTTATAAAACATAACTGCCAAAAGGTTTGTACTTAAGTTACAAGAACTCCTACAAATCAATTCAAAAAAAAAAGACAAAAAACTTAATTTTAAAATGGGCAGAAGATTAAAAGAAACCCACTTGTTTAAAAAAGTATATGAAAATCATCTATAATGATCTGTATCAGTAACTGAAGAAATGTCTTTTTTTTGTCTTTTTTTTTTTTTTTTTTTTTTTTTGGTCCTGGAGACTAAACTTGGGGGCCCTCTATCACTGAGCTCCATCTCCAGCCATTTTTATTTTTTGAGACAGCATCTCATCAAGTTGCTGAGGATCTCACTAAGTTCTTGAGGCTGGCCTAGAATCTGTGATCCTCCTGCCTCAGTCTTCAGAATTGCTGGGATTACAGGTGTTGCCCACCTAAAAACAGTCTTTTACATTCACTATTTGGCAAAAATTTTTAAATTTGATAAAACAGTTATTGGTAGTGTTTCAAATGGAACATGTAAACTGTACTGTGAATGTGTAAATTGTTATAGCCACTTTAGAATATTGTATGAGATATAAGAAAAGAAATAAGACAATTTGTCATTTTCTAATAAAGCTGCTTATGTAGCATAGTCTATGATCCAGAGATTCCCTCCCTAAAGGAGCTCTTCCCCACCAGCAGCAGGCACAAAAATGTTCATAGCAGCATTATTTTAAATAGCAAAATTCTTGAAATAACTCATATGCCAACCAGCATAAGAATGGATAAATAAATTATGATATCTTCTTACAATAGATTATTTAGCAAACAATAAATGAATTGTAATTACAAGGGATAATATTGATGAACCTTAAAGAAGATAATTTTATGCAGAAAGAAAAAGAACTCAATTACACTGTGGTTCCTCCACTTTATAAAATTGAGAAGCATATATTATTTAGAGATATTTAATTTAGTGATACTTGTGTGGTAAAAATATAAAGAAAATCAAGGTAATAAGAAACAAAATATTTAAGAAAATTATAGAGAGGAAGGGTGGTGAACATGGGGCTCTTTAAAGGTGATGGTTATATTTTGTTTCTGACACTAGGCTCATTGTATCACTATTCTTTATAACTTTATAACATACATATTTTATGTCTTAGGGTATTCCTCTTACATTTTTTGCATGACATATTTATCTTCCCAAACTTATTTCAAAGGATATCTTTCTCATAAATTCTTACTTAATATCTATAGTGATCCAGTCCACCATCAAAAATGTAATCTTGTAACAGCACTATGCAGTTTATATAAGCGAATTGACAAGAGATGGATCATCTTTACTGGAAATACATTCTTCCTTCAGAGTATAAGATAGTGATATCATAGTTTATAACAGCAAAAAATCCAAACAACCTAAGTATTTACCTTTTGGATATTGATTTATTTAATTATAATACAGCTCTTCTTTAGAATACTGTTTAACTACTAAATAGAAACAATTTTATATATGTACTAATGTGGCAAAACTTGTTAATATATATGCAGGTAGGTATAAAGGAAGTTAACATAAAGTAGATATGATTCTGTTTTTGATCTACAATAACAAGTATGTATGAATGTAGATGATAGTAAAAATCTAGACAGATTGATAGTGGTTGTTTCTGAGATATAGTTAGAAGAAATTTGGTTTCCAATTTAAATGCTTCTCTGCTTGAAACACACATAACTAAATTATATAAAATTAATTACCAGCATATATTGTATTAATTGTATAATTTAATAAATTACTGTTACTATAGAGAATAAAGGGATAGGGCTAACAAATCAAGGTCTCCAGAAACGTTAAAATTAGGAAATTCCCTGGTTCCCTAATTATTGGTATTAAAACTACAAAAGCTATTTTAGGAGATTTTCTCCATTAGTGCTTTCATTGCTGTTTATTAACTGAAAAATGAAGTTTAAGATCTTCTCTAAATTTACCACATGGAGTTTAGTGGATCACTTGTATAATAGTAGGTTCTCATAGGCTACAGATATTTTTCTTTTTTGTTTGAATAATCATTTCTGGAAAAGAAAAGGGGTGTGAATGTTTTTTGCTGCTTTCAAATACACCTGGATTGATGGGTACTTAGTATTTTATAATTCAGTATCTCATATATAAATAAAAAAATCCTGTGATTCATCAAGCACATGCTATTTAAGTCCTTCCCAGTTATGAATGGACTTGCATGTGATATTCTTGTTTTAATGAGTTTTTTATTACCAACTTGGGATTTATTAATATTCATATTCCTGTTGCAAGAATATACTTATGGGGATTTAACATGACATTCTGAACATTTTTTTGCAAAAGCATAAAGTTTCAAGGGAGAAAGGCAAAAACATCTGTGTTGGTGTTTTAAGAAAGAAACATTAAATGAGCTAATTTTTAAGTATTGATTCAAAAACCTCAGTAAATTTTTGCTTTTCATGACCTAGAAGTTATTCTGTCTTTCCTGTCCTCAAGGGAGAATTAAAATGGAACATGAGTCCTGCCAAAGGCTTTTTTGTTTATCAGGCTTTTCACTGCCAAGAAAACTTTTTACAGCACTGTTTTGTAGAGGTTATAGATTAATTCAACTACATATCTCATTTCAAAGAACTGATAATATTTTAGTATTTTTTAAAACTGAGATTACTAAAAATCCCTACCCCCTTAATTCATGGTCTTAACTCTCCATTTTACCAGATGCAGAAAGTCTTTTATTGTATTGACATCTTAGCTAATGTCTTCTATAAATAAATTATAATTTGAAAATCCAGTGAAGTCCTCCATTTCAAGCATCATGATAAACTGCATTCTATGAGGAATCCTCTTATTAATGTAGAAATAGATTTTGGAAAATTGCAAACAAACATAATTCATGACTTTGATACATTGTTTCTCCCAAAAAGAAAAGAAAGTAAGTGTCTAAATACCCTCCCTGTATCCTAGAGGTAAGACAAATAAGGAATATTAAGTCCTTCGCAATGAGCAATTGGTAAAACCAGATTTGTGCACAAAATTAAACTTTGGCAAGCTGGTTGAATCTGAAAGTTTTACATCAAGTTAGAACACTGAAAAATAATAAAGTAGTCACTATTCAGTAGCATGCCCTCCACCTTTGCCCCCAGAAGAAGCAATTGTGACTCATTTTTGGAATAATGCATCCCCAGTTTAGGCAGTCAGGATTCTCATAGATTCAATTCAATAAAGTATTAATTGACAATTTTAAATTGAACAAATACCAAGGAAATGAGCCAAGAATGAATTAGTGTCAGCAGAAACAACCAACAGCAATTTCAGACCTCCAAAGACTATATATAGGAATTATCCAACTTGAATAAATAGTAATTAGAATAATTAAATAAATAAGCCAGGCACAATGGCACAAACCTGTAATCCTACTAGCTCAAAAGGCCAAGATAGGGAGATCACAAGTTCAAGGCCAGACAATTGAACAATTGAGCCAGACTCTGTCTTAAAAATTTCAAAATAAATAAAAACGGGTAGGGATATAGTCAGTGGTAGAACACTTGCCTAGCACATGTGGGGCTCTAGGTTCAATCCCCATTACTTTGGTTTGAACACAAAGTGAGCAAATAAGAGGAGATTTAACAATAATGGTCAGGCAAATTTAAATTATATAATTGCTAAAAGTAAAATCTCAAAGAATGTGGAAGACTTAGTGTTGTTAAAATGTCTCTGTAAATTGATATAGATTAAATGTAGTCCAAATAAAAATTGCAAGTGACTTTTATAAAGAAATCAACAAGCTTATTCTAAAATTTACATAAAAATGCATAGACCAAAGCACTTTTGGATCTGATTTCAAAATGTACTTTCAACCCACAATAATCAGAACATTGTTGTATTGATCTAAGTATCAACAAATAGGTTAGTGGGAAAGAATACCAGGAAACAGACCCACATTTATGGCATTTTTGACAAAGGCATATAGGGAAGGGAAGGGTTTTTTTCCCCTACAAATAGCATTGAAATAACTAGTGAACATTAACTCTATCAGGAAACAAGAATTAACTTGAAATAGAGCATAGATATAAAATATAAAACCACATTTTTACTAATTTATTTGTTTAGTGGGTGTGGAGACATAACCCATGGCCTTATGCATGTTAAGCAGATACTCTAAGCTATAACTCTAAACTCCCATAAAACTTAGAGGAAAATATAGAATAGTTTCATGTCTTAGAAATGAACAATTTCCTATGTCATAGAAAGCAATAGCAAAAACATTTAAATTATAATTAGATATTATCACAATTAAAACTTGTGCTCATCAGAAGACACCAATTGAGGCTGGGGATATAGCTCAGTCAATAGAGTGCTTGCCTTGCAAGCACAAGGTCGTGTGCTCAATCCCCAGCACTTCAAAAAAAAAAAAAAAAACCATTGAGAAAAATGAACAAGTGAAACTAGAAAAAAATTTCCAGAGTATATATATATCTGACAACTGGTATATTCATCTAATGAATTTCCTACTAAGAAAAAGTCAAGGGTTAGGGATGTATCTCAGTGCTAGAGCATTTGCCTAGCATGAGCAGAGGCCGGAGGTTTGATTCCCAGCACCCTAAAAAAGAAAAAGGGAAAAAAAGAAGAAGAAGAAGAGGGGTGGGGTGGAGGGGAAGGGGGGGAGACCACCTGACATGGTGGTATATATCTGTAATCTCAGTGAGGAGGTGGCTGAAGCAAGAGGATTTAAAGTTCAAGGTCAGCAATTGGACCATCTCAAAATAAAAAGGACCAGGGATGTAGCTCAGGGTTTGTAAAGCTCCCTCAGGGTTCAATCCCCAGTACCCCCACCCCACATAAAAGGTACAATGCTAGTTCTCAAGGAGTTCAACAATCTAGAAGGAAAGTCTCACAGATTGACTAATATAATAGTGTATGTTCTGAGAGAGATCTAAAGAAAATACTGTGAAATGTGAATGTGAAAGCTCTTTTGGGGCTTCCGGATTGGAATGGAAAAGAGATGGTTACAGATGGCATTTGCCACACAAGGATTGGGAGAGAGTGTTGCTGGTAGATGACTTTGCTAGAAAAGAGAAGTATACAAAGAGCCTGTGTTTTTGAAAACTGGAGAATATTTCCATGTCAGTGAGTATTGAAATGCAATTGTAAAAGAGACGAGAGAAGTAGAAAATGAACAGATTATATGCATGAATTTAATCTCTGCTGCCTCCCAGATCCCACTAAAACAAAAAGATTATTTTTTAAAATGTATAAATCCACAGAAAAGGTAGGAGACAGAATACATCAGTTTGGAAAGTAGAAAACTGATGGATATGTGATTTTTACTTAACAGACTTAACAGCCTTAAAGCTGCCCAATTTATAGAACCCCAAAGGGTTCAGGGATGAGACATCCAACTATCTCTGAAAGCAGGAGAATAAGGTTGGGCCAGATCATTAAAATAAAGGATTGATCAAGTCTGCTTGAAATGTACTAGATTCCCCTCCCAGGTCTTTTCCTAATTCTACGTAAGCAGCCAGTTGCTTTCCCTTTACTTTGGCAGGGATTAGATATTTATTTGTTTATGTATTTATTTTTAAGAGAGAGAATATCACAGGGGTAGAAAATAACTGGATCTGGTGAGAGAAATTCTATCTTGCTGCATACAAGGGGTTTAAGTGAATGCCAGATACATACTGAGATTGCCAGCAGGCTTTCCCCCTTCAGCTCACAGAACTCTGGCAACCTGCCCTCAAAGCAAGGGATTAGAAGATTGTTCACTGAGAAATGTGACCAGCCTAAAAGAAACTTTATTAAAGTCACCCACCTTAGGAGCTTCTTAGTACAGCTGCTCTGCCAGGTCGTGCGATAATGACGTTCCCAGTCAACAAGCTTTGTCCATATACACGTTCTTTTTTTTAAAATTGTATTTATTTTTGTTTTTACAGACTACATTTTGATTCATTGTACCCAAATTGGGTACAACTTTTCATTTCTGTGGTTGTACACGATGTAGATTCATACCATTCATGTAATCATACATGTACTTAGGGTAATGATGTCTGTCTCATTCCACTATCTTTCCTTTCCTCACCCTCTCTCTCCCTCATTTCCATCTACACAATCCAGAGTTCCTCCATTCTTCTCTTGCCAACCCCTCCCATTATGTATCATCATCCACTTATCAGAGAAATCATTCTGCCTTTGGGTTTGGGGGATTGACTTATTTCACTTAGTATGATGTTCTCCAACTGCATCCATTTACCTGCAAATGCCATAATTTTATTCTTCTTTATGGCTGAGTCATATTCCATTGTGTATATATACCACAGTTTCTTTATCCATTCATCTATTGAAGGGCATCTAGGTTGGTTCCACAATCTAGCTATTGTGAATTGAGCTGCTGTGAACACTGATATGGCTATGTTAATGTAGTATGCAGATTTTAAGTCCTTAGGGTATAAACCAAGAAGTGGGATGACTGGGTCAAATGGTGGTTCCATTTCAAGTTTTCTGAGGAATCTCCATACTGCTTTCCAGAGTGACTGCACCAATTTGCAACTCCACCAGCAATATATGAGTGTGCCTTTTTCCCCATATACATACCATCGCCTATTATTGCTTATATTCTTGACAATAGCCATTCTAATTGGAGTACAATGAAATCCCAGGGTGGTTTTAATTTGCATATCTCTAATTACTAGAATGCTGAACACATTTTTATATATTTGTTGATCACCAGTATATCTTCTTTTGTGAAGTGTCTGCCCAGTTCCTTAGTCCATTTATTGATTGAGTTCTTTTTAATTTTGGTGTAATTTCTAAGTTTTTTATAAATTTTGGAGATTAGTGCTCTATCTGAAGTGCGTGTGGAAAAGATTTTCTTCAACTCTGTAGGCTCTCTTTTCACAATGTTGATGTTTCCTTTGCTGACAAAAAACCTTTTTGTTTGAATCCATCCCATTTATTTATTCTTGTTTCATTTCTTGTGCTCTGAGAGTCTTGTTAAGGAAGTCTTGTCCTAGACCAACATGATGAAGATTGGGGACTACTTGTTCTTCTATTTGGTGCAGGGTCTCTGGTCTAATTCATTGGGACTTGATCCATTTTTAGTTGAGTTTTGTACAGGGTGAGAGGGGTTTAATTTCATTTTACTGCATATGAAATTCCAGTTTTGCCAACACTATTTGTTGAAGAGGCTATCTCTTCTCTGTTGTATGTTTTTGGCACCTTTGTCTAGTGCTAGGTAACTGTATTTATGTGGGCTTGTCTCTGTGTCTTCTATTCTGCACCATTGGTCTACCTATCTATTTTGGTGCCAATACCATGTTGTTTTTGTTACTATTGCTCTGTACTATAGTTTAAGGTCTGGTATTGTAATACCGCCTGCTTCACTCTTCCTACTAAGAATTGCTTTGGCAATTCTGAATCTCTTATTCTTCCAGATGAATTTCATGATTGCTTTCTCTATTTCTATGAGGAACATCATTGGGATTGGAATTGGAATTGCATTGAATCTGTATAGCGCCTTTGGTAGTATGGCCATTTTGAAAATATTAATTCTGCCTATCCAAGAACATGGGATGTCTTTCCATCTTCTAAGGTTTTCTTTAATTTCTTTCTTCAGTGTTCTGTAGTTTTCATTGTAGAGGTCATTCACCTTTTTTGTTAGCTTGATTCCCAAGTGTTTTTGTTTTTGTTTTTGTTTTTGTTTTTGAGGCTATTGTGAATGGAGTAGTTTTCCTAATTTCTCTTTCAGAGGATTCATCACTTATGAGAAATGTGTTAGATTTATGCATGTTGATTTTACATCTTACTACTTTGCTAAATTCATTTATTAGTGCTAGAAGTTTTCTGGTAGAGTTTTTTGGATCCTCTGAATGTAGAATCATGTCATCAGCAAATAATGATAGCTTGAGTTCTCCTTTTCCTATTTGTATCCTTTTAATTTCTTTCATCTGTCTAATTGCTCTAGCTACAGTTTCAAGGACAATGTTGATTAGAAGTGGTGAAAGAGGGCATCCCTGTCCTGTTCCAGTTTTTAGAGGGAATGCTTTCAGTTTTTCTCCATTTAGAATGATGTTGGCCGTGGGTTTAGCATAGATAGCCTTTATAATGTTGAAGTATGTTCCTACTATCCCTAGTTTTTCTAGTGTTTTGAACATGAATGGATGCTGTATTTTGTCAAATGCTTTTTCTGCATCTATTGAGATAATCATGTAATTATTCAAGTCTGTTGATACGATGAATTATGATTATTGATTTCTGTATGTTGAACCAACCTTGCATCCCTGGAATGAATCCCACTTGATCATGGTGTGCTTTCTTTTTAATATGTTTTCATATGTGATTTGCCAATATTTTATTAAGAATTTTGGCACCTATGTTCATGAGGGATATTGGCCTGAAGTTTTCTTTCCTTGATGTGGTCTGTCTGGTTTTCATATCAGGGTAATACTGGCTTTATAGAATGAGTTTGGAGTGGTTCACTCCCTTTTTATTTCATGGAATAATTTGAGGAAGATTTGTGTTAGTTCTTCTTTGAAGGTGTGGTAGAACTTGACTGAGAATCTGTCTAATCCTGGACTTTTCTTTCTTGGTAGACTTTTAATGACATCTTCAATTTCATTTGAAATTTCATTTGAAATTGATTTGTTTAGATTTTTTATGTCCTCCTGATTCAATTTGGATAGGTCATATTTGTTGATGTCTTCAAGACTTTTTATTTTAATAGAGTATAAATTTTCAAAATAGGTTCCAATTATCATCTGTATTTCAGTAGTGTCTGTTGTCATATTTCCATTTTCAGTGCAAATTTTCGTGATTTGAGTTTTCTCTCTTGTTGTTAGTTTGCCTAAGGGTTTATTAATTTTAGTGATTGTTTTCAAAGAACCCACTTTTCATTTTGTCATTTTTTTTGGATTGTGTCTTTTGTTTCAATTTCATTGACTTCAGCTCTTATTATTTTCTGTCTTCTGCTTTTGGTGTTGATTTGATCTTTTTTTCCTAGGGCTTTGAGATGTAAGGTTATTTATTTGTTGACTTTTTATTCTTTTAATGAATGAGCTCAATGCAGTGAACTTTCCTCTTAGCAGTTTCTACTTAGTGTCTCAGAGATTTTGATATGTTGTATTGCTATTCTTATTAACCTCTAAGTATTTTTTATTTCATCCCTGAATTCTTCTGTTATCCATTGATTATTCAGCAGCATATTATTTAGTCTCCAGGTGTAAAAGTAACTTCTATTTTTCATTTTATTGTTGGTTTCTAATTTTATTCCTAATTTATTTCTAATTTTACTTATAATCTGATAGAATGCAACAATTATCTTTTTTTTTGTATTGGCTAAGAGATGCTTTGTGGCATAACATATGGTCTGTTTTACAGAAGGGTCTGTATACTGCAGAGAAGAAAACATTGATGGATGAAATATTCTGTATCTTTGTTAAGTCTAAATTATTAATTGCATATTTTAGTTCTACAACTTCTTTATTAGTTTTTGTTTGGAATATCTATCCAGTGGTGAGAGAGTTGTGTTAACACCACCCAGTATTATTGTGTTGTGGTCTCTTTGATTCTGGAAATTGAAAAGGATTTGTTTGATGTATGTAGATGCTCCATTGTTTTGGGCATATATATTTATGATTGTTAGGTCTTATTGATGTATAATTCCCTTAAGCAGTATGAAATGTCCTTCTTTGTTCCTTCTGTTTAACCTTGGCTTAAAGCCCACTTTATCTGATATGAGGATAGAAACCCCTGCTTGTTTACACGATCCATGTGAGTGTTATGTTTTTTCCCATCCTTTTACTTTTAGTCCATGGATGTCTTTGCCTATGAGATGAGTCTCTTGGAGACAGCATATTGTTTGGTCCTGTTTTTTAATCCAATCTTTCAGTCTATGTCTTTTTGATTGATGAGTTTAGGCCATTTACATTCAATGTTATTATTGAGGAATAGTTTTTATTCCCTATCATTTTGGTTTATTCATGGTTGTTAATTTGGGTTAGTTTCTCCTTTCATTGACTATCCTTCCAGTATAGTTCCTCCCTTTGCTAGTTTTCCCTTTTATTTTTCATTTCTTCATGAAGTACCCTATTGAGTATGTTTTGTAGGACAGGCTTTCTAGTTATGAATTCTTTTAACTTGTTTATCATGGAAGATTTATAGTTCATTGTTGATTCTTAAGCTTAATTTTGCTGAACATAGTATTCTTGGCTGTCATCCATTTTCTTTCAGAACTTTGATATGTATTATTCCAAGACCTCCCAGCTTTGAGGGTCTGCATTGAGAAATCAGCTGAGATCCGAGTTGGTTTTCCTCTAAATGTGACTTGGTTTTCTCTGGCAGTCTTTGAAATTCTATCTTTATTCTGTATGTTAGGCATTTTTATAATAATGTGCCTTGGTGTGGGTCTGTTGTAATTTTGTATATTTGAGGTCCTGTAAGCCTCCTGTATATGATTTTCTGTTTCATTCTTTATGTTGGTGAAATCCTCTGATATTATTTCATTGAAAAGATTGTGCAGCGGCTGGGGTTGTGCCTCAGTGGTAGAGCACTTTCCTAGCACATGTGAGGAACTGGGTTTGATCCTCAGCACCACACAATAATAAATAAATAAAACAAAAGTATTAAAAAAAAGATTGTGCATTTCTTTGGTTTGTATCTCCAAACTTTTGTGTATCCCAATAAATCTTAAATTAGGTCTTTTCATGTTATCCTGTATTTCTTGGTAGTTCTCTTCATGGTCTCTTAACATCTTTTCTCCATGGTGAACTTTGTTTTCAAAATTATGTTTTGTCTTCATTGCCTGAAACTCTTTCTTCCAAGTGATCTAGTGGTGATTCTTTCCATTGAATTTATTTGGTTTATTGATTCCTTCATTTTGAGGATTTCTGCTTGATTTTTTTTTTTTTTAGAATCTCTGTTTATTGAAGTGACCTTTCACTTTCTGTATTTTCTCTCTGATTTCATTCCTTTCATTGTCCTTTACCTCCAAATCAGTTTAACTATATACATTCTAAACTTTTTTTCTGGCATTTCTTCCACTGTGGTACCAGTGGATTCTGTTATTGAAGTATCTTGAATTGTTTGGGGCAGTTTTTTCCCTTGCTTTTTCATGTTGTTTATGTGTCTACCCATCTAACTGTAGGGATCTTAGGCAGTGGTATTTCTACCCTGTGGACTTACTACCCTGAAAGTTTCCAGTACCTCACCATTTAGGGGAGAGAAATAATAACAACCAATGCAAGCAATATACAGCATTAAACCAAATAGTTCCTGTTCTGACATCTACAATGTTAATTGTCCCAGTAAACAGAAATGATATGATCAATTATTGCCTACAATAAAAATAGTAAGTTTGCAAAAGGGCTTACAATTTCAAATGGTGAACAGGGAGGGAACAGAAGTGGTAAAGGATGTGATGATTATCAGGATGGAGGAGACAAGATAGAAGTAAAAAATTAAAGAGTGAAAGAGAAAACAAAATAGACATTGACTGTTTGTGGAAGAAAAGAGAGAGAATCAAGGGAAACATATGGGTAAGAGAAAAAATATATAGGTAATGTAAAATTTTAAAACTAAAGATAAAAAGAATTTAATACAAAACTGAACTATACTAATCAAACATCCTAGTCCTCAAAAAACTGATCCATGAAAAATCAGGACCATATGCACACACGTACACACTGAGTAAGCCAGGCATAGTGGTGCATGCCTATGATCCCAGCAACTCAGGAGGCTGAGGAAGGAGGATTGCAAGTTTGAGGCCAGCCTCAGCATCTTAGCAGAGATACTGTCTCAAAATAAAAAATGCTGGGAAGATAGCTCTGTGCTGAAGTGCCATGTGTTCTATCCCTAGTATCACAAATGGGAAAAAAATTGGACTCATCCTATTTATGCATTGATACAGTAAGTATATATTGAACAACTGTTCATAACAGTCATCCATGTCACTTTTTTTTTAATTATTTACTTATCTTTGGTTCCAGGAATTGAACCCACCAATGCTTAAACTCTGAGTCACATTCCCCGCCCATTTTTTTGTTTGTTTGAAACAGAGTTTTGTTAAGTTACTTAGGATCTTAGTGTTGCTGAAGCTGACCTTGAACTTGCTATCCTTACATCCTTACATTCTTATATCCCTGGGATAAATGCTGTTTGATCAAGGTAAATAATATTTTTGTTCTTGAATTAGATATGCTGGTGTCTGTTAAGAATTTTTGCGTCTCTATTCATCAGTGGTTTTGATCCATAGGGTTTTGTTTTTTGGGTTTTTTTTTTTTTTTAGGAGATCTCTGAAGTTTGTGTCTTATAAGGAATTTCTCCATTTAGTCTAAGCTGTCCAGTGTCTCAGCATAAACCTGTCAATCACATTCCCTTATTATCCTTTTAGGATCCACAAAATCTAGAGTAATAACTCTCTCATTTCTTATGGCAGTAGTTTGTCATTCTTTCCTTTTATCCCTGTTCAGTCTAGCTAGAGATCTATTTTTTTTGAACCATTCAAAAAAACCAAGCTTTCTCTTCATTGATTTTTTTCAATTTTTTGTTTCCTATCATTGATTTATACTGAGTTTTATATTTTCCTTCTACTTATTTCATGTTTAATTAGCCCTTTGTTTCCTAAGGTAGAAACTGAGGTGATTTTTAATATTTTTTTAGTTGTAGATAGACACAATACTTTTATTTCTTTATTTCCTTATTTTTATGTGGTGCTGAGGATCGAACCCAGCGCCTCACACATGTGAGATGAGTGCTCTACCACTGAGCCATAACCCCAGCTCCAAAACTGAGGTGATTAATTTGAGACCTTTCTTCTTTTCTCACAGGCATTTAGTATTTCTAAGTACTACCTTAGCAGCAGTCATCATCATGATGTGAAATATTTTCATTTTCACTTATTTTTAAATACTTTCTCTTTTCCCTGTTGATTTCTTCTTTGAATCCTTGAGTTATTTAGAATTATATTAGGTTGTTTGTACATCTTTGTAGATCTTCCAGAAATGTTTGTGTTAAAATACTTTTTGTGATCAGAGAATGTGCTTTCTATAACTTCTAAAATTTATTGAAACATTTATGGTTCAGTATATATTTATGATGCATGTGACAAAAGCATATTCTAGGGTAAGAGCTCAGTGGGTAGAGCACTGTGAAATTTTATGTAGGTTCATCATTTCTTCTTTTTTTTTTTTCTTTTCTTTAATCTTCCCAGTGAATAATGTTAAAAAAAAAAAAGTGAAGTAAAATTTTCTTGTTTCTTAAATCTACACTTCAATTTTGAATGGTCACCAATGGCAAAAGAAGTTTACAAGTTTCTAACAGCTACAGGAGAGAATCAAATACAGTTTGCCCCAAATATTTTTCTACTAATTCAACACAGAAATGATCAAGGCTCAATGTGAAAAGAAGGGGGAGAGAATCTAGGAGGATGGAACATTATTTTTTATAAACACAACATAAGCCAAATTACAGATAGTTTGCAGCAGAGACAACAAGGACAAAATTAAAAGATCACATCTCAGTCTTTGAATCTGCCGGACTTTCATACCCTTTGAAGCTAAGGCTGATGTCTTCTTTTATCTACGAATGATTTTATGAAAAACACTTTATTAACATGGTTCCAGACCCCCTTGTTTTTTAGCCTGGAGAGGTTGACATTTTTTGGTTTTTCTGGGAGAAGTTTAGTGCCCCAGCTTGATGTCCCCTACTATAAATTTTCTAAACATTATTCCAAAAATAGCAACCAGAAGTCTAGGGAAAGGTTAGTGTGGGAAGGAAAGAGAACCATAGTTTCTGTTACTTTGGGGCTCTAAGGTATTATACTCTAATACAGCCTTACTTCTATGACATGAGGAAGTAGAAAAGTGCTTGAAACGTGACCAGTCTGAACTGAGGTGTGCTTGTATTAAGAAATACACACTGAACTTTTTCACACTACAACTTTGTATGAAAAAGAAGTGTAAAATATCTCATTGATGATGTTTATATCGATTTGCAGTTGAAATGATCAAATTAGCTATATTGGGTTAGATAAAATATATTATTACAATTAGTTTTACCTGTTCTTGTATTACTTTTTTTTAAAAAACAGTTCTACTAGAAAAATTTGAATGCACACATTAAGCTCACATTATATTTCAGTCAGGCATTGTTCTAGAATCACATGCTCAAAATTCAACCCAAGACACTGTTCGCAAGAACATTTCACCTGTGTTCAGTTTCATTTGATCTAACGACAGAAGATTTGGGGGGGTAGTTGGGTGAAATTTACAGAACAATTGAGAACAATAGCAAATCCCTTACACAGATTTAGGAGAATTTACTTTTTAATTAATGGAACTAGCATAAGACCTTCTAGTCTGTGATTCTTTGTCTGCCTCACACTTCAGTGAAGTTCACTTAGTTTGGATCTCATTGCAATATTGACTGACATTGAAAGCACAATTAGAGATGTGCTTTTAAAGAGTGAAGAAAAGCAATTAGGTACAGACAAATAGTACGGCAGTATATTTCTCCTTAGTCCTCTTAAGTCCCTCCTCCTACAGTTAATAACATGATTTCCATATGCCAGAAGGAAACTGATTAGAAAATGGTGAAGATCTGCAACCTGTTTTAGAGTCAAGAAAACATACAACTTTTCATTTTTTTAAGGTCACTTACTCAAACAACTTTTGACAGGTTCAAAATTACACAGCCATAGTAAGCAGTGACCATTGTGTTCCTGTATACTAAGAATTGCATCTGAACTAAAATATTCTAGCCATGTTTTTAAAGACTCACATCTCTTCCTAAAGTCTGTCTCACTGTAGCCAAAAAACCATCCACTGGATTTAAATTGCTTGTGCTTTCCATTGTGGGACTCAATTCTGGCCTCGATCTCTTGGTGGTGGTGGTAATTTGGGTATGTTGCAAAGCAGGTTTTTCCATTTAAGGAATACCTTTTCTATCAGTAATACATGAGAAAGCTGTTCAGCCAAGGTTTTGGCAACTGTCATGGCCTCTTGAGACATATCCCTTTAGAGATGAAGTAATGTAATTTTAAGGACACTCTTTCCTAATGTCTGTCATGAGCACATATTGAGCCTAACATTGTGTTCTGTAAACTACATGCAACTAGCTTCTGGAATTCACCCTTGTATCCAGAATATTTGCAAAGACTATCTGCCTAGATAGCCACAAAAAAAGAGGCATTCCCTTTCTTGATGATATTTTAATTGAGTGAGTTGAAATCAGAAGTAGAATTTCAAAGGGTTTAGACAATTAAGAAATAAAAATAAAGGTCAGGAGGCTTAGTGGTAGACCACTTGCCTGGCATGCATGAGGTCCTGGGTTTGATCCCCAGTACCACAAAAAAAAAAAAAAGTTTTTAATTTAAAAAACTAATAATTTATAAGAACTAATATAAAAGTCATTATACATTATTGGGTCCAAACTCTCTTCTAGATGAGGAAAGTAAGGTCTACTGAGATGAAGTGATTTGTTCAAGATCACAGCATCTGAGAGTATCATTCTCAGGTTAAGAATATAGATCTTACTGATACTCAGTTCTGCATTTTTTCCAGTCTACTACAGATGGTCTTTAAATAATAATAGTATATGGTCTATAGCATAATAGCATTTCTTGAAATTTATTTAAAAGAAACAAATTTTAATTCACATGAATAAATATAAACTTCTAATTTTGGAATCTTTATTGAGGCAAAATAATGCTTTTCTTGAAATAAAAATCAGTGGACCTCATTTCTATGCAAAATATGTGTGTGAAAGCTGACATACATTGTCACTATAGTTTAAAAATACTAATTAATGAATATACGCTTGAGTGGACTATCCACATGTAAAGACTTGTTTTCATGTTTAACTTTCATATATTTTTAAAACTATATGCAAAACAATGGCCGTTAACTAATGCCATATTAAGAGAAAAAAGAGAGGGAGATGTGAAAGAAGAGAATTAAGCCCAAATAGCCTATTCACTCTTCTAGTCCAGTCCCAGTACTTCTCACTCATAAAGACTTTTCTGATTTTTATAGTGGAATCACTCCCTCATCTATACTCCTATAACACCTTTCTCTAATTCTAGTGTAGCATGTCAAATGCATTGATTTGCATTAACTATCACTGGGCCTGACTGTTAGTTCCACTAGCTTGTAAAAACTCCAATGGCAGGTACCATATGCAAGTTTTCACTTTATGTTGGCACTGGGCTCATACTTACTGATTTAAAAAAAAAAAAAAAAAAGACAGCAAATAAGTATAAACCGAATAACATAGCTTATTTCTTTGAAGCCCTTAATCATCTAAGAATGGGGGGGTGATGCTTTAAGCAAAAGTAGAATAATTTGAATAATGTGTAGTATTACATTTTTGAGAATTTAAAATTAAGTATAAGCCTGTTTTTCTAGAAGCTTTCATGATCATATAGAAAGGATAACACTGTATAGACCAGTGATTCTCAGTGTTTCGCATGCTTTAGTATAACAAAAGAACTTGTGAAAATATATATTACTGGGTTCATACTCAGAGTTCCCGATTCATTAGGTCTGGAGTGGTGTGTGTGTGTGTGTGTGTGTGTGTGTGTGTGTGAGAGAGAGAGAGAGAGAGAGAGAGAGAGAGAAATTTAGTGGGAAATTGTGTATGAGAGAAATTTAGTGGGAGGGGAGAGGCATACATAGTTCTCTAAAACATTAAGATCAGAAGGAGGATTTGGTAGGCTATCATGCCATATATTTGATAGTGTTCAAAAAAAAATTCAGACCAGTTTCTGCCTGAGATTGAAAGCCTAAGATGTGTGTCACTAATATTTGCACATTGTTGAACCTAATGAGTTATATATGGTTGCCACACTTCTACTATACCTATTTACTGAATGTTATTTTTCACTTCTTCAGACTAGATGAGACTATATAAGATCATAAACCAGTAAGTTGTTCTACCTTTTTAAAAGAAGGAAGGAGAAGCTCTTTCAAGTCTTGTTGGAAATACATGTAGTTAGCAAATAGTCTAATAGTGGAAGCATAAATTCAAGAATGAAGTGAGTGATTCTGGGCTCCAAGTTATTTATCTCTACACATTGATTTCTACTCCCTCCTAAAAATTATGGTGGATGGATTTTTTAAAGATAAATATAAATTTGTGAGGACAAAAAAAAAGAACAGGTGAAACAAAATATTGGAAGACAGAAAGCAAATGAGTAAGTTGTAACTGACAATAGATACGATAAAGCTGAAACTAGGAGGCTAGGGAGAAGCGATCCTTATTTGTACTGTAGTAGACCTCCTTCAAAGTCTCAGAAATTAATAGGGGTAAAGTTACAACCAATGTGGAAGTCCAAACAAAGCTACTATTAAGAAGGGGGAGTATACAACAGATTTGATGAAGACAAATTAACAGTGCCTGATTAAGCTTCAAGAGGACAGTGATCATATAACTGTTTAATCCATATCCCCACCCCAGTGCACCTAGTTCAACTAAAGACATTTGTCAGATGTATAGATGGAAAGAATGTCACATTGGTGGTATCAACTTGATATCTGATTGAATATGGGGATGTGATGTGATCAAAAGGTTTCTACCAGTGTTGAAGATGCATCAAGCACATGATGGAAGTGAAAAAAATGTAGTTTAGTATATGTTGAGTTGGAAATTTCTACAAGACATAATATTATGGAAACTGATTTTGATTGTCACAAATAATTGCTAAGCAATTATATTCTTTTTTTAAATTTTTATTTAATTTTTTGATTCATTGAGCACAAATGGAGTACAGCAATTGTTTTTCTGGTTGTACACAAAGTAGAGTCACCCCATCTGTGCATTCATACATGTACACAGGGCAATGATGTCTGTCACACATACTGTTATTATTCTTAACCCCCAACCTCAACCCCACCCCTCCCTTCCCTCTATGCTCTCTATCCTTTCTCCATTCTTGCCATCATTCCACCCCACATTATGCATCATCATTCACTTATCAGAGAGACCATTCAGCCTTTGGGTTTTGGGGATTGGCTAATCTCACTTAGCATAATAGTCTCCAACATCATCCATTTACCTACAAATGCCATAATTTTATTCTTCTTTATGGCTGAGTCATATTCCATTGTGTATATATACCACAGTTTCTTTATCCATTCATCTATTGAAGGACATCTAGGTTGGTTCCAGAATCTAGCTATTGTAAATTGAGCAGCTATGAACATTGATGTGGCTGCATCACTGTAGTAATCTGATTTTAAGTCCTTTGGGTATAAGCCAAGGAGTGGGATAGCAGGGTCAAATGGTGGATCCATTCCGAGTGTTCTAAGGAACCTCCACACTGCTTTCCAGAGTGGCTGCACCAACTTGCACTCCCACCAGCAATGTATGAGTGTACTGTTTTCCCCACATCCTCGCCAACACCTGTTGTTGCCTGTATTCTTAATAAAAGACGTTCTAATTGGGGTAAGATGAAATCTTAAGGTGGTTTTGATTTGCATTTCTCTTATAACGAGTGATGTTGAACATTTTTTCATAAATCTGTTGATCGCTTGTAGGTCTTCCTCTGTAAAGTGTCTGTTCATTTCCTTGGCCCATTTATTGATTGGGTTATTAGTATTCTTGGTGTAAAGATTTTAGAGCACTTTGTAGATTCTGGAGATTAGTGCTCTATCTGAAGTGTGTGTGGCAAAGATTTTCTCCCACTCTGAAGGCTCTCTCTTCACATTGCTGATTGTTTCCTTTGCTGAGAAAAAGCTTTTTAGTTTGACTCTATCCCAATCATTGATTCGTGCTTTTATTTCTTGCACTTTGGGAGTCAGGTTAAGGAAATCTGGTCCTAGGCCAACATGATGAAGATTTGGACCTATTTTCTCTTCTATTAGGTGCAGGGTCTCTGGTCTAATTTCTAGGTCCTTGATCCATTTTGAGTTGAGTTTTGTACAGGGTGAGAGATATGCATATGGATTTCTAATTTTCCCAGCACCATTTGTTGAAGAGGCTGTCTTTTCTCCATTGTATGTTTTTGGCCCCTTTGTCAAGTATGAGATACATGTATTTATGTGGGTTTGTCTCTGTGGCCTCTATTCTGTACCATTGATCTACCTGTCTATTTTGGTGCCAATACCATGCTGTTTTTGTTACTGTTGCTCTGTGGTGTAGTTGAAGGTCTGATATTGTGATACCCCCTGCTTCACTCTTCTTGCTAAGGATTGCTTTAGCAATTCTGGGTCTCTTATTCCTCCAAATGAATTTCATGATTGCTTGCTCTATTTCTATGAGGTCCGTCATTGGGATTTTAATTGGAATTGCATTGAATTTGTATAGCGCTTTTGGAAGTATGGCCATTTTGACAATATTAATTCTGCCTATCCAAGAACATGGGAGATCTTTCCATCTTCTCAGATTCTCTTTAACTTCTTTCTTTAGTGTTCTGTAGTTCTCATTGTAGAGGTCTTTCACTTCTTTTGTTCGATTGATTCCCAAGTATTTTATTTTTTTTAGGTTATTGTGAATGGGGTAGTTTTCCTAATTTCTCTCTCAGAGGATGCATCACTTACGAATAAAAATGCATTTGATTTATGAGCATTAATTTTATATCGTGCTACTTTACTGAATTCATTTATGAGTTCCAGAAGTTTTCTGGTGGAATTCTTAGGGTCTTCTAAATAGAGAATCATGTCATCAGCAAATAGGGATAGTTTGAGCTCTTCTTTTCCTATTCATGTTACTCTAATTTCTTTGGTCTGTCTAATTGCTCTGGCTAGAGTTTCAAGAACAATGTTGAATAGTAGTGGCAAAAGAGGGCATCCCTGCCTTGTTCCAGTTCTCAGGGGGAATGCTTTCAATTTTTCTCCATTTAGAATGATGTCAGCTGTGGGCTTAGCATAGATAGCCTTTACAATGTTAAGGAATGTGCCCACTATCCCTATTTTTTCTAGTGTTTTGAGCATGAAGGGGTGCTGTATTTTATCAAATGCTTTCTCTGCATCTATTGAAATAATCATATGGTTCTTTTTAAGTCTGTTGATGTGGTGAATTACATTTATTGATTTCCGGATGTTGAACTAACCTTGCATCCCCGGGATGAAACCCACTTGATCATGGTGCACTATTTTTTTAATATGCTTTTGTATGCAATTTGCTAAAATTTTGTTAAGAATTTTTGCATCTATGTTCTTTAGGGATATTGGTCTGAAATTTTCTTTCCTCGATGTGTCCTTCTCTGGTTTTGGTATCAGGGTGATATTAGCTTCATAGAATGAGTTTAGAAGGGTTCCCTCCTCCTCTATTTCATGAAAAACTTTGAGGAGTATTGGAATGAGCTCTTCTTTGAAGGTCTTGTAGAACTCGGCTGTGAATCCATCCGGTCCTGGACTTTTCTTTGTTGGTAGGCTTTTGATGACTTCTTCTATTTCATTGCTTGTAATTGATCTATTAAGTTGTGTATGTCCTCCAGATTCAGTTTGGGTGGCTCATATGCCTCTAGGAACCTGTTGATGTCTTTGAGGTTTTCTATTTTGTTGGAGTATAAATTTTCAAAGTAACTTCTTATTAAGTTTTGTATTTCAATTGTGTCTGTTGTAATATTTCCATTTCCATCACGAATTTTAGTAATTTGGAGTTTCTACTTCTCTTTGTTAGCAAGGCTAAGGGTTTATCTATTTTGTTTATTTTTTCAAAGAACCAACTTTTTGTTTTGTCAATTTTTTGAATTGTTTCTTTTGTTTCAATTTCATTTATTTCAGCTCTGATTTTGATTATTTCCTGTCTTATACTACTTTTGGTGATGATCTGTTCCTCTTTTTCTAGGGCTTTGAGCTGTAATGTGAGGTCATTGATTTGTTGACTTTTCATTCTTTTATTAAATTTACTCCAAGCAATGAATTTTCCTCTTAGCACTGCTTTCATAGTATCCCAGAGATTTTGATATGTTGTGTCTTTGTTCTTGTTGACCTCTAAGAATCTTTTAATTTCCCCCCTAATGTCTTCTGTTATCCATGTATCATTCAATAGCATATTATTTAATCTCCAGGTCTTGGAGTAGTTTCTGTTTTTAACTTTATCATTGATATCTAATTTCATTCCATTATCATCTGATAGTATACAAGGTAGTATCTCTATGTCTTTGTATTTGCTAAGAGTAGCTTTGTGGCATAACATATGGTCTATTTTAGAGAAGGAACCATGAGTGGCTGAGAAGAAAATGTATTTGCTTTTTGATGGATGGAATATTCTATATATGTCTGTTAAGTTCAAATTAGCAATTGTGTCATTGAGTCCTGTGGTTTCTTTGTTCAATTTTTGCTTGAAAGATCTGTCCAACGGTGAGAGAGGAGTGTTAAAGTCCCCCAGTATTATTGTGTTTTCGTCGATTTGATTCCTGAAATTGAGAAGGATCTGATTGACGTACGTGGATGCACCATTGTTTGGTGCATAAATATTTATGATTGTTATGTCTTGCTGATTTATGCTTCCTTTAAGCAGTATGAAATGTCCATCTTTATCCCTTCTGACTAACTTTGGCTTGAAGTCTGCTTTATCTGAAATGAGGATGGAAACTCCTGCTTTTTTACTCAGTCCATGTGCATGGTATGTTTTTTCCCAACCTTTCACCTTTAGTCTGTGGGCATGTTTTTCCATGAGATGAGTCTCTTGAAGGAAGCATATTGTTGGGTCTTTCTTTTTAATCCAATCTGCCAGTCTGTGTCTTTTGATTGATGAGTTTAGGCCATTTATATTCAGGGTTATTATTGAGATATGACTTGTATTTCCTGCCATTTTAGCTTTTTTAGGGTTTTTAGCTTAACTTTGTTTCTCCTTTGTTTGACTCTTTCTTTAGGGTAATTCCTCCCCATGTTGACTGAGATTGTTGTTTTTCGTTTCTTCCTCTTCAAATATATTGTTGAGAATGTTCTGTAGGGCAGGTTTTCTCTTTGTGAATTCTTTAAGCTTTTGTTTATCATGGAAGGATTTTATTTCATCATCAAATCTGAAGGTAAGTTTTGCTGGGTATAAGATTCTTGGTTGGCATCTGTTTTCTTTCAGAGCTTGAAATATGTTGTTCCAGGCCCTTCTTGCTTTTAGGGTCTGGGCTAAAAATCTGCTGATATCCGTATTGGTTTCCCCCTGTAGGTAATCTGATGCTTTTCTCTCGCAGCCTTTAAAATTCTATCTTTGTTTTGTATGTTAGGTATTTTCATTATAATGTGCCTTGGTGTGGATCTGTTGTAATTCTGTGCGTTTGGTGTCCTGTAAGCCTCTTATAATTGATTTTCCATCTCATTCATCATATTTGGGAAATTTTCTGATATTATTTCATTGAACAGATTATTCATTCCCTTGGTTTGTATTTCTGTGCCTTCCTCAATCCCAATAACTCTTAAATTTGGTCTTTTCATGATGTCCCATATTTCTTGGAGGTTTCGTTCATGATTCCTAACCATCTTTTCTGTTTGTTTGACTTTGTTTTCAAGGTTAAATATTTTGTCTTCATTGTCTGAGGTTCTGTGTTCCAAGTGATCCATTCTGTTAATTATGATTTCTATTAAGTTTTTAACTTGGTTTATTGTTTCCTTCATTTCCTTGTTTCCTTCAAGGATTTCTGTTTGTTTGTTTGTTTTCAGAACTTCTATCTCTTTATTGAAATGATTTTTTCCTTCCTGCAATTGCTCTATTAGCTGATTATTCATAGCCTGAATTTGCTCTCTCATCACATCATTCTCTTCTCAGGTCATTTAAATTATGACTGTTCTGAAGTCCCTTTCCGTCATTCCTTCTACCATGCTGTCTTTGGTTCCTCTTGATATATCATCTAGGTTTGTTTGGGACACTTTCTTCCCATGTTTTCTCATGTTGCTCGTGTATCTTCCCCTCTAGTAGTGTGAATCAGAGGGATTGCAATTTCCCTGTAAAGAGTTAAAGTGTCCCTGCAGATTTCCAGTAACTCACCTGATGTTTGAGAGGTGCTTCATCAAGCGGTGACCCAAGAAAGGTGCTGTCCCACTGCCTCCAGGTTGGGAATGATCATTGCTTCTGGGCAGAGGCAGCCTGTTGTTGATAGACAATCAGATACTGCACAGGTGCTAGACCCCGGGCCAGTGTGTGGACCTGGGCACTAGACCAAGTTGGGGTGGTGGCACAGAACTGTGCTCAGTGATGGAGACACTGGGCTTGAGAGCCCAGACAGGCCTGAACTCCTCGCTGGGGGCTCAGGCAGTGGCAGGTGGTTGCTCTCTCCTGGGGACGCTGTAAAATGGCACCAGAAGGCCTAAGCTCCCCCATGGAGGTGGCGACTCCAGCCGCTCCAGGCCAGATCTCCCCAGGAGCTGCCACACAGTGGCGCCAGAAGACCGGAGCTCAGCTCTGAGGACTCAGGCAGCCGCAGATGGTCGCTGTCTGCCAGGGAAGCTGTAAAATGGCGCTGAAGGGCCTAAAACTCCCACTGGAGCTGGCGACTCCAGCCACTCCAGGGCAGATCTCTCCAGGAGCCGCCACTCAGTGACGCTGGAAGACCGGAGCTCAGCTCTGAGGATTCAGGCAGCCGCAGATGGTCGCTCTCTCTATTTCCTTCTTTTGCCTAATTACTCTGGCTAGAATTTCTACTACTATGTTAACTAGGAGTGATGAGAGTGAACATCCTTTTCTTGTCCCAGATTTTAAAGGAAATGCTTTCAGTTTTCCCCATTCATTATGATGTTGGCTTTGGGTTTGTCATATATAACCCTTATGATGTTGAAGTAGGTTCCTTCTAAACCTAGTTTTTTCAGTTTCTTATCTTGAATGGGTGCTGAATTTTTTCAAAGACTTTTTCTGCATCTATTGAAATGACTGATTGATTTTTGCTCTTAATTTTATTCATGTAATTAATTCTATTTATTGATCTGCATATATTAAACCATCCTCACATCCCTGGGGTAAAACCAACTTGGTCATGATGTACAGTCTTCTTACTATGGTATTGAATACCATGTGTTATTTTCTATTTTCTTTCCTTGATTTGTCCTTTTCTAGTTTTGGTGTGAGTGTGATACTGACATCATAGATTGAATTTGGAAGTGTTTCGTCCCTTTCTGTTCTATGGAATAATTTGAGGACCATTGGCATTAGTTCTTCTTGCAAGGTCTGATAGAATTCAACTAAGGGCCTATCTGGTCCTGAAATTTTAAGAAGACTTTTAATTACTGCTTTTCATTGCTAGTTATTAGCCTGTTTAGTTTTTCCATTTGCCCTTGATTCAGTTTTGAGAGGTTATATGTTTCTAGAAATGTATCCATTTCTGCTAGGTTTTCCAGTTTATTGGAGTATATGTTTTTTAAATGGTCCCTAATGAGCTTCTGAATTTCTGCCATATCTGTGGTGATTCTCCTTTTCCATCCCCAATTTTATTAATTTGTTGTCTTCCCTCTTTTTCTTTTGGTTAGTTTGGCTAAGAGTTTGTTAGTTTGTTTATCTTTTCAACAAACCAGCTCTTCTTTTCATTGATTCTTTGTATTGTTTTCCTGTTCTCAATTTCATTGATTTCAGCTCTGATCTTAATTGTTTCCTTCCCTTTACTGGTTTTGGAATTGGGTTGTTCTTTTTCAGAAGCCTTGAGATGTATCATTAGGTTGTGTATTGGGGATTTTCCTGATTTTCTTTTCTTTTTGTTTGTTTGGTTTGGTTTTTGTTTTAGGGGTACTGGGAATTTAATCCAGGAGCAATTTACCATTGAGATACATCCCAGCCCCTTTTAGTTTTTATTTTGAGAAGTGTCTCACTAAGTTGCTTAGAGCCTTGCTAAGTTGTTGAGGCAGGCCTTGAACTTGGCAATCCTCCTGTCTCAGTCTCCCAAGCCACTGGGATTACAGGTGGGCACCACTGCACCCAGCTCTGATTTTCTTATGTAGGTACTCATAGCTATATACTTTCCTCTTAGAACTGCCTTCATAGTATCCCAGAGGCTCTAGTAAATTTTATCAGTATTTTTTATTTGATTCTAAGATTTTTTAAATATCTCCTCTGATTTCTTATATCACCCATTTATCATTCAGGAGTGTACTGTTTAATTTCCATATATTTATATAGTTTGTTCGATTATTGGTATTGGTTTATGATCATGTAATTGTGATCATGTAAGATGCAAGGAATTACATCCTTTTTTGTGTATTTGTTAAAAGTTGTTTTGTGACATAGGATATGGTCTGTTTTGGAGAAGATTCCATGAGCAACTGAGAAGTGTATTCAGGTATTTTTGGATAAAATACTCTCTAGATGTTTGTCAAGTTCATTTGATTTATAATATTTTGGGGGTCCAAAGAGCTTTTACTGCATTTATGTCTAGACGACCTATCTATTGGTGAGAGAGGTCACCCAGTGTTGTTATACTGGGATCTATCAGAGTATTTAATTCAAACAATGTCTCTTCTATATAATTAGCTGTACCCCCCTTTGGACCATAAATATTTACTATTAGTATATCTTCTTGTTGAATTTTTCTCTTCACTAGTACGAAGTGACCTTCTTTGTCTCTTCTGATTAATTTTGACTTGAATTCTCCTTTGTTGGATATGTGAGTAGCTACTCCTGTTTGTTTTCAGGCTCTGTTTATATATTAATTTCCATCTTTTAACTTTTGACTTGTTAACTTTGATTTTTTGCTTAACAGTAAATCTCTTGCAAACAACATATTGTTGGGTCTTGTTTTTTAATCCATCTGCCAGCCTATGTCTTTTAATTGGAAAATTTAATCCATTTATTTACACTTAATGTTATTATGGAGAGATTTTTATTAATTTCTGCCATTTTTATTTACTTCTAATGTTTAATTTGGTCCTGTTTCTAATTTTCCTAGTTACTTTTCAAAGGAGATTTGTTCATTTTTGAGCTCTGAGGTTTGTTTTTAATTTCTTCTGTGTGGAGGAATTTTTTTAAGTAAGTTCTGTAGTGCTGGCTTAGTAGTGGAATTCTTTTTAGTTTCTCCTCTTTGAAGGTCTTTTATTTCTACTTTGATTTTGAAGGATAGCTTTGATGGATACAGCAATCTTGGTTGGCAATTATTTTCTTTCAAGACTTGGAATACTTCATTCAAATCCTCCTGGATTTTAGAGTTTGAGCTGAAAAATCGGAAGTAATTCTGATTGACTTGACTTTAAATATGACCTGTAATTTTTCTCTTGAGGCTTTTCAAATTCTATCCTTGCTCTGTATGTTATACATTTTAATTATAATGAATCATGGGGAGGTTCTTTTTTGATCTTGTCTGTTTGGGGTTCTGAATGCCTATCTCATTCTCAAGGTTTGGAAATTTTTTCCCCAATTTTATCCATTCCATTGACCTGCAACTCACAACCCTCTTCAATTGCAGTGATTCTTTAATTTGGTCTCTTAATTTTGTCTCAGAGTTCTTGTATATTCTGATCATGGTTACTTATTTTCTTTTGTTTAATAATGTGTGAATGTTCAAGGCTAAACCCCTTCGTCTTCCAGCTCTGAGATTTTGTCTTCGGTATGGTCTATTAGACTTTCAACTGAACATTTTACTTGATTAATTGTGTCTTTCATTTCCATGATATCTATTTTATTCTTTTTCAGTACTTCTATCTCCTTTTTTAATTTCTCATTTATATCCTATACTCACTTTTTTAATTCGGTTGTTCTCTGAGTTCTCATGGAATTTATTAATCATTTTGTAATCATTATTTTGAATTGTCTAATGTTTTCATCCATTTCATTATCTTTGGAATCAGTTTCTGGTTAATTATGATCTTTAAGAGCCATTGTGTTACCTTGTATTTTCATATTGCTTGTATATTCCTGTGTTGGGTTTTATGCATCTGTTGAGATGGGCCTTTTTAGGACACAATCTTCTTGCCAAAATGTCCAAGAGTCATCTAGATTGAGATCCCTCATAGGTGTTCATCCTCTCTTTTGCCAGTGGATTCTGTGAGTGGGACCTGGAGGCCCCTCCCCAACCATTACTACTTGGGGTCTGGTCATTAGTTTAGGTTTCTGTCGCTTCTGTTTTTGTGTTCAAGTGTAACTGAAGTTTAAGTGTCAGTAATTTGTATGTGGAACAAGGTGCATTGTCTTTTGACTGAGCATCAGAGTCTCTACCCTGTGAACTTATAGTGCCCCTATAGATTTCCAGTACCTCACAGAAAGAATAAAACAATAACATCAATTGATAAAAACAATATACATTATTAAAATAAATACCTGGTGCTTACTATGACATCTACGACATTTATTACCACAAAAATAGGAATGGTGGGGTCAGCAATTGCCAACAGCAAAAACATAAATATGAACTAGATCTGGCATTAAAGTAAACAGCAGGTGTCAACTGTATCATCCACAGCAGTAATAATTGAAACAATATGAATGATAGGAGCAGGAGTTATATGAACCAGGTAGTTCTAAAAGATGGTAAAGATACAGTTCATTAAGAAGAGAAAAGAAACTGTGATAAAAAGATTGAGGACTTTAGAATTTTCAAAACATAGACAGAGAATGCAGAAGAGATGTAGCAAGTGATGGTTATAAAGAAAAAGGAAAAAAAAATAGGAAAAACAACATAAAGGGAAAGAAAAAGAATACAAGATTTTGGTTGTTAGCAAAAGAAAAGAGAGAAAGCAAAGCAAACAAAATAAACAAACCAAAACACTAACTCTCAAAAGACAAGGCAAGGAAAAAGAACTACATTTCAAAATGCTAAAAATGAGGGGGAAAACAAATACATATATGTACATATGTCCACAAACCAATCAGTATGGCAAAAACACAGAGGGGGCTGGGGGAAGATTCTTAATGGAAAACGAAGGAATCATCCCTGCTGAGGTGGTCAGAACTGTCAATATCTCTGCCTATACCCAACTGCTCTTCTTTTCCATTTCTTCTTGGCCTATGTACTGGGGGGGAGGGGGAATTGTTAACCTTTCCATTTTTGTATTGCTCTCTGAGCGCCGAAACTAAATCTGATTGAAATAGTTCTCACCAGTATAAGGTAGGATGGAATGGGAAATACTGTCCATTGGAGTTTTACCCAGCAGACAGGATGGGAAAGCTGCAGCATTTTATGGGGGGAATCCTGGAGCATGGGGCTTAGATCTAATCAGGACTGGGAGGCTTTTTTGAGTGGCATCTCCTCTAGAGAGATTAGATCAGCACATCCCTAGGGCCAGGCAGATGCTGATCTCTGCTGAGCATCTGGATTTCAGGAACCTCCACACACTCTGCTACCCACAAACACAGCCAGGTTTTAGTTCCTGGGTGTATTCATAACCACCTCTTTAACCAGTCACATGAACCATCTGACTCAATGGGAAAACAAGTTGGATTCTCCTTTGTTTTTCTGACTATAATTCCCCTGGGTACAATCTTTTCTATGCCTGTTTCACTCATGTTTTTCTAGGTTAGTTGCTTGCTGGGGGCAATAAAGCATGGCAGTGTTTGCTGTGAACTGGCACCTCAGCAGTAGCTGTGGTGTGGCCTCTTCAAGATGGCTTCTGCCTCAGCTTTTTGTTGCCAGTTGAGAAATACAGAGCTCTTTGAAACACCAGTTCACCATGCAGCCTCGGATCAGCTAAGTTCAGAATGTTTTTCTGAACTACAGGTTTTTCTATACCGAATCTTTCCATTGTGTTTCTCTGTTACCCTGCCTTTCTGTGGTGAATCAGCTTTGTTGCTACAGCCAGCCACTGCCACAGCTGACTTGGTTCCAATGTACTCTTTCTCATTCTTTGTTCAATGCACCCAAATTTCTCAGTCTTTAAGACACTCTGATTGTCCAGTATTAAATTTTAGTGAAATCCCTCTTTCACCTCACTGCTTGAATTCTGAGCCACAGAGCTACTGGAAGTGCAGCCTTCCTCTAATCCACACCCTTGAATCTTCCCTTCCATTCATTTTTGTTCCCCATGCCACCCCTAATCCCAGTCACCATCTTGTACCCATAATGATCTTTTCAAACTGCAAATATGTCCTAGACTGGGTTCACAGAAAATAGAACCTGTAGCAAAGCCGTGTGTGCTTCCACTTTTTAGGAAGTTGTTTCAGGTAACTAACAGATTCTGAGACAGAGTTTATTACCACTGATGCTTGTTAGGGTGTGCTCTTGAGATCAATACCTGTGAAAGGAGGGAAAGAAGTATAATTGGGCAGAAAGCAAAGCCAAGGAGTATTGGACCCAGTGAGAGCCTTGCTGAATTCACAGAGTTCCATAACTGGAGCTGTCCCACATTAAGCCAAAATAGTTGGATCTTTTTCCTTGATTGGTCATTTGACTGTGGTTTTTTTCCAGAAAGAGTTGTTGGTAGCACTAAACAGTCATGGGACAACAGGCCTTTGAAGGGGTATCTCGGTAGGGCATTGCCATATTCACCCCCTTGTGCTGGCTAGATCCACTTCATGTGTATGCAGGAACATTCCTTCAGAATTCCAGTATGTCTGTCTTGCTAGAGGAAATTTAGGAGGTAAGAAAAAATCTTTAGCCCCTACTAGTGCAGCTGATCTCAATAAATGATACTTATCATCTCCCTTCTCTACTATCCATTTTAGATTCTCCTCATCCTAGCTGCATCTCTGTTCTCAGTGGTTTCCTGGTGATATGACCTAGACCCTAATCCTAGAGAAGGCTGAGCCCTAATCACCATGTCTTTCTCAGCCCAGGATTGTTGCTCATCAGAATTAGGCAAAAAAAAAAAAAAAAAAAAATTATTAACAGTTGTTCTCGGACTGATCTGAGTACTGATAATATTCCTCCTTGCCCCTGTTGTGTAACAGTAGCAGGCCTGCTTCCACCTGTCATTCTGGTCTGATAAGTTCTTCCTTCTTCCTTGTTTGTTGGTCCCTGGACACTAGAAGTCTGAAGTGTCTTGTGGCAATAGTAGCTTTAATGGTATTCTTGTTCCATCCCATTAAAAATGTTTATTTTTTGAGGACTAGAACTTCTAATCCTACATAGCTGAGAGTTCTCTAAGTGAGTCACTGGGTGAGATAGTGACCAGGACTTATTAATTTAATTCTTGGATCTGGCTTTGAGCACCACTCAATGCTGGCAGCCTTTTGTGTCACCTAGAATGAGCCAGAGCAGTACTTTCAGATGTGAAATATACAGTCTCTGTAACCCAAAGAGGCCTACCAGAAACTGTGCTTGCTTTCTCAATTGTAGGAGATAGGAGGTACAACAAGTTGTATTTTACTTTGAATGGAATATCCCAGCACTCTCATGAACCTTCATAAAGTTTACCAATCCTCCAGAGCACATGGTCTTACCAAGATTTCCAACATGATAGACATCTCCTACTGATGCCATCAATTAAGTACGTTAGTGTCATTTTCTATATGATATTCAGATGGTCTGACTTTCTTCAAACTGAATTTTAATGGGAGAGCACTTCATTAACACATCCCTGAGGCAAAATTGTCAAGTGTTTACCATTGTGCATTTCATGTGAATGCAGACTGTTTCTGATCCTCTTCTCTAATAGGAATGGAAAAGAAGACATTTACCAAATTGGTGGTTGTTATGATATACTTGAGGCTTTGTTATGTCAGTGTATTTGGAGCCACTGCTTCGTTGGATTTGCTGTGATTTACTTTCAGTTTTCTGTTGACACTATGCTGGAGAATTAGAGATGTGACAGGAACCACCACTCTTCTATCTTTCAGATCCTTAAGAGTGGCACTAATTTACGCTGTCACTACCAGTGAGTCCATTTAAAATGAGTAATAAAATTTCTTATCAAATAGTGCAAAAAAGGAGGGGTGTTTGGTATATTGATTTAAAAGAAGTTGTAAATTTTGTTTCATTTTATTTTAACAAATATTGAGGTTACTGTTTTAACTGTGTGCCAAAGTATGGATCAGTATTTCATTTGAGGGAGAGAAGGGTATTTAAAATGATCTTTAACAAAATTGTATAATTTACTTTATTTTTGGCTTTTTTAGCACTATCATTTTTGGAAAAATGAATGATTCATTATTTCTCCATTTTTTCACATCAAATCAGTTTCTTATAAGCATTTATCTTGATATTATCCTAATCAATTATCTTTTTCACCTGATCTGATTTTGTTAGATTCTCCTTTGTCAGTATGATGGGTTTAAGGAATTATTTGACATCACTGTGGTAGACTTCACATATATATACCCTATTGGCACATGTTTACCTTGATGTAGTTTGATGGGCTTAATGGCGATAGATAGAGGCCAATGTTAATCTAGAATAGATATTTAAATAGTGATTGGTGATATGGAAGTGATAATTATGATGTTAACAGTGATGACTAATGATAATGACAGTGGTGATGTATTCTTGATTCTTTGGATCAAAATTGTGTTTGGCATTTGCTAGTCAAATAGTGAGATGAGTGTATAAATTGCATTCTAAGTCATTTACACATATGAATTAAATTTGTGATATTTTATTATTTCTTATTATAGATAAAAAATGTAGTAAGCTTTTAATTTTTTTAATCATGTTTGGAAAAATTCATCCATGACATTGGATACAGCTGTAATTCACTTGTTTTCATTTTATGTAGTATTCCATTTATCACTGCACATTTTATTCATTCAGCCAAACACAGACATTTTGGGTTGTGTCCATGCCTTGTTTTTTTAAAGACAGTGCTGTTAAGAACATTGTTGCTGTATAATCTTAGTACATATGTATGTAAGTTTTAGAGAATATACCTCCTAGCATGGGATATGTATATATACAACTTTATTAAATGAGGTCAAATGCTTTTTTCTTATTCACTCCCAACAGAAACAAACTCTACTTCATATCCTCATCAACACTTGTTTTGTCAGTCTTCTTAATTTTTTTCAGTGTGATGACTACATACTGCTGTCTCTTTGTAATTTGTATTTACTACTGCAGTTGAGTACTCTTTCATATTCATTGACCGTTCTGGTTTCCTCTTTTTTGAAGTACCTGTTTATATTTTTATCCAGCTTTTCCTGATTTATTTCTTTCCTCTGTGTTTCAGAGTAATTCTTTATGTATTTTGGATATTTGTCCTTTGTTATGTTTTAGAAATATTCTAATCTATGACATGTCTTTTAATTATTTATGTTGACTTTAAAAATTAACTTTCCGAATTTTAATATTAGTGAATTTATTAATCTTTATGACTATACTTTTTGTATCTTAAGAATTTTTCCTCTGTGGACTTGGAGGTAGCTCAGCAGTAAAGCACTTGACTAGATATGCAAGGCCTTGGGTTCAATTCCCAGTATGGCAAAAAAAAGAAAGAAAAGAAATATTTCACTGAAGTCATGAAGACATTATTTTAATATTATTATTTATCTTTAATATACTTGGAACTAGTTTTTGTATTTATTTTGAAGGAACAGTCCAGGTTCATTTTTTTTCTAAGTGTGTTTCCAGTTGTCTCAGCACTGTTTATTAAAATCATTAATTACTATTTTTTCTTTAATCTGCCATGCCACTTCTGTCAAAAATGATGTAATTTTTAATGGGAAGACCTAGATCCAGAATTATGCCAATAATTAATAAAGATTCTGAGATATAGCTGTTAATAAGGTAACTTCTGAAAAAGAACACATAGACTTATAGGTGTTTACAACTTAATCTCTCAATAGATGTGTTTTTTACCACAAGAGCCTCAAGATAGGTTGTAAGTCATGTTTTATTGTCTTCCTTCAAAGGGAGAGGGAAAAATATACAAAACCAACATAACAGAAAGAAGAAGCCTCCAAATAAATTGTGGGGATAAAGTGAGTTCCTTAGCACAAAAATATTATATATTTGAGAAGTGTTTTTATTTTTTAAAAATTGTCACTATTCTGTCATGAACAAACTATGCCATTAACATAGACCAAACACATTTGTGTCTTTCCTCAATGTCAGAACCTTTTGAATAACAATAAATTCACAAGCTACACCACTTTTATCAGCTGCTATTCATTCACAGAGTACTTGTGGGTCATCTGATAGTCATAAACTGGGCCATCACAGGTTCTTTCCAGTCTTAATTACTAATATCTATTACATTCAAGTCACACATCATACTTAACACAATGATATGTTATAGAAAGACTAAGAAAGGGTTAAAGTGGCCACAGGAGTTCCAGAAGCTAAATTGCTAGCAAAGTCAGAGAACAAATACAAATGCAAGAATCACTCAAGTGATTAGTTATAATTACGAAGCAACTGAAGAACTTCAATATTTAGAGCATAGGGTCATTAAATGCATGGAACTTATTCTAGACTAGGGTCCAGACCAATGGCAGTTTTAGAGTGTCAGCTTGAAGTAAGCCATGTGTCATTGTTGTCACAAGCAGAAGAAAACCCACAGTGAACTGAAGCCTGGAGATAGAGAATTATAGGTTCTTCCCTATGGCAATTTTCCTAGGCAGAGCTTGTCACAAGTGACCAGGTGTGTCAGAGTGTCCCTGTTTTCAGTCTTGGAATACTTCTCCTTTTGGGTCTCAGGTGAGGAAATTGCATCATTCAGTGGACTGGTGTGTTTGATAAGCTCATGAACCTGATCTTTCTTTTTTCTTTTTCTTTCTTTTTCTTGTTTCTCTTTTCACTTTTTTTATTGGTGTATTATAGTTGCACATGCTGATGGGATTTGTTGTTACATATTTAGACAGGCACATAATACAACAATATAATTTGGCCAATATCACTCCCCAGCACTTCCCCTTTCCCGCCCTGCCTCCCACTCCTTGGTCCCTTTCCTGTACTGATCTCCCTTTAATTTTTAGGAGATTCCTACTCCATCCCCATCTTTCTTTTCCTTTTTCCTCTCTAGCTTCTGCCTATGAGAGAAAACACATGACCTTTGTCCTTCTGAGTTTGACTTATTTCACTTAGCTTGATTGTCTCTAATTCCATCTATTTTCCTGAAAATGTCATAATTTCATTTTTTATGATTGAATGAAACTCCATTGTGTATAAATACCACATTTTCTTTGTCCATTCATCCATTGATGGGCATCCAGGCTGGTTCAGTAGATTGGGTATTGTGATTGCCCTGCTGTAAACATGGGTATGCATGTATCACTGTAGTTAGGTGACTTAATTCTTCAGGGTAAATATTGAAGAGTGGTATAATGGGGTCATATGGTGGTTCCATGCCTAGTCTTTTGAGGAACCTCCATACTGATTTCCACAGTGTTGTACTAATTTACAGTCCCAACAACAGTGTAAAAGTGTTCCTTTTTCTCCACATCCTCTCCATCATTTATTATTGTTTGTGTTCTTGCTAATTGCCATTCTGAATGGAATGAGATGAAATCTCAGTGTAGTTTTGATTTGCATTTCCCTAATGTCTAATGATGCTGAACAATTTTTTTCATGTATTTGTTGGCCATTGTGTTTCTTCTTTTGAGAAGTGTCTGTTTAGTTCATTTGCCCATTTATTAATTGGGTTATTTGATTTTTTTGTGTTAGGTTTATTGAACTCTTTATATATTCTAGATATTAATTTTCTGTCAGAAGAGTAGCTAGCAAAGATTTTCTCCCATGCTATGCATTCTCTCTTAATATTCCTAATTGATTCCTTTGCTATACAAAAACTTTTTAATTTGATGCTGTCCCATTTATTAAGTCTTGGTGTTATTTCCTGAGCATTAGGTGTTTCATTGAGAAAGTCAATACCTAAACCTAAAAGATAAGAGTTTCTCCTGAGCATAGAAGAAAAACGTGTGTTTTCTTCTTGGAATTGTATAGTTTCTGGCCTGATTATGAGGTCTTTGATCCATTTTAAGTTGATTTTTGTGCAGGGTGAGAGATATGAGTCTAGTTTCATTCTTCTATACATGGCAGACCAGTTGTCGTAGCACCATTTGTTTAAAAGACTGTCTTTTCTCCAATGTATATTTTTGGTCTGATTTTTCTGACATGGGTTTGATGCTCCCCTGAATTCATGTGCTTCTGATTTAATTGGATAAATTCACAGGTGTTCATTTTTATTAACTCAGTTAATTTCTTTATCAGCTTGTGCCATATGGTTGTGCTAGGCAGATGCTAGTTGTTGACTTCTGTGAACAAGGTTTAGGGTCATTTTATCTCAGCATTAATATTCAGAATGGAGAAACTCATGAAAAACCACTGCTTTACAAAATGAGGTAACTCAGGCACAGTCTGAAAATAAGTGTTCTCTACATTCATGGAGTAACACAGAGCAGGGCACAGTCTGCTACACTGATATTTTATCTTCTAATTTAACTGTATTTGATGAAACAACTTTCACTTCCTTTTTTGAGAAATCATTTTTTAGTATTTTTATTTGTTCTAATTAGTTATACATGATGATACAATGCATTTGACACATCATACATAAAGGGAGTATAATTTCTCATTCTTCTGGTTGTACATGATGTAGAATCACACTGGTCATATAGTCATATGTTTACCTAGGGTAATAATGTCAGATTCATTCTACTATCCTTCTTACCCCCATACCCTTCCCTTCACCTTTATTTTTTATTTATTTGTTTCTTATGTGGTCCTGAGGATCAAACCCAGTGCCTCACCCATGCTAGGTAAGCACTGTACCACTGAGCTACAACGCCACCCAAGAAATCATTCTTTTGTTTAGTAATATTCATTGAATATCTGTTATGTATGGCATGATTATTGATCCAAAAAGGGCATATGACTTACTCGGGAAGCTCTGCAGTTACTATGATTTTAATCCAAGGTAAGGAGTAATAAGAAACGAGATCATGAAGAAATGGCATTTGGAAGGCAACAGAGCAGCAGTTTATCCTGTGCCTGGCAAAATGGATCATAAGGCCATGAGCAGATTCACCAGTCCAGTCAACCTGGCTGTCTTCCCCCATCTGACCTTGGTGCTTCTGGCCATAGGCATGTTCTTCACCATGTGCTTCTTAGGCATTTGTGAGGTCACTTCCACCAAGTGTATGTGGAATATCTATAAAGAGCACCTAATCTCCTTGATGGCCTCACTCTTCACAGAGTATGGATTCCTCTTCCTCCTACTGTGGTTCAGTTTCTGTGTATGAATTCCCAAGAATACTCACTAGGTGACTTCACTGAATCTTTGCTTTCTGTAAATGATTTTTTTTTTTTTACTGTTGCTATAAGTGTTCTACCTGCAGCTCACAGTAAAGGCAGAGATGTGACAGAGAGAGAGAGAGATATGAAAGAAAGGCATCATGACTGAAAATTGAAATAAATGGAAGATTTGAATATCCAGAGGTGAAGGAAGGCTTATCAAATAGAGGAGTAAAGCAAGGACAGGAGTTGGAAAAGCACATATCTATCCAGTATCTCTCCATTGTGGAATGTAAACTGTATAACCAGAACTTAGATTTGCCTACTCTCTGGTATTTAGGCACCTAAAATAGTACTTGGCACAGGGTAGAAGCTCAATTCTTGCTGAATGGTTGAATCTGTCCCCAATACTGGCTCATTATTCATAACTGTTGTCAGGGTGAGCATTCTAAAAAATGGGTGCATTTATACCCCAACTTAATAAATTTCTGTCACATTATTAGCAGAACTTCTAAGAAAATGTTAATATGTAGGTGACTATAAAATGTTTATTGATATGAATGAATATTCAGGAAAAGTTTTAAATATGGTAGAAACCCAGTCCTCTACATATTGGGAAGTAGCCATGAAGGATGTGCTTTCAGTAATTGGTACACATGGATAGAATCTATAGTATTTTGTCTACATGGACCATAAAGAAATGTTAATTCAAGTTCCAAAGTGACAGTACATTTTGGGGCACAATTTCCAGAAATACTTCCATTAGTACTGTTTGTATACTATTTAAGAACATACTCCATATCATTACAAAATCTGTTTGAACAGAGTGTTTTTATTATATTCTAGATATTACCGGGAATGAGTGATAATGTTTTCCTTTGGTAATCAAAAGCAGTTATTTTGAATCATTAACAAGGATTTTGAAACAAGTTTGTGAATTATTCTATATATTTTACAAAGTGAAACTTAGTTTCATTTATTGCCCCAGGTAATTTTAGCAGATCAGATAAATGAAACTATATTGGGTGAATTTAAAAAAAATTTTTTTTCAGTTATTTATGGACCTTTGTTATTTATGTATTTGTTTATTTATTTATTTATCTATTTATATGTAGTGCTAAAAATTGGACCCAATGCCTCACACATGCTAGGCAAGTGCTCTACCACTGAATATTTAAATTGTAAATAATGAATATGATGTTGGTGAATTGGGTCAAACATTCAAGAAAAAGATGATACAGCTTGACAAGGTCTCAGTGGACCTTGATGTAGATCGAGGAAGAAATTCCAAAAGAATTGAACTACTTCTCAAGGGGATATGGGTGCGGGCTGGCCCCAGGCAGGGGGAGGATTATGAAATGCACAGACATTTATCTCGGGTATAAGAATTCCTTATATATTTTTGGATATAAGTTCTTTATCAGATATATTTTATCAGTATGTGGAATACTGCTATATGGTTTGTACTTTGATTTTCAACTTTCCTGTGGGGTGTGTATGCATGTGTGTACTGAGAATTGAACCCAAGACATTGCATATGTTAGGCAAGCATGCTACCACTGAACCACATCCACAGCTCAACAATGTCTTTTCTGGTACATAGTTTAAATTTTGATTAAGTCCAATTTATTACTTTTATTTTTATGGTTTTAAATCTGTGCCTTACTCCATTGGTCACAAAATTTTTCCAGATTTTTTTTTGAAGTTTTATAACATAAGCTCTTCCATTTAGTGCTCCAGTTTGGGTTAATTTTAGTAAAGGGTATCTCCTAAATAGATATCCTGTTGTTCCAGCGCCATCTGTCAAAAAGACTCTCTCCTTTCACCATTGAATTACCAAAACACCTTTCTTAAAAATCAGCTATTTCTGTATACCCTAATCTGTTCTCCCCTCCCTATTTTGTTCATTCAGTTATTTTTCATAGATGTGGTATAGTTAAACTCTCCTGAGGATGTTATTTACAATTACTGGAATATTTCTTATCTTGCCTGAATTATATGTGTCCACAGATGTCATTTTTAGATTTAGTTCAATACCCTAATGCATTTGAGAGGCAAGAGAACAAAGAGGTTTAAAGCAAAAATAATAGAGTAAGACTACTTAGTTTTGAATTCTAGGTCTGCCATTTGTGGCTTTATAATCTCAGGCAAATAACTTAACCTTTAAAAGCTCAGTCCCTTCATCAACAAAATGGATGGAATTATAGTATCTAGTTTATAGAAGTTTATGAAGAAAAAATGAACCTGACATGGTGGTACATGCCTGTAATCCCAGCAACTCCAGAGGCTAAGGCAGGAGTATTGCCAAGTTTGAGGCCAGCCTCAGCAACTTACCAAGGCCCTGAACAACTTAGTACCCCTGGATTCCTTCCCTAGTACCAAAAAAAGAAGAGGAGGAGAAGGAGGAAGAGGAGGAGGGGATAGAAGGGGGAGAGGAAGAAGTTTATGAAGATAAAATAATTTATGTAAGTCATATTTAGAGTATGTCTGATACTAAGCACTCAATAAATGTTAGCTGTTATTACCATATACCAGATATAGTGTTCTAGTTTCAACACAAAATTGAAACAGACTTGGTCAACTCAAAGAACTTAAACCAAATCTTGATAATATTTGTCAAGCCTAGCATTCACCTTCTGTCTTAGTGAGTGTCATGGTGCATATAAATAACCATAGTGTTCAAAATTGCAAAGTATCCTCTATGGTTGTATAATTTTATTTAGTGTTAAAATATAGCACTAAACAAAAACTAGTAAAAATTCTTTTGCCTATTTTGTGCATAGCATTGTACTTGGAAAGAGTGGAGAAATATGGAGCCATACACATGGAAGTATCATGGAAGGAAAAGAAAAAATGTATATGACAAAGCAATTCATGGACAGTCTTCTTAGGGATATTAGTGTGGTAGGAATAAGTATAATGTGGAATAGAACATGGTAAATAAAACTGGCTAACTAGACTGCAGCTTGTAACTGGGGGACCATATGATCCCATGGATACTGAGGTGGATCCATAGCACAGAGCTGAGTCTACACTATGAAAAGTTTATAAGCCTGGCAAAAGAGTTTGGTTATTGTCCTGTAACAGTGAGAACATGACTGAAATTTTTAACAGGAGAGTGAAGAGGTATTTTTGTTTTTTATTTTTGTTTCTAAGTAGAAAATACAAATGTTTTCAATGTTTGGAACAATTCAAAACATTTTTTCCTGAGCTATGTCAAATCTAAATTCTAAAGTAAAGTCAGTTCTATAACCCATTGTACCTTTCTATCTCATTTTTTAAATGCTTAAATATAACATTTTTGAGAAAATACAAAGTTCTATGAAATAGGAATCTTGGCCATGACAGTTCAAAAGTATGTAGGTTAAAGGTATGAAGTAATTAAGGATAATGAGAAATTAAGATTGCAGGGCTCACTCTTCAATTGTAGCATGAAAATTAAAGGTAAATTACATAGCAAAGTTCAGAATAAAACATGTATAAATGTTCAAGTCCTTGCAAGTTTATAAATTGCTTGGTATGTTTGTAACTACAATACTATTATGTAGCCAAAGCACAAGGGACTTCAGGATGTGTACTTATGGACTGATTCCCCAACAGATAACTACACTCTTCTGGAATGCAATTGCTTTGTCAATAGTTAGTCTTATTGTTTTAAAAATTTTCCATCTTTCAACCTAATTAGTTTAGAATGTCTCTAACGTGATTTGCAAAGAATTTCATATTTATATTTTGCAATCAGCATTTGACTGGTGCACAGGTTTTAGACATGAACTACAATGTGTAAACAGTTTGTAAGATAATAAATAGCTCTTTCTAGTCTAAATGTTTTATGATTGCTTAGTCCCTTCTAATTGGTCATGGATTGAAATTCCCCATTGTTTAATTTTTTTTAATTTGTGGGAAATTTTTATAAATGAGTATGTGGGGCTTCGTATCACAGCTGTTGTCATTTAAAGTTTGGACAGCATCATTACAAATGAGGCCCTGCTGTGAAATCAAAGTCAAAAGGCATCTTGGCATCCCAACCATTTCCTTGGGAGAAGATTACAGCTCAAGTCTGTTGAACTTTATTGCCTTGGGCCTCATGACAGTCTTCAGAAACATGCAAGGCATTTCTGTTAAAGAAATTCAGATGTGCTAGGACACAGATGACATTTTTGTGCATAGCCGTGTCCTAAGGGGTTACAGAATAAAGATTGACAGTTTCTGCTATGTTTTGGGATTATTTTATAAAATCTATGGAAATGTTATATACCATCAGTAATACCACATAGGAAAAGGTGTGGTGTTTTTCTGCATGCCCTGACAATATTTTTAAATAAAAACCTGTAAATGTAACTCTGAGATAATGACTGTCTTCAAAATCATCTACCCCACCCCCATTGTGCTAAGGATGGAACCCAGGTTCTTAGCCTGCTAGCCAAACACTAAAGTCATATTTCAGATGATTTTATCATTCTCTTTGAAAGAAGTTCTCCTTAATTGATATTTCTTTTCTCCTTCTCCAGTCCTGTCTCTTACACATGTTCCAGAGAGAGAGAGAGATTACTCAGGTATCTGAAGCTAGTATTTTTCAATTTAAAACCAAAGACCACTTGATCCAACTTAAAATCTATACAATCATTAACCAAATTGCAGCTAGTCTCCACAGAGACATCAAGAAGAACATGGTTGTCCTTCAAATTATGAGACCCATTCAGCCATGAATCTGTCTCAGTCTTTTAAAATGTGTTCTTAGTTGTCATCTGTTTTCCCTCTTGGGATAGTTTCCTGAGTTCTTTACCTACAACATGCCTGGAACAATAGTAGGTACTCATTAAGTATTTGTGAATGAATGAAAATTGTTTTTCAAAGGTTGATCCTTCTATTTACTCTCAACACTCATTCTGGACATTTAAGACCCAACAATATCATTAGCTTCTACTAATCTTTTGGCTTTGAGACATTCTGAAAAGGTATGACTCATTCAACATCTTGCCATAAATATTGATACTGCTTCTTATTCGCTGCAGCAAAAATCCTGGCAAGCCAGGCACAGTGACATGAATCTATAGTTCCACCTACTTGGAAGTCTGAGACAGAAGGATCACTTGAGCCCAAGAGTGCTAGGCCAGCCTGATAAACCTAAGGAGATCCACATCATTTTTTTTTTTAAATGTTGTCAAATCAGTTATAGTTTAGAAAGGAGACAGACAAGTAAGTAGATAAATAATTGTATTATAGTGTGATATCCTAAGTTGTTCCTTGCCTTAGTGATATCATTTATTGAGTACAGTGTGCTAGGCACACTTAAGTACTTTACATGCATTTTTATTTCTAACTTAATTGCATTATGGTCTGACAGCTGTAACTATAATATTAATCCTTTGAAGTTTACTGATACTTATTTTATGGCACAATATGCAGTCAGTTTTTCTAAATTCATCCAAGCAACTGGTAAATAAGAGTACAGAATACAGTAGCTCAAGCAGAATTTTTTATACATTATATGCATGTGTGTGTGTGTGTATGTGTATGTGTGTCCCTTAGCTCTAGCTTTTGAAATATTTAAGTTTCTTATAAGATTGCCTAGTGTTCTACCTGTTTGACCTGTCAGTTACTTAAAAAGATATATTAACATTTTTCTGTACAATTATGAATTTATTTTTCTTTTTCTGTCAGTTTCGCTTTATATATTTTGAGGCTAATTTATTAAATGTGTACACATTTTAAATGGTTACATCTTTGTAGTATATTGAGCTTTTTACCATTATGTAATGCTTCTTTTTATCTCTAGAAGTGCTTTCTGCCTGAAAGATTGTCTGATTATTCATATAGCTCCCTCAACTTCTTTTGGTATTTGCTTGCCACGTATTTTTCCAACCTTTGTGTATCCTTAAGTCTTTTTAAAAACAGATTCTTGGACTCTGGTTTTTGATTCAGTGACAGTCTTTGTGTTTTAATTAGAACATTGGACCCATTTGTACTATTTTAGTTTTATTTACTTCTGTCATCTTACTTTATTCTTTTCTAATTATTTCCCTGGGTTTCTTTTTCTCTTATTTCTTACTTGCCTTTGGATTGTGTGTGGTTGTGATTGTTGTTGTTTTTCTGCTCTTTCATTTTTTATCTCAGTTGAAATGGAAGTTAAATTTTTTGTTGTTGTTGTTGTTTTGTTTTTCTTTTTTATTCCTGGGGATTGAACCCAAAAGCACTTTACCACTGAGCTACATCCTCAGCCCTTTTAATTTTTCATTTTGAGACAGTCTCACTAAGTTGCTTAGGGCCTTGCTAAGTTGCTGAGAATGACTTTGAAACTGTAGTCCTCCTACTTCAGCCTTCTGAGTTGTCAGATTGCAAGCATGAGTCACCACTCAGCATATAATGCAAAAATTTTTTAAGATAATTTATTAAAATCCAATTTCAATGTATTCTCTTACCAAATCTACGCTACCATGATTATATGTTTTATTTATATCTTAATTTTATTTAACACCCCCCAAAAGATGTTATTGGTTAATAGAGTCAAAAGTGTGTTCTAGCCAGCTGTGGTAGTGCTTGCCTCTAGTACCAGCACTCAAGGCTGAGGCAAGAGGATCGCTTGAGCCCATGTGTTTGAGACCAGCCTGGGCTTCTTTCTTCTCATACATTATACTTGCTGATATTGTCAAAGATCCTGATATTTAATATAAATTGTACATATTTGCTTTTTATGGAAATGAGATGTTTCAAAGACTTAACTCTGACTTAGAAATGAAGACAATAATGACTTGCAGGTGTATCCCAGAGACCTTATTTTGATATATCTTTTTCATCCATTACACTTTCCCCTTTGGCATACTTGGGATCCTCTAAATCTCAAAATATCGAAGGATTGGATAAAATCCTAGTATTCATCTGGTTCTACCCTACATAGACTCATTAAATTACCTGTTTGGATATAGTAACTTCCAAAGAGGCTGATGAACCATTGTTTCTTTTTTAATCTACTTACCTGTACCCTAATCATGTCAGAATCCACCAGTGCCTCTTATATTTATCAACTTCTTGACTTTTTCTCAAACTTCATTTTAACAAATTTCCTCTGAAACATTCAAAACTACTGGTCTTCTCTTGACATCTGTGATACTGCTGTCTCCTAATTCTCCTTCCCCTTCTTGATTTTCCATTACTTTGTCTTTGTAAATATGGATGTTTCCAAAGTTTCTTAGTTTAGCTCCCTTTTCTCATTACTCTTTTCTTGCATATATTCATCTATCCATTCACTTACTCATTTATCCAATGAACATTAGTCAATGTGATGAATTAGAAGTATTTTATCTAGTATAGTATAGGAAATTTGAGCCTCTGTTTTAGTTATTTTTTTAATTGGGTTAGAGAATGTGAGCCATATGAAAATGATTTTTTATTGCAAATTTCTCTATTTCAGTACTTATTAGAGTTGAATTTTCAATGCATTTTTGAAACAATGCATAAAGTTCAATTGAGAGCTTTTTTTAGCAGATCATAGTACCAAACATACTCATGCCAGGTATCACTGCCTTTAGGGTAGATGAACACTTGTAGGCCATGACTTAGAAAAAAAAGCTTCTTCCTTTTATCCTCAGGGCAGTACTACCATCTCCCTGTCCTCACTGTTATCCCTGCCAAACCCTAATAGTATTTTGAAATAGGCCAAAGCTGTCTGTGATGTGTTCCCACTTTGCCTTTTGACTCTTTGTTCTGCTTTCAAGAGCTCTTGTCCCTGATACCAGTCCACTTATGTAGCTCTAAGCCTCCTACTGCTCTCCAGTTCAGACCTCTTCTCTCCCACCTTCCCTGCTTCACACTCCAAACTTATTGCCAGAAGCTGATAAAACTTTCATTCTCTACTGCAAGAACAGGATGAAAGCAATCAAGTACAAAAGTCAATGTCTAGAGGAAAAAGCATGACACTGATAAGTAAATAAGTAGATTCTAGCCGTGGCTCTGTGGCTGACTTCTAAGCTTCTTTTCTCTCATTTGAAAAGTGGAGAAATTACACTGGAATATTTGATATCTAAGGTACCAACCCTGTAAATTTTAAAGTTAGTTCATGCAAATATGAATAACTGATGAATGAGGAATTTGCCTTTTAATAAAAATAGCTACATTGTTTAAGGTCGGGGCTTTAATCATTATATCTAACCCTCTTGCTACGGTGTCAGTTAAGCTTTTGTAGCCTTTAGGTACTGTTCCTGGCTCACTTTGTATTCCACTGCCAGACAGAGGAAAGACTGGTTAGTATAACTATACAGATATTCACCTGATATAATGGCTCTAAGGTTCATCCATGTCATAGCATGTGTCACATTTTTAAGGCTGAGTAATATTCCATAGTATGTGCATGTGTGTATGTGCACACATCACATACATGAGTGTCCAGTTCCTTGCCTGCTTATATTCAGTTCTTGTTTTTAGTTCTTTTGGGTATATACTAGAAGTAGATATGCTAGAGCATATAGTTATTCCATTGTCTATATGTATATTCTGTTTTCTAATTCCATATAGTAATTGTTATTTGTTTTGAGGACTTGCCATACTTTTTTTCACAGCAGCTGCATCGTTTTTCATTCCCACTAAGATTTTTCTGACATACTATTCCCCAGCATTTCACTCCATGAGTTTCAGCATCAGTGATATTTCTTGCCTGATCAATAATAAGATACCCTTTTCATATAACACTAAGAAAGAAGAAATACTTTTAGTCTGTTATAAAATGCATTCCAATCTCAGAGATGATAAAATCTGAGAAGAAAAATCTTAGACTCAATGAAATGCAGTAGGTAAATCTTCTAAAAAAAACAAAATTTTTCATGTATTAAGTTATATAAATTTTAACTGTCATTGTAAAAAAAATGACGGTAGTGGGCTGGGGTTGTGGCTCAGTGGTAGAGCATTTGTCTGGCATGTGTGAGGCACTGGGTTCGATTCTCAGCACCACATAAAAATAAATAAAGGTATTATGTCCATCTAAAACTAAAAGAAAAACTTTTTTTAATATTCAAATGGATAAACTTTTATTACACATAATATTAAATATTAAATTAAAACATGATCTTTTTTCTTATTATGCTAGTAACTTATTATAGTTTAAAAGCAACTTAACAAAACCAAGATGAATGAATGGATAGCATTATTTGTAAACTCTCGAATCTGTCAAAAAACAAAACAAAAAATCCAAACAAGACAATAAGTATTCGAATTATCTCCACTAGAATAACTATTAATTAATATTTTAAAATTTTTGGAAATATATTTGTTACCAATTTTTCTTTTTTTTTATTTACTTATTGATTCATCAAACACAAATGGAGTACAGCTATTGTTTCACTGGTTGTAAACAAAGTAGAGTCACACCATCTGTGCGTTCATGCATGTACACAGGGCAATGGTATCTGTCACACATTCTGTTATTATTTTTACCCCCCACCCCACCCCCACCCCTCCCTTCCCTCTATGCTATCTATCCTTCCTCCATTCTTGCCACCCTTCCCCCCCGCATAATGCATCATCATTCATTTATCAGAGAGACCATTCGGCCTTTGGGTTTTTGGGATTGGCTGATCTCACTTAGCATAACAGTCTCCAACATCATCCATTTACCTACAAATGCCATAATTTTATTCTGCTTTATGGCTGAGTAATATTCCATTGTGTATATATACCACAGTTTCTTTATCCATTCATCTACTGAAGGGCATCTAGGTTGATTCCATAATCTAGCTACTGTGAATTGAGCAGCTATGAACATTGATGTGGCTGTATCACTGTAGCAATCTAATTTTAAGTCCTTTGGGTATAGGCCAAGGAGTGGGATAGCAGGGTCAAATGGTGGATCCATTCCAAGTTTTCTAAGGAATCTCCACACTGCTTTCCAGAGTGGCTGCACCAACTTGCACTCCCACCAGCAATGTATGAGTGTACCCTTTTCCCCACATCCTCGCCAACACCTGTTGTTGCCTGTATTCTTAATAAAAGACATTCTAATTGGGGTAAGATGAAATCTTAAGGTGGTTTTGATTTGCATTTCTCTTATAACGAGTGATGTTGAACATTTTTTCATAAATCTGTTGATCGCTTGTAGATCTTCCTCTGTAAAGTGTCTGTTCACTTCCTTGGCCCATTTGTTGATTGGGTTATTAGTGTTCTTGGTGTAAAGATTTTTGAGTACTTTGTAGATTCTGGAGATTAGTGCTCTATCTGAAGCGTGTGTGGCAAAGATAAGCAGGGGGTTTCACAATACCAGACCTTCAACTATACTACAGAGCAATAGTAACAAAAACAGCATGGTATTGGTACCAAAATAGACAGGTAGATCAATGGTACAGAATAGAGGACACAGAGACAAACCCACATAAATACAGGTATCTCATACTTGACAAAGGAGCCAAAAACATACAATGGAGAAAAGACAGCCTCTTCAACAAATGGTGCTGGGAAAACTGGAAATCCATATGCAGCAAAATGAAACTAAACCCATATCTCTCACCCTGTACAAAACTCAACTCAAAGTGGATCAAGGACCTAGAAATTAGACCAGAGACTCTGCACCTAATAGAAGAGAAAATAGGTCCAAATCTTCATCATGTTGGCCTAGGACCAGATTTCCTTAACATGACTCCCAAAGCACAAGAAATAAAAGCTGGAATCAATGATTGGGATAGAGTCAAACTAAAAAGCTTTTTCTCGGCAAAGGAAACAATCAGCAATGTGAAGAGAGAGCCTTCAGAGTGGGAGAAAAATACTTTTTTAAAAAATGAAGGTAGCTATTCAATATTGGTATATAAAAATGATATCTTCCTCAAGTGTATTTCTACTGCATTTGTCTAAAAGAATATGCTTCAGGAAACGTTTTCTACCCTTCTTGCAACTTACCTACTATGTCTTAATGACAATTTGGAATAAAAATTAAAACCTCACAGAACATTAAATAGTATATTCCCCTATTTTGGTATCCATATATTTGTGGTTTCTGGTTAATATTATTTTCATTTGTCTTTGTTTCTTTTTAAGGATTGTTCAAGTTTAGAAGAATATAACATTGCAGCAGCATTACTCCCTTTGACCAGTGCTTTCTATAGGGTAAGTCCCATTAGTCTATATTAATCTTGTAATGATTTGTATAAATGTATCCAGTTTGATTCCTCATGGAACTGAATGAATCCTGTCCTCTTGATATCCCTAAGACATAACTGTGGTTACATTTATTATAACATTTATAGTATGCTATGTATGGGAAAAGTTGCATAGAAGACTAAATCATCTCCTAATGCAGCACCCAACCCATTTTACCCTGTTTTATTTTCCTTATAACACCTGAAATTGTATTATATATTGATTTGTTTACAAATTTTTCCCTCAACCACAGAAACTACATTCCATGAGGCAGGAATATTGTCTTTGCCTCTATATCCTAGTGCCACACAGTAAATAGTTATTGAATGAATGAATGAATGAATGAATGAATGACATCATTAGGGGCAGAAAATAGAGTTTAATATAGTTGGCTATTTCTGTCAACCTTCTGAGAATTTTCTGAACTGTTCGAGGTGATATTTAAAATTCTGTCTTTACAGCTTTGACATAAATGTATTAGCTCTTACAGCAAACAAATCCAGCAAATTCTCTTTACTGTCACTTCCTAAGAAGAACTAGATAACCACACTATGAACCATGCATTCAATACATCCTTCTGAAATGTGCAGTAGGAAATAATAAATCTGTGACAACAAACTGACTCACTGTTGAGCCATATGCAGAGTCAGCTTTATAAGGCAATAAGTTAACAAGTTTGGCCAAATGCCATGCTGTTTCTCTGTATTATCAAACTTAATAATACCATGGTATGTTTTAGAGGTGGATTTATGTATGTGATTATTTTTGTCTTAGTTTTTTGATGTTGTTTGCAAGTAAATCAGTCAAGGCCCAATGGGAAGTTCTATCAGTAATTTGAGTAGATAGATTTTTACTATAAGGAGTTATTAAGTAATAATGATTGCTTACTAAGAGATAAAGATAATCTAAAGAATACAGGAATAGAATTTGGGGAGCAGCTACTACCTCTAGGGCTCAAGCAGGGTACCTAAGAAAGAAAGAAACTTGGAAAGGACCTAACATTTAAGCTGATTCAGATCTTTTTGGAGAGGTATGGCTGTGGCCAGTGATGACTTAGAAGTTTACCCAGGGACCATAGACCAGGACTGTCAAGCAGAAAACTCTCTGCTACAAGACTTACTGGGAGACCACCCACTTGGATGCTAGTGAAATTTAATAGCATGCCACCAGTTGGAATAGTACTAAAACTTCTTTGATAGCAAACACCTTTAGGTGTCCCACATACCACTAGTAGGTGCATGTCACAGGAGTGAAAAGGAAAAAGCACACCAGGACCAGGAAGAGAAGCCACTTTCTACTGCAGTGTCCCTGCACTTTTCATTTGCAAGGCTTAATATTATGCCCATTGACAAAGAAAATGTTTATAATGCCTAGTTCCAAGATCACAAAGCATGGAAAAGTAAGATAGCTTTGGAACAAAGAGTCTGTACATTAATTGATACAGAAGTGTTAGGGAAGGCAGAACAAACTTATTCTTGAATATTTTCTAAATTTGTATCTTATGGAAATAATTTATTCTGCATAGTGGATTTCTTAATTCAGGAAGTAGATATAAATTACATTAATCTAGCCACAAATTACAGATGAGCTATCCTTATAACTGTGTAGCCAGTATAAACTCTTGGGACTTGCACAGCATCGCTTCAGAGAATAGACTCAGTTGTTTGTTACTTTTAAAATATTTTAATAATATACTCATTTTTTTTTCAATGCAACAAAAGTTTATTGAGCATCTAAACATCCAAAATTACTATGTGAGGCAGTATCACAGGTAACAACATTAAAAATACATCAACATGGCCTTAGGAATTTGTATTAATACTCTTTCTAATACAGCAAATGATTTTAAAAAATCAAGCTAGTTGAGAGGAAATGCTTTCAGTTTTTCTTCTTTCAGTATAATGTTTGCTTTGACTTTGTCAATAGCCTTTGTGGCATTCGGGTAAGTTCTGTAGTTTCTCCAGTGTTTTTAATATGACTGGGTACTGAATTTTGTCAAAGGCTTTTTCTGCATCTGTTGAGATGATCATGTGATTTTTGTCCTTGATTTTATTTATGTGATGCATTACATCTATTGATGTACATTTATTGAACCAACCTTGTATCCCTAGGATGAATTCTTCTTAATGTGTTTTAGAATGGAGTTTGCTACTATTTTATTAAGAATTTTTGCAGCTATGTTGATCAGGGATATTGGTCTGTAGTTTTCTTTCCCTGTGTCTCTCTATCTGGTTGTCAGAGTGATTGAATGCATTGAATGCATTTGACAGTGTTCCTTATCTTTCTATTTCATGGGATAATTTGAGGAGAGTTGGTGTTAGTTCTTTAAAGTTCTGGTAGAACTCAACCAAGAATCCATGTGGTCCTGGACTTTCTTTGTTGGAAGGCTTTTTATTACTGCTTCATATTATTTTATTATTGCTTGATATTGGTATCCTTGGGTTTTCTAAATCCTTGTGGTTCAATCTGGGTAGATCATATGTGTTTAGAAATTTATCAGTATCTTCTACATTGTCCAATTTGTTGGCATGTAAGTTTGCAAAATACCACAGTGCCACCAACCAGTTGGACAATTTTTTAAATATAGATGGTTAGGAGATTCAGGTAGTATAGAAAAATACAAAATGCAAAGCAAAAACTCCCTTTTCTAGCGCTACCCCATCTCCTCTGAACGGTTGTTTTCCTTGGGAGAATGGAGTTACGTGTTATTACAAGGATATCCAGATAAAAACTATTGTTCTTTTTTTTCTTTTAAGGCAAGGGATTAAATCATTTTCAGTGTTTTCTCACCTTGCTTATTTTCAGTTAGAAATACATATTGGAGATCCTTCCACAATAGTACAAATTTTTGTTTTGTGTTTTGCAGTGCTGGCCATCAAAACCAGGCCTTGTGCATGCTAGACAAACATTCTACCACTGAATTACACTCCTAGCCCTACTCAATTTTTTTTAATGATTGCATAGTGCTGGTGTATATGTAATTACTGTTCTCCTCAAAGTAGTATATTTCATTGGCCCAAACAAAAAGTGATATCTTTTAGAGCTATACTTAGTAGAAAAGTATCTAAGATTTTCCACTTGTAACATCACCTATCTTAGCTCCTTAGGAATTGGTAATGCAATAGCTAACCACAGATTTAGGGGATCTTTTTCCTCCTAGATTGAAAGTGTACAGTTTCTTTTCACTTTTCTCCAGTTTTTTGTTTTGTTTTGTTTTGTTTTGTTTTGTTTTGTTTTGTTTTGTTTTTGTGGTGCTGGGGTTTGAACCCAGGGCCTTGTGCATGCGAGGCAAGCACTCTACCAGCTGAGCTGTATCCCCAGCCCTCCAGTTTTATTAAGTTATTAAGTTATTTGTAATTCATGCTAACTTAACTCTTTTTTGGGGGGTGGGGGGAATTGGGGATTGAACTCAGGAGCACTCAACCACTTAGCCACATCCCCAGCCCTGTTTTGTATTTTATTTAGAGACAAGGTCTCTCACTGAGTTGCTTTTACACCTCACTATTGCTGAGGCTCGCTTTTGAACTCTTGATTCTCCTACTTCAGCCTCTCAAGCCACTGGGATTACAGGTATGCACCACCATGCCCAGTCTAACTTAACTCTTATGAAGGCTTCTTTGGCAGTGGTACTTTATTTAGTAGCTTAAAGAGTTTAAATGGTTAGGAGTACTTTTATATGAAAAATAATGTAATGTTTTACATTTATATTATGCTTACTCTTTACTGTTCTTTAATTCCCAATTCAGCAAACATTTATAAGATCAAGCAGGAGTTCTTGTTTAAATATTACATTTTTAGAAGAAAAAAATTATAAAGTAAAACCTAGTAGGACAGGAATAGAACCAAAATGGGTATACTTGGATCACTCCATCCCAACAGTAGAAGTGAGCAGTATTAAAGACCATGGGCACCTTCACAAGGTGCCATTTAATGCCTTCTTCTCAGTGACCCATGTAACTTAGAGTCATGTTGTAGTTCTTAATAATCAGGTAATAAAAATAAAAATAATAATAAAGATCTACCATATAAAATAATAATAATAATAATCAGGTAATATAGATGAAGTTTCCTGATATCTATGAATACATAACAAATCCCTCCCATTACTTTTTCGAGGCATTCTGTTGGTTGCTGATACTCAAAATGCCTCCCAGGAGAGATAATACTCTCCTTTGGTACTATCATTATAATTTATTTTACCCTGAGAAGAAAAATAAATACCTTATTTACCTTAAATTCAAGCACCCTGAAGTAAAGTCTTCAGAAATTCCAAAGATCTCCCATGTATACATAGCACTTTGAAGATGTTCTATTGATCAAAATAGGCCCTACATCAGTATAAGAGCATTATTCAGGGAATCATTCTCAGTAAAAACAATTTTCTTCAAACTTTTCACTTCATTCAGCCTATTTAAACTTCCTTTCCAATATCCAGACATTTGAAAGACTTTTTTATTGAAGGATTTATGAAATATAATTTATATGCCATAAAATTCACCTGTTTTCAGAGTATATGTCATGATTTTAGCATACTTACAGAGTAGTACAACTATCACCACAATCTAATTGTAGAACATTTCTTTCATTTCCCCAAAAACCCTCATCAGGCCCATTTATAGTCACTTCCCATTCCCAGACAACACTTACCTGCTTTCTGTCTCTATAAATTTGCCTTATTCATATAAATGGAATAATACAATATATGTTCTTAGGTCTTAGGTGTCTGTCTTCTTTCATTGAGCATAATGGTTGTGAGGTTCACCCATGTTGTTAGGTGATTTCTTTAGGACTATTAATTAACAATTAACAGTCTTTTCCATACCCAGAATGTTAAACCTTCGGTATTATTTCAAAGTATATAATTCAGGATGTAGTACATAGTTAATCCTCTTGATACATTTTATGTGAAATGTAAAGCATGGTTTCTCAGTCTGAATAAATATAAATTTTACATTTCTATCTATGTGATTTTACAGTTCTTTAATTTCTTTTTTCTTTCTTTCTTTTTTTTTTTTTTTT
>JAJEJO010000196.1:774582-799248 GCA_020662805.1 Glaucomys volans | reverse complement strand
CCACAGTTCTTTAATTTCTTTATTGCTCAATTTAATTTTGGCTTATACACATTCTGAAAAAGCATACACTAGCTGGTCCAAATACAAATAAAATTTTTCGGCCTAGGTATTATTCATTTCAAAATATTAAAAGCTCAAGGCAAGTAAATTCATCGGGTATGATAGGAAAATCTTTTAAAAGTGCTTTGTATACAACTATAAAACTAACTTACCTAATCAGTCAGGGGAGCAGAAAGTAAACATTAAAGCATGGAGAGCCACAAAATCACCTAAGCAGTGACCTTCCTGCCACCACAAAACTCTACCAGTAATTCTTCCTCCAACTCCTGTCCCCCAAAATGAATAAACTAAAATCTGCTATCTGTATTTTTCCTGTCAAAGTCTGTTGTTATTCCTGTGTAAGTCTACCTACCTAATAGAACATGGTGGAAAACAGAGACCCAGAGGAAGGTGATAGGAATAATAATGAGAACTAATATTTATTGAATTCTTACCATATACAAGAAGCTACATTTGACTTCTCAGTTTCTATCCCACCTCCATGAAGCTTTGTTCCCATTTTAAGGTAAAGAAATATGGCTTAGGAAGAATCTGTACCACATAGTAGTAAGTGTAAACTCTGTTCTATGTAAACTGTTAAGTCTGATCCCAAAGATCATGTTTCATTTTGTTTTTTAAAACTGTAATATGTTTCTCCAGATGAGTTCCAATTTATACAGCATATCTCCAAGAAACTTTTTTCCTTTTTCCTGGAGATATTAAATTGGCATCATTCCTACCCTCTCATTTCCCCAGACATTTTCACATGTATATCCAGCAAGGGTGCTTCAATTAAGCTTTGGTTTGGAGGGGGCAAGGATGGGAAATGATGATTAATAGGGATGGTTTCAGCAGTTGTCACATAGTATTACTTATAAGTCTCAAATTTCTATATTTTAAGAGAAAACATACTGAGTATTCAAAATGACACCAAATACATTTTTAAAATTTCTCTGATGATTTAGAAGTTACTTAAATACTGACATTGCCTCTTAGTCATTAATATGGACCCTTGTCCTATTATAGATTTGACAGTTTGTAGGTAATTCCAGCTGATGGAATCCAAATAAACCTGCTTTCATAGTATTATGATGCTGCGAGAAGAAAAATCTTATAGTAATATGAAAAACAGATATTTTCTTAATCATTATTTTTAATTAGTAAATGATGATGTTATTAAAAATCTACAAAATAAGAAAAGAACTTCGTTTTCTCAGACTTCATGGCCTAGATACAGTGCATTTCCTATCATCGTTCTCAAAAGATTACATTTTGGGCCAAAAAATGGGGGGAATGATAAAGGGTCTTTTCTGATATAAAATTGAATATTAGTCTTAAAATTAAGGGAGCAGGAAAACATCTGAGAGTAAAGACAAGCACCAACCCTTGCTGAATCTAAATTTGGCCTGGAAGAGATGTGAATGTGTTATTACAGCAGATGCCTCCAGCACAGAAGAATTTTAGAATAACTAGAGAATTAGTATCTTGCTTTTATTTCCTCCCTTTATTTTCTTCTTGTTCTTTAGGACAATTTAACATTCCTTCCTCCTCCTCCTCCTCCCTCTCAGCACAACCTCTCCTGTGTCAGTATTTTTTTTCAACTTTTAAAACACTGCTTCTTTTTTTTTTAGTACTCTTGAAAAACCTCTGCTGCAAGCAGTGAATTATAATCAGTTCTGTGCTATAGTTTTCTTAAGATTAGTTTATATTCACTGTTTAAACTAGTGATACAGAGTAACTATGAGGTAATTTGCTCATTAACTTCAGAACAGATACTAATTATTTTTCAGTGAATAAGTAACAGTATTTTTATTTTATTAACTTTATTATTTGTCTTTATTAATGTTACTATTTATTAATTTTTAATTCAGAGTATTTTTCCAAACTTTTTTACTTCTTTCCTATGATGGTCAAAGGTTTGGGTCATTTTGTTCATTTTTCAGTAAATGAAGCAACCTGCTATGACTCTGGTTCTCTGTTCTAAAAGAAATTTAGTACCATTCAGTTCCATAAACACTGAACTCCTACCATGTCCCAAGTGTTAGGAATACAAAGATGAGCAAGTCACCTTGCTCAAAGGTGAGCAACTCTACCCCTGAAGAACACAGACTTTTTCAAAGAAAATAGTTAGTAAAATAAATTACAATATAAGTTATCTAAAACAGATATAATCTAAGCACTATAAGAATACATTAATTCCTGGTGAACTGAGAAACACAACAAATAAATTGTGAAATTTGTGCCCATGAAAAATGCACTTATCTTACAACTAGGACTGATGTAGAGTGACTGAAAAATAGGAAGATATAAATAGTATAGGTAGAAAAAAGACCATGAATCATTTAATGGGAATCGTTATTGAAGAAGGAGCCCTAAGGAAAGACAGTCTGTAACCAGACTGTGAATATCCTTGTGTGCAATATTAAGGAATTCAAATGTTGAATAAACAACAAGGATTTCACTTCTACTCTTCCATGATTTAAAAAGAAAAAGTTTAAATAAAATAGTAGCACAAATAAGATTGAAGGAAGATGATTACTTATAAATGTAAAGTTATAGATTAGAAACTTGGAAAAACCTGTAAACAAAAGGAAAAAAAAAACAAAGAATGAAGCTCAATCAATAAATGGGCAAAGGAACTGAACAGATACTTCTTAAAAGAGGAAATACAAATGGTCAACAAATTCATGAAAAAATGTTCAACATCTGTAGTAATTAGAGAAATGCAAATTCAAACTACACTGAGATTTCATGTAACTCTAGTCAGAATGGCAATTATCAACCATACAAATAACAATAAATGTTGGAAAGGATGTGAGAAATAGGGTACACTCATACATTGTTGGTGGGACTGCAGATTGGTGCAATTGCTCTGGAAAGCAGTGTGGAGATTCCTCAAAAAACTAGGAGTGGAACCACTATTTGACCCAGCTATCCCACTCCTTGGTATATATCCAAAGGATTTAAAATCAACATACTATAGTGACTCAGCACATCAATGTTTATAGCCACACAATTCACAATAGCTAAGCTGTGGAGCCAACTTAGGTGCCCTTCAACAGATGAATGGATAAAGAAATTGTGTGTATACACAATGGAGTATTACTCAGACTTAAAGGAGAGTGAATTTATGACATTTGCTGGTAAATGGATGGATCTGGAGATTCTCATGCTAAGTGAAATAAACCAAATTCCAAAAAACCAAAGGTCAAATGGTTTCTCTGATATGTGGAAGCTAACCCATTATAAGGAGGGAAGGGGAGAAATAGAAGTTTAGTGGATTAGACAAAGGGAAATAAAGGGAAAAGAGGGGGGAATAGGAAAAAGAATGAAAAGGGAATGAATCTGACAATTTTCCTGTGTACATATATGAGTACACCACAGTGAATCCCACCATTGTGTACGTCCACAAGCCTGGGATCCTAATTAGAATAAAATATATTCCATGCTTGCATAATTATATCAAAATGGATGCTTCTGTCATGTATAACTAAAAAGAAGCAATAAAAAATAATTAGTTGCCTGGGCGTGGTGGCGCATGCCTGTAATCCTAGCAGCTCGGGAGGCTGAGGCAAAGCCAGCCTCAGCAAGGGCAAGGTGCTAAGCAACTCAGTGAGACCCTGTCTCTAAATAAAATATAAAATAGGGCTGGGGATGTGGCTCTGTGGCCAAGTACCCCTGAGTTCAATCCCCAGTTCCATAAAAAAATAAAAATAAAAAAAAATTAAAAAAAATTTACTTAATTTAAAAAAACAAGGAATGAGATAGCACAAGAGAATCACATAGAAGAGATCAAGTGAACTTGTAACATTTCTACTTTGGAATAGAAGTTCAAAGAAAATTGCTAATTTGAACAGTCTTTGTAGATTGTGTAGTACCATTAAAAATAAAGTGATCATTTATTTTTCAAGAAAGCAGTGAGAATAGAAATATAGTTATGACTAAAGCTAAGATTCTGATTTCTTCTTTAGTAGCATGGAAATTTATTTACTCCATTGGCACCTCCAAGTATATTTTCTTCTTAGAAGATAAATAAAAGGACTTTGTATTCAACAAAAAAAAAAAAAAATACAATGCTCTCTTTTCCCTAATTCTGAGACAGTAGGAGGTGAGGGCAAAGGTAACACTGAAAGCCTCCCACTTGCTAGAAAGTTGAACATAGGTGGTTGTCCTGTAAGGCTGACTTCTTTCTGATTTTACCTCATTGTAGTACACCCAGCATCCTAGATGCTGTTGCAGAAGGATTAAAGGGCAGAAGGATTGCCCAACAATATGGAGTCAAGAGACCGATATCTGTGTATGAACTCTAATCCTTTGGCCTGGATCTGTGACTCTTAAACCTATTCTTTGTTATAATCATCTAGAGCACTTCTTAAAGACAAACAGATTCAAAGCCCCTATCAAAATAGGATTGACACCAAAATCGTTGGGGATGAGGCCTGGACACCAGTGTCTTAAAGGTTCCACAGTTGTTGGAATTAGAAATATCTAAGGATCTTGAAACCTGGAGTGTCTGTCATTCACTTTTGTGTTAATGCTGATATGTAATATAGTTTAATAACATGCTTCACCAGTGGAAACTGGTTATAAAAGCAAACTTTCCAGACTGGGGGGAAAAAATTTGGAGATTATTAAAGTCCAAAAATAATTTAGTACCTTTTTTGTTTTTCAGATTGATAAATTTAGAATTCTGAAAGATAAGTTGATGACAAATGAGGATATTTAAATCATTGTACCTATTCAAATAAAAACTATGTATTTCTCTGTGTTCAGAACCCTTTGGTAGACTAAATAAGGAACCACAACATAAAAGATTTAGCCTCTACATTTGAAGAATTTGTAATTTATTAGAATTGAGATGGAAAAAAAATACTGATAAAAGGTAATAGTAAGGATGGGGCACATAGTTCCATGGTAGAGCCCTTGCATAACATGCATGAGGCCGTGGGTTTGATTTCTTGCACTATAAAAAAAAAAGTAGTAATTATAATATACCCTAGCATTGACTGAACACTTCCCAGATGCTAGATAGTATACTGAGTACTTTACATGCACCAACACACTTAATCCTCACAATCATTACCTTGAAAGGTAGTCTGAGTTCAGAACCCATGCTCTTGCCAGTAAATCCATATAGCTAGTGAAAAATAATCAAATAGTTGGGTTTTTAAAAATTCTTTTTGGTCATACCTGACAGTAGAGTCTATTTTGACACATTTATACAAACGTGAAACATATCTTATTCTAATTTGGATCCCAATCTTGTGGATGTACACGATATTGAGATTCACTGTGGTGTATTCATATGTGTACATAGGAAAGTTACGTTCGATTCATCCCACTTTTTCCATTCATCTGTTGAAGGGCACCTAGGTTGGCTCCGTAGCTTAGCTATTATGAATTGTGCTGCTATAAACATTGATGTGGCTGTGCCACTATAGTATGCTGATTTTAATTCCTTCGTATATATACTGAGGAGTGGAATAACGATCAAATGGTGGTTCCATTCCTAGTTTTTTGAGGAATCTCCATACTGCTTTCCAGAGCAGTTGTACCAATTTGCAGTCCCACCAACAATGTATGAGTGTATCCTTTTCCCCACATCCTCTCCAACATTTATTGTTAATTGTATTCTTGATAATTACCATCAGATGGTAATCTGGGGCAACCCCAGCCCTCGATGGTTGTTTTAAGCTACTAAGTTTTGGCTCTATTTTTATGCATCAGTAGATAAATATAAATGCTGATATATGGTTAAGTGCAGTGGAAGTATTAGCTAATATCATTATTGTTATTATGTAGATCTTTGAGACCAGGTTGTGAAGTCCATATATGATCAATTAGGGAGTTATACTACGTGATTGGGCGTGACATCCAACATGTATTAAACAATATTTTATTAACTTTGTAATGGAGTTCAGCTTAAAGAAAGTGTTGATTAGTGCAAGAGAATATAATGTTCAAGTACTGTGTTCATAAAAACAAAATCATATACAGAAGTGCTAATCAATGATCCCATGCTAAATTATTTCCCGTATTACAAATATCTATGGAAGTTGTGCAATTATATGCCTTATGTGGCTCAGGATATTATGTCATTATTTGTAATTCTTTCTCATAGTTATAATCAAATTTTACTAGCTTCATCCCAATGCCTGTGAATTTTATAGGAATTTTTCTATAAAATAGCAATGAAAGTAGCAATACAAAATACTCAAGGTTAACAAATAATGAAGAGATTTGCTTTTATTCCAACAGGCTGTAGGATAGTTTTTCTGAAATATTTTCTGGCTGCTGTTTTCATTTTTGCTATCTCTCAAGTTAAAGAGACAGTTGTATTGAACCAGAATTCTTGTCTATTTACTAAGTAATTGATTTCCCAATTGCATCCTTGATGACTTGACTCACTGTGTTGTAAAGATCTGTGGTATTACATGGAAGGCTGTGGAAAAACAGCACATTTTTGCTTTATTATTTTTCTTACAAAAACAAGTTCATTTGTTTAATTGGGGCAGTGGAGAGATGGGAAGAGTTGTATAAACTGTACTTGGCCAAATCAAAATCTGTTCTCTTTTCCATCCAAGAAAATTAACTGAGGCTGACATGACTTCTGGGAAGAACATTGCAGCTGACATCTGGGCATGCCCAATGCCAAAGTGTTATCATGAGAAATCAGTCCAACAGGAGTGTTATTTTAATCCTCTGGAAAGATTGAATTTAAAATATTATGTCGATACTATCACCTTATTTGGAATTAATAAACTAAAATTTTACAGCATTAACTGTAGTTAAGAGCAACAAGATGCTGTATGACAATGAGCAGTTACTTATTCTTCTATACACAATCAGTTTCAGTGGTCTCATATCAATGTTTTAAACTTTGCATGTGATCGTACGTTTTAGAATTACCATCCAGATCCCAGAATAGGACTAAACATATCCTTTATACTCCAAAAAATGCTCATGGTTGTAGGATGATTTATCCTTAGGTGCCAATGCTGTGCAAAGAACCTTTTGTCCACATACAAATCTTATTTAATAATTGCTTCAATTCATTTATATTTTTTGTCTGTCATCCTGTTTTTCTTCTTGGTGGAAAAATGAAATTTTATATCCAAAAATACTTAAATACTTATAGTAATGCTGCAAAGAGATAAAGGAACATTAATGCCTTTGTGTTAATGATTGGCATATGTGTAATCTTTAAAAACCACCATTGACCCCATATCTTTTTGTTTTCCATGGGGAGTACTTGCCAAAGACAAGGCAATAAAAGGTTTAAGGCATACATCTCTGCAAATGAATATAAATGAATTATAGATATTCCTTATTCCTTACACTTAAATTTGAAAATCATACTTCTTGCAATTCAGGCCATTGATTAAAATATCAGAAAGGGCAGAATTTTGTACAAATCACAGAATGCCTGAAATGTTATGTTTAAGAGTTTAGACTAATCTTATCCTCTAGTCACTAAGTAGTATATGATACTAAACTCTTGAGCAATAACATGATTGTATTTCAGAAATTAAAGCAATACAGAAGAAGGTCAGGAGGCTATTACTAAGCAGAGGCTGTTAGTAGGATAGCATAACAGAAAAGTGTTGATGAGGGGGCCTAGGGAGATACAAACATGGAGAAGTAGCAAAGTGCCTATAGAATAATATTCCATTGTGTATATACACCACATTGTCTTTAACCATTCATCTGTTGAATGACATCTAGGTTGGTTCCATAGTTTAACTATTGTGAATTGAGCTGCTATAAATATTGATGTGACTGCATCACTGCAGTATGCTGATTTTAAGTCCTTTGGGTATAAACCGAAGAGTGGAATAGCTGGGTCAAATGGTGGTTCCATTCCAAGTTTTCTCAGGAATCTCCATACTGCTTTCCATAGTGGCAGCCCCACCAGCAATGTACGAAATTTTGGCATTTGCAGGTAAATGAATGGAGCTGGAGAATATGCTAAGAGAAATAAGCCAAACCCAAAAAAACAAAGGCCAAATGTTTTCTCTGAAAAGTGGATGCTGATTCTTAATGGGGGGTGGGGCAGTGAAGGAACTTTGGATTGGACAGAGGGGAGGAGAAGAGATGGGAAGGACAGCGGAATGAGACATACATTACTGCCCTATATACATGTATGACTTCACTACCAGTGTGACTCTGCACCATGTTCAGCCAGAGGAATGAGAAGTTGTGCTCCATTTCTGTACACTGTGTCAAAATGCATTCTACTGTCATGTATAACTAATTGGAACAAATGTTTAAAATATCACTCAACCTTAAAGAAGAATGAAATTATGCCAGTAAATGGATGGAGCTGGAGAATACCATGCTAAGCAAAATAAACCAATCCCAAAAAATTAAAAGCTGGGTGTTTTCTCTGACTAGGTAGAGGGGAGTGAAGGGAGAGAAGGGGGGATGGGGATAGGAAGGATAGCAGAATAAATCAGACATTATTACCCCATGTACATACACACACACACACACACACACACAACCAGTGGTATTCTGTATCATGTATAACCAGAAGAATGAGAAATTATACTCCATTATACATGATGTATCAAAGTACATTCTACTATCATGTATAACTAATTAAAACAGATTTTTTAAAAATATTTAAATGCCTATAGAGATCAAACAAACAATGCAAATAAGTCAAGCAGGCCAAATAAAGAGCAGACATTTCAACCTAAGGAACAGCCACTGCTCAGCTAGCAGTTGTTAACAATACAACACTGTTACCACATCTTTAAATTTTTCAAGAGAAACAAGAAATTTAGATTTTATGTGAAATCTCTTCATTTGTAAATGTTGGTTTCTTTTTTAAAAATCCTATGCAGCCAAAACAAAATACATCTGCAGCCACCTGTAGCTAATAGGATGCCAGCTTTACAACCTCTAGTTTTTAGCTTCTGGTTGTAAATTTTTGTACATTATAGTGGGGAGTCAGAAAAAATCTGTATTTGAACTTTGACTTCCTCAGATCTTAAACAAATGTCTGAAATGAAGATAACTAAACGTGAAATAAGGTGATGCATATAAAGCACCAAGTGTAGTGACTGGCATATATAGTAAGTACACAGTATTTGTTGAATGAAATACAGGACATGAATTCAAATACAAATTAAAGATCTGCTTCATCAGTCACTGGATATACATTGAAATGTAAGAACTCTCAGAACTTAGTCAAGGTCCTGTAGCAGGTAAATGGCAACACTGTGTTTTCTCAGGTTAACATTCTTAATTACTGTCCTATGCTTCCTGTTACTGGCATTATATTCCCTCTCACTAGCTATCTGCTACTCCAGCTAGAGTTGGAAGCAAAAGCCTTCTACTTAATAACTTTCACCCTGGGGGAAGGTAGAAGCAAAACCTTAATAAGTGCTCTTTCTGTTTAGCTGCCTCTGTATTAAACAGATTTTCCTATACTAACCCTACAGCTATGATGGTCAGTAGCAAAGGTTATAGCCCTTAACCGTGCTAAACATTCTGACCCAGATCAGCAGTGGGAGAGAACTGTCTTGTCCAGAAGTGAGCACCAGTCCTGTGGGCTTTTTGTTTGTTTGTTTGTTTGTTTGTTTTTCATGCTCCTCCACCTCCTTGGGGCCCCTCAAAAGTCCTAGTCCACTATTGGGGAAAGGAGTCAAAAGGCATTCTTGATTATGTTGATTTTCAGTAGACTTTTAATATTTTCAATTAGGGCAGGGACTGTCTGGCTTTAGGGTAGGAATTAGAAAACCTTTGGTGAGGTACAGCCTGATAATGTAGTTAAAAAGGAAAAAGAATATGCAAAACTTACTACTATCTTTATGAGTAACAAAAATAAAGATAATAAGCTACTTGTCCCTAAGGAGAATTTTAAAGATTATTATTCTTATTTAATTTTGCTTATGCAGCACTGTTTCCTTTGTATTAGTCAGCATTGTTAACATTTCTGAGAAGACACAGACTTGATGGGAATTTATGGAGGAGCTGCTGAATTACAGAAGAAATTATTACAGCAGAAAATGAGTTATGTGATACTCCAAATACTCAACTCAGTGACTCAGCAAATTCCCTTTATGTCTAAAGTACAAATATTTTGTACCTATTTCATGAGACCTGTTTTTAATTTTTGCAGTTGTCCTTACTTGTCATTGATATATTTTCACATTATATGAGAGACATAAAGATAAAGAGAACACTTTCAGAGGGAGGTTTAAGTGTTGGGGAAATGAAAGCAAAAGAAACTATGCTTCAATATTGATGGTGGGGATTACCAAGAAGTCAAAGAACCATCTGGAATGTCTGTGAGAAATTTGTTGTTTTTATTATACTCTTGGATGACCTTTCTAGCTAATAAAATTAGATTTAGAATTGTAATCTTATAAGCAAACCTCTAGAAAATATGTAATTAACCTTTTAGAATTTGACAAGCACTCTATGTACCTCCAATTCCTGGAAGGAGTTAAAGGATTAAGGCACACATCTCTGAGGATGGATACTGATAAATTATAAAGATTTTCTGGACTCTGACTATAGCTCAGGAGTAGCACACATGTTTAGCATGCATGAGGCCCTGGGTTTGATCCCCAGAACCACAAGTTTTTGGTTTTTGGGTTTTTCCTACTTAAAGAAAAAAGATTTCTTATTCCTTCACTTAAATTCGTAATCCAAACATTGATAAGTATGTTAAAAATGGCAGAATTTTGTAGCAGGACGCTTGACATTTCCTATTCGGGTACCAGTCTACTCAGTCATTATTATAGCTCCAACAAAATATGTAAGTATTTTAGGCTGAATTGATGCTGAGATGTGCACGACATAGTGTCTGCAGTCACAAACCATTGAAAGACTATATGTACACAGTGTTTTATATTATTTGTTTAATAGTTTTGTGTTTACTTTTAAACCTAAAAACTTGCTAGCACTTCAAATAAATATTTATTATCATCTCTTAATGACTATGCAAAATTGGAAAAAGTATCAGAACTGGTTTCACACAATGCAATTTTTTTTCTTTTTTTTTAAAGGGACACAATACCTTTGTTTTTTTTTTTTAATTTATTTATTTTTATGTAGTGCTGAGGATTGAACACAGTACCTCATATATAGTAGGCAACCGTTCTACTACTGAGCTACAACCCCAGCCCAGCAACACATTTTTTCTATAAAACAATAGAGTATTACTTATAAAAAAGGAAACCTGTGTACCTTGATTATTTTTGTTTTAATACAAATACTAATGCTCACTATTGCATTTTACTACATTGGCAACTAAGATCTGTTAAATGCTATTCTATCTTGTATTATCCTGAGAAAGGTTCTAACATTGCATTTCAGCACTTTCTTGAGCTAAAATTGTACTAAATGTAGTACAGAATAGAATGTAATAATGGCTATAAGAATATTGATGAAGATCTACATAAGATAGTGTTTTACTCTGCTTGGGCTGCCATAACAAAATACCATAGGCTAGGTGGCTGAAACAACCAAAATTTATGTTCTGAGTTCTGGGAACTGAAGTCCAAGGTGAAGGTTGTAGCCATTTATGTTTCTGGTGAGGTTTCCTTTTTTGGCTTGTAGGCAGCTGCCTTATTGCTATGCCCTCATGTGCCCTTTTCTCACTGCCCATGCACCAAGGAGAGAGACAGCAAGTGAGCAAGAGCCAAAACTCTCTGATGTATAAAGACACTAATCCTATTCAATTATGCCCCACCCTTATGAACTCATTTAACTTTAATTACTTCTTACTCCAAATACAATGAAGGTAAGGACTTAAACTTGTGAATTTGGGGGGGACACAATTACTAAGCACATAAAAAATAGGCAATAAAGAGGAAGCTTCCAAGGAAAGGCATTTTTAAGTAGACAGCCTTTGAATAAGCCCTTGAAGAAAGGGTAATATTTTATTTCTTGTAATATTTGATCCTTAAAGATTTTTTTTTTACTCTTCCATTCTTTCCTTTTTTTTTTAATTTTTTTTTTTTTACAGACTACGTTTTGATTCATTGTACACAAATGGGGTACAACTTTTCATTTCTATGGTTGTATACAATGTAGATTCACACCATTCATGTAATCATACATTTACATAAAGTAATAATGTCTATCTCAGTCCAAGTTCCTCCATTGTTTTCTTGCCCTCCCGCTACCCCCCCCCCCCAACGCAATGTCTCATCATCCACTTATCAGAGAAAACATTCAGCCTTTGGTTTTTTGGGCTTGGCTTATTTCACTTAGCATGATGTTCTCCAACTCCATCCATTTACCTGCAAATGCCATAATTTTATTCTTCTTTATGGCTGAGTCATATTCCATTGTATATATATTCTACAGTTTTTTTATCCACTCATCAATTGAAGGGCAACTAGGTTGGTTCCACAATGCAGCTATTGTGAATTGAGCAGCTATGAACATTGATGTGGCTGCATCAGTGTAGTATGCTGATTTTAAGTCCTTTGGGTATAAACCGAGAAGTGGGAGAGCTGGGTCAAATGGTGGGTCCATTCCAGGTTTTCTGAGGAATCTCCATACTGCTTTCCAGAGTGGCTGCACCAATTTGCAATTCCACTGGCAATGTATGAGTGTGCCTTTTCTCCCACATTCACACCAACATTTATTATTGCCTGTGTTCTTGATAATAGCCATTCTAATTGGAGTTAGATGAAACCTTAGGGTGGTTTTAATTTGCATTTCTCTAATTACTAGAGAAGATGAGCACTTCTTATACTTTTTCATATATTTGTTGATCACCTCTATATCTTCTTCTGTGAAGTGTCTGCCCAGTTCTTTAGCCCATTTATTGATTGGGTTCTTTGTATTTTTGGTGTAAAGTTTTTTAAGTTCTTTATAAATTTTGGAGGTTTGTGCTCTGTCTGAAGTGTGTGTGGAAAAAATTTTCTCCCACTCTGTAGGCTCTCTTTTCACATTATTGATTGTTTCCTTTGCTGAGAAAAAGCCTTTTAGTTTGAATCCATCCCATTTATTGACTCTTGCTTTTATTTCTTACACTCTGGGGTCTTGTTAAAGAAGTCTGGTCCTAAGCGAACATGATGAAAATTCGGGCCTACTTTTTCTTCTCTTTGGTGAAGGGTCTCAGATCTAATTCCTAGATCCTTGATCCATTTTGAGTTGAGTTTTGTACAGGATAAGAGATATGGGTTTAATTTCATTTTACTGCATAAGGATTTCCAGTTTTGCCAGCACCATTTGTTGAAGAGGTTATCTTTTCTCCATTGTGTTTTGGCACCTTTGTCTAGTATGAGATAACATGTGGGTTTGTCTCTGTGTCTTCTATTCTGTACCATTGGTCTACCTGTCTATTTTGGTGCCAATACCATGCTGTTTTTGTTACTATCTCTCTGTAGTAGAGTTTAAGGTCTGGTATTGTGATACCTCCTGCATCACTCTTCCTGCCCATGATTGCTTTGGCTATTCTGGGTCTTTTGTTCTTCCAGATGACTTTTGTGATTGCTTTCTCTATTTCTATAAGGAATGTCATTGAGATTTTATTGGAATTGCATTAAATCAGCATAGTGCCTTTGGAAGTATGGCTATTTTGATAATATTAATTCTGCCTATCCAAGAACGTGGGAGATCTTTACATCTTCTCATGTTTTCTTTAATTTCTTTCTTTAGTGTTCTGTAGTTTTCACTTGTAGAGGTCTTTCACCTCTTTCATTAGATTGATTCCCAAGTTATTGGGGTTTTGTTTTGTTTTGTTTTGTTTTTTGAGGCTATTGTGAATGGAGCAGTTTTCCTAATTTCTCTTTCAGAGGATTCATCACTTATGAATAGAAATGCATTAGATTGATGTGTGTCGATTTTATATCCTGCTATTTTGCTGAATTCATTTATTAGTTCTAGAAGTTTTCTGGTGGAATTTTTTGGCTCCTCTAAATATAGAATCATGTCATTGGTAAATAGTGATAACTTGAGTTCTTTTCCTGTATCCCTTTAATTTCTTTTGTCTGTCTAATTGCTTTGGCTAGTGTTTCAAGGACAGTGTTAAATAGAAGTAGTGAAAGAGGGCATCCCTGTCTGGTTCCAGTTTTTAGAGGGAATGCCTTCAGTTTTTCTATATTAAGAATGATGTTGGCCAGGCGTGGTGGCGCACACCTGTAATCCCAGTGGCTCAGGAGGCTGAGGCAGGAGGATCGTGAGTTCAGTACCAGCCTCAGCAAGGGCAAGGCACTAAGCAATTCAGTGAGACCCTGTCTCTAAATAAAAAATACAAAATAGAGCTAGGGATGTCGCTCAGTGGCTGAATGCCCCTGAATTCAATCCCCGGTTCCAAAAAAAAAAAAAAAGATGATGTTGACTGTGGGCTTAGCATAAATAGCCTTTACAATGTTGAGGTATGTTCCTACTATCCGTATTTTTTCTAGTGTTTTGAGCATGCAGAGGTGTTGTATTTTGTCAAATGCTTTCTCTGCATCTATTGAAATAGTTGTATGATTCTTAGCTTTAAGTCTATTGATGTGATGAATTATATTTATTGATTTCCAGATGTTGAACCAGCCTTGCATCCCCAGGATGAACCCCAGTTGATCGTGGTGCACTATCTTCTTAATATGTTTTTGTATGTGATTTGCCAGAATTTTGTAAAGGATTTTTTGTGTCTAAATTCATCAGAGATATTAGTCTAAAGTTTTCTTTCCTTGATGTGTCTTTCTCTGGTTTTGGTATCAGAGTGATACTAGCTTCATGGAATGAAATTGGAAGGGTTCCCTCCTTTCTATTTCATGGAATACTTTGAGGAGTATTGGTATAAGTTCTTCTCTGAAGGTCTTGTAGAACTCAACTGAGAATCCATCTGGTCCCGGGCTTTTCTTGGTTGGTAGGCTTTTGATGGCTTCTATTTCATTGCTTGAAATTGATCTGCTTAAATTGTGTATGTCCTCCTGATTCAGTTTGGGCAGATCATATGTCTCTAGAAATTTCTCAATGTCTTTGAAATTTTCTATTTTGTTGGAGTATAGATTTTTAAAGTAGCTTCTAATTATGTTATGTATTTCAGTGGTATCTGTCATGATATTTCCTTTTTCATTACAAATTTTAGTAATTTGAGTTTTCTCTCTCATTCTCTTCATCAGTGTGGCTAAGGGTTTAATTTTGTTTACTTTTTCAAATAACCAACTTTTTGTTTTGTCAATTTTTTAATTGTTTCTTTTGTTTCAGTTTCATTGATTTCAGCTCTGATTTTAATTATTTCCTGTCTTCTACTACTTTTGTTGTTCTGTTCTTCTTTTTCTAGGGCTTTGAGATGCAATGTTACGTCATTTAGTTGTTTATTCTTTTCTTGAATGTGCTCCATGTAATGAATTTTCCTCTTAGTACTGCTTTCATAGTGTCCCAGAGATTTTAATATATTGTATCTTGGTTCTCATTTACCTCTAATAATTTTTTATCTCCTCCCTGATGTTTTCTCTTATCCATGCTTCATTCAATAGCTTATTATTATTTAGTCTCCAGGTGTTGGAGTAGTTTCTGTTTTTCATTTTATCATTGATTTCTAATTTTATTCCATTATGATCTGATAAAATACAAGGTAGTATCTCTATTTTTTGTATTTACTAAGGGCTGCTTTGTAGCATAACATATGGCCTATTTTAGAGAAGGATCCATGTGCTGCTGAGAAGAAAGTGTATTCACTCATTGATGAATGGAATATTGTATATATGTCTGTTAAGTCTAAGTTATTGATTGTGTTATTGAGTTCTATGGTTTCTTTGTTTAGTTTTTGTTTGGAAGATCTGTCCAGTGGTGACAGCAGCGTGTTACAGTCACCCAGAATTATTGTGTTGTGGTCTGTTTGGTTCCTGGAGTTGAGAAGGATTTGTTTGACATACTTGGATGCACCATTGTTTGAGGCATAAATACTTGTGATCTTTATGTCTTCCTGATTTAGGGTTCCCTTAAGCAGTATGAAATGCCTTCTTTATCCCTTCTGAGTAACTTTGGCTTGAAGTCCACTTTATCTGATAAGGATGGAGATCCCACTTTTTTACTGAATCTGTGTGCACAGTATGTTTTTTCCCATCCTTTCACCTTTAGTGTCTGGGTGTCTTTGTCCATGAGATCAGTCTCTTGAAGGCAGCATATTGTTGGGTCTTTCTTTTTAATCCAATCTGCCAGTCTATGTCTTTTGATTGATGAGTTTAGGCCACTAACATTCAGGTTTATTATTGAGATATGATTTGTATTCCCAGTCATTTTGGCCTATTTTTGTTTGGTTTTTAACTTGACTTGGTTTCTACTTTGATTGGTTTTTCTTTAGGATAGTTTCTCCCTTTACTGACTTACATTGTTGTTTTTCTTTTCCTCCTCATGGAATATTTTGCTGAAAATGTTCTGTAGTGCAGGTTTTCTATTTGTAAATTCTTTTAACTTTGTTTATCATGGAAGAATTTTATTTCATCATCAAATCTGAAGGTTAGTTTTGCTGGGTATAAGATTCTTGGTTGGCATCCATGTTCTTTCAGAGTTTGAAATATGTTGTTCCAGGCCCTTCTTGCTTTTAGGATCTGGGCTGAGAAATCTGCTGACATATGAAGTGGTTTCCCCCATATGTAATCTGATGCTTTTCTCTCTCAGTCTTTAAAATTCTATCTTTATTTTGAATGTAAGGCATTTTCATTATAATGTGCCTTGGTGTGGATCTGTTATAATTTTGTGCATTTCATGTTCCGTAAGCCTCTTGTAGTTGATTTTCCATTTCATTCTTCAGGTTTGGGAAATTTTCTGATATTATTTCATTGAATAGGTTGTTCATTCCTTTGATTTGTATCTCTGTGCCTTCCTCAATCCAGATAATTCTTAGATTTGGTCTTTTCATGATATCCCATAGTCCTTGGAGTTTCCGTTCATGATTTCTTACCATCTTCTCTGTTTGGTCAACTTTATTTTGAAGATTAAATATTTTTTCTTTGTTGTCTGAGGTTCTGTCTTCCAAGTGATCTAGTCTGTTGGTGATGCTTTCCATTGAGTGTTTTATTTGGTTTTTTGTTTCCTTCATTTCAAGGATTTCTGTTTGTTTGTTTGTTTGTTTGTTTGTTTGTTTTCAGAATCTCTGTCTCTTTGTTGAAATGATCTTCTGCTTCCTGCTTTTTCTCTTTCAACTGTTTATTGGAGTGGTCATTCATTGCCTGCATTTGCTCTCTTATTTCATCCTTTCCTTCACAAATCATTTTAATTATGTATATTCTGAACTCTTCTTCTGACATTTCTTCTACCATGCTGTCATTGAATTCTATTAGTATACCATCTTGGTTAGTTTGGAACACTTTCTTCCCTTGTTTTTTCACATTGTTCACATATCTTCCCCTCTAGCAGTGCAGATCTGTAGTATTTCAGTTTCCCCCCTATAGGCTTATTGTGACTCTGCAGGTTTCTAAAACCTCTTCTTTAAGAGGGAGATCAATATTAGCAGCACCCAGTACAGACAAAATGCAGGCCTAAACCAAATAGTCCCTATGACAACATTAACAGTATTGTCATAATAAATAGAAAGGATGAATTCAATTATTATCTACAATATAACCAATGGGTTTGCAATGAGGTCGACAGTTTCTAATGGTGGACAAAGAGGATGGGGAGGGGTGTAGGATGTATCTGTTAATGGGATAAGAAAAGAGTATATAGATGTAGGTACTAGATGGAAGGAAGTACTAGTACTAGATGGTAGGAAGAGTGAAAGCGGAAGCAAAAGAAGTTGGTGTTAGCATGAGAAAAGGGAGAAAGTCTCTGAGGAAACAGGTAAACAAAAGGAAAATAGAAAAATAGAGAAATAAAAACTTAAAAATCTTCAAAAAGGAGGGGGAAAAAAACTACACTCTACCAGTCATATACTATTCGGACCTCCCAGACTTCAGTAGCCTGATGCGTGAGAGGTACCTGACAATGAACTTCCAGTCTCCAGCATGTGTCTCAGGGTGGGATATACCCCACTTAAAGATGGCAGCTTCTGCTTCCAGGATAATCCAAAATGGCTGCACTGGCTTCCAAATGTGTTGGAAAACAGGAATTGCAGCGTGGGTTGCCAGCGCAAAGTCTACATGGAGCACGGTCATCAGGCTGGGGGTCCTGCAGGTCCTGGCTGTTGTCCCAAAATGGTGGCAGCCCATATATAACCAAACCTGTGGGTACTGTAACAATGGACTTCCAGGCAACAGCAGGCAGCAGGTAATCTGCTGGCAGTCTGTGGGCAATGTGCAGGCTACTGGTGGACAGTTGGCTGGTGGACTTCAGGTGGTGGGTGATGGGTAGGTGAAAGGCATGCAATGAGGGTAGGCAAGAGGCAGACAAATGGGCAAATGGTGGATGATAGAAGGCAGTCAGTGAGCAATCTGCACTCAAAAAGTAGGTGATATGCTGGCAGACAGCAAGTGATCACGGTGGACAAATGGGATCAACACCAGGGAATCAATGAGCAGCAAAGACTGCCCCACAGAGAAACAGATTTTTCTCTGCTTGAAACCTGAGTTTGGAGTGACAAGGAGCACAGTCTCCCTTTAGTCCGCCATCTTGGATCCTCAAGGGTAAGATTTTAACCATTACAAATTGGAAGGAAGGATTGTAAGTGGAGGCAACATCTTGACCAATGTCATGGCAATGAGAAAGCAGAAAGTATATTCAGCACTTTTACCTGCATTCAGCTCTTTTACCTACAAGATTACATGATGCAGTATTACTCAGGTAGTCAAGAAAGGAAGGATAGGCCATAGTACTTGGTACCTTATAAAGCACTAATTTCTGGTTTTCTTACTATTCTAACTATGTGGCCTTTTTTATGTTCCTTCACTTCTGTCTCATCATCCCCATGCATCAATGAAAAAAGTTAAATTCTCTGATGTTTCTTCTGAGTCTATGCTTCAAAACAAGCAAGTGATGTAATAAGCACTATGTGTTTGTGTGTGCCTGCATACTTTGACTCTTGTGCCCTCACCAGCAGATGTGCAACTTCTATAAGTGTTTGATGATAGGCAGAAAAATCTGCCACTTATGAAAGTTTCATTTGAACTCCTCACACCTCTCCCTGAATTGGGAAACTTATTCAGCATATTCCAAACACCAAAAATGGGTATCCCAGGGAAGAATGAACAAGTAAATTGAAAAACATATGATTTTTCCCTTCCTTCACTGGCCCTCTGATTTTCTCCTGTTTTTGACTTTTAATTTCCCTCATGATTTGACTGCTCCTTCCATGGAACCTTAATCTCAAAGCCTTCTTTCATGTTCAGTTACAGACAACTGGTTAAAGGTATCACCCAGCACATAGTAATATTTGCTTTTTATTAAAAATTAGGCCTTAAACTATACAAATGAAGCACAAATAGTAAACTTCCAGACATTAATAAGTAGAGGAGCTGGGATTGCAGGAGGGAGGTAAAGTTTGTGGTGTTCCTAAAAGTCTTGTAAATGGAAAATGATCCCCTAGAGCTTGAAAACCATTTCCAGTCCTAGAACAGTTCAGTGTAGCATTATAGCTGTTCATTCTTAGCGCTGGACCTGTCTTGGTTATTTTCAACCAGATAATTACCACTGTTTGCCTGTTTTCTAGAGTTCTAGGCATAATTGTTGGCTTACTCATACAAACACTTGGATAACTTTGACCTGGTCTTATAATTCAATAGATAATTCTTCTTCCTGGAAAATGGCAACTAGGTATACAGCTTATTCCTCATCCTTGAGGCTCAGTTGTAATGAATCTTTCCAAAATAAACAAGCAGTAGAATTAAAATTGAAGATACTGTCCTCAAGAACAGGGACATATTTCTTCTTAAAAAATGTATTTTTTTTCTTCACAGTATTGAATCAGCTTACAATTCTTTCTTCTCAAAAATAGATTGATCTACTTCTGTCGGATTTACATGCCAATTAAAAAGGTGTTATCTTTGTAATAAACAAAAGTTCAGGAGCTTAGGTGACTTAGAATAGTCTATTAGGTCAGAAACATCTCAAGGTCCAAGGCCAGTGTTCACCTCTCTGTGGCCTCCACTTTGTATAGGCACCACCTCATTGAATCACACTGGCTGTCAGTCACTCATTCTCTTAAGGCACAGCTTCAAAATAAAACCTTTAGGAAATGTAGGCACTGAAGTAACAGTTACAGTATAAATGCACCCATGGTTGATGTGCCATGGATATAACCTACAATTTGAGTCTTTATTTGGTCATTGACAAGAGTCTTAAGTTTTCAAGTCAAAACATCAGTGAAATTTGAAAATTGGGCCTCACGGTGTTAATTTTGTTGTTTATAGGAAATCCTTTTAAGACCTTGCTTTTTGTAACAATTTTTTTAAGTCTATGGAAAAGTTGAGTAGATGGAAATTAATAAAGGAAGAAATGTACTACCAAATTGTAATTCAGTAGTACTGTGGTTTCTGCTTTATCTAGTAGAAAGTAGGAAATAGTATAGGAAATCAGTTCATTCTTCTTCAATTCACTATTATTTATTTGGGAATAAAAATTTGAATTTAAAAAATCACTTAAAATCAGCCAGGCACCACGGCACATTGCCTGTAATTCCAGCAGCTCAGGAGGCTGAGGCAGGAGAATCATGAGTTTAAAGCCAGCCTCAGCAAAAGCGAGGTGCTAAGCAACTCAATGAGACCCCATCTCTAAATAAAATACAAAATAGGGCTGGGGATGTGGCTCAATGGTCAAATGCCCCTGAGTTCAATCCTCAGTATCAAAAAAAAAAAAAAAAAATCACTTAAAAATCAGAACTTGGTAATCATGTTTTTCTTCCAGATTCTCCTTCTTAGAATAGTCTCTAAGATACTACTGTTATCCAAACTTAAAATATTTAAGTTAAAGTTTAGTCACATGAGGAAAGAAATGTGCTAATATAGTAGTAACCTATTAAATACAGCATATTTGGAGCTAGATGGTAATAGCCAGCTTTCTAGGTGCCTGCCTGCCTGCCTCACTGCCCATGTAGATTCCTAAAACTAAAAACTGTTCCTCTACCCAGGCAGGTGCTTCTGTTTTCCATAGATGTCCATGACCTCTCACATGGGCTTTCTGCTGTTTTACTGTGTCCTCATACAACTCTCTCATTGCCCCCACCCACGTCCTTGAGCCCTTAGATGCTTCTACTATCTACTAAATATATATTAAGTATTATGTACTGTGCAGAGAGTTTTACTTATTGGTTTTCCCATCTTCAGAGGGCAGAGCCACTCTGAAATGAAGTTAGCATAGTACAATGTAATCTTAGTTTTGCTTCCATGGTATGCCTTCTAAATTGTCAGACTGTAGTGAAAGATTACAACCACTATTTGTGACTTTATGCTAATTTTTTTGTACTAATCCATTTCTCTTTAGACTTTTTGTGACAAACTATATAAATCACTTTAGTTATTGTTTCAACTCCCTGAAAAGACTCCCTAAGTCCTAGAAAGGCCATTTTTTCATTCTTCTCAGATAAAGAGCAATCCAAGAATCTTCAACATCACCAAAGTCATTTTTAGGGCACCTAATTTATTTATTTCTTTTTTTATACATACCAGGGACTGAACCCAATGGCACTTAACCACCAAGTCACATCCCCTTTTTATGTTTTATTTTGAGACAGGGTCTCACTAAGTTGTTTAGAGCCTCACTAAGTTGCTAAGGCTGACTTTGAACTCAAGATCCTCCTGCCTCAGCCTCCCAAGTCACAGGGAATACAGACATGTGCTACCACACCCAGGGTGCCTAATTTATTGTTTTTATCTAGAAACAGTATTCAGTTCCATCAGCAGAGAAATAAGAGTTACTTCAGAATGTATGTTGTTTTTAAGTAAACATATAGCCTCTCTGTATTTGTTACACTGTCTCTGGAATCTCCCTTGCCAGTGGGATTTGCATATCAATACCTCTTCCATCCTTACTTGTTATTCCACTGCTTTATTATGAATTTGCAACTCTCTCACTCTATGTCTAGTTGAGAGAGTTTGCTTAGATAATTACCTTTGCTCCAAGAGGAATTGCATGCATACTGAATAAGGTAAAACACACAGATTATCTACTTTGAGCAGTAAAATTTTCAGTAACAGCCACAGTGAGTCAGATTTCAGTTAATGGGCATCCCTACACCATCACCCGCCTCATACTGGGGATTGGATCAAGGGCTTCAAGCATATAAGCCCTCCACAATTGAGGGGGTTTTGTGGGTTTTTTGATGGGGGAAGACAGGATCTCTAAAAATCATCCAGGCTGGGCTTGAACTTCCAATAGTCCTGCCTCAGCTTCCCAAGTAGGTAGGATTACAGGCATGCGCCACATGTCCAGCAAAATATACATGTCTTTATAGAAATACACCCTAGCCTCAATTCTGTGAGATGGAGCCCAAATCAAAGAATTACAGTATCAGGAAAACTTTACAATGTCCTGGTTAAAATTTTAATTAATCTAGGTTTAAAACCTAAACATTTCATTTTAAACCACATAGTTGGAAATTCATTTTGAACCAGTTTCCTGTCTTAATAGATATAGTAAAAATAAGCTCAATCAACCAAACTTCTTATTGTGAGGGTTTTTCAGGACTTTGGATTCGTAAATTCTCACCTAGGAACAAAGAGCCAGGAAATAAAGTTTCAATAGATGGTGCTGGATCTTGGCTGAATCTACATACCCTGGCAGGATTGGAGTGAATTTGTTATACTCCTATAATTTCTAAGGTGCTAGGGCTACTAGACGGTGAAAAATTCTACCTAACATTCAGAAGTATTTCCAAGCTACTTAAGGGTCCACATGTTTTCTAAGAATAAAATTCTAATTTGATGAAAGAACATTAAACATTTGCTCAAGGTTATTATAATAAAAGTTGACCTACTAACAATCTAAACATTTTTTATCTCCACTTGTAAAACAAATTTGATAAGAACATGTCTTCAAGAGGTAAATAATAAAGATTATTTTATTTTCTGTTTAATTTTGATTCCATATATAATAACCTCATTTTAAAATATTATATGTGTTATATATGTGTTAATTTTGGAAATAAAAAAAATTACAGTTTATCACAAAAATAGAGGTCCCAGCCCTACTTCCAAAAATCTATCTACTTTCCAGAGACAACCATGTTGAACTCTTTAGGTATTTCTTTTGGTATTTGGCTTAGCACTTCGAAGTTAAAAGCATTCACTGCTATTTCTTAATTTTACAGTGTTAGACATGCGAGTAATTTGCATTGTGAATGTTTAGGTCTCTTACATTACCACCACCTCTGCCCATCCTCTTACAAATTTCCCCCTCCTTCCATTCCACACAGTAACACATCCCACCTTTAGTCTGACGTTAAGTCTGATTTCTATTCTTTTGTTTATGGCCCATTTTATCTCTATGCTAACTTATAGGATTCCCTCTCGTGGATTAAGTGTTCATAATGTTATGCCTTATGTGGGTCTTTATTCATTCATTAGATAGGCATTAGTTGGATCTTCCAAACTGAAGAATCTGTGACCTTTGGTTCTGGAAAATAATAGAATATTCTTATTTATTTGATTATTTTCTCCTCTTAATTTAGTCTGGTTCTCGAATTCCTACTAATTGGATACTAACTAGATTTTTTTAGATTTATCTGTGTTGTTCCATGTATCAATAGTTCATTCCTTTTTATTACTGAGTAGTAGTGCATTATATAGATACCCCACAATTTGGCAATCCATTGACCTCTTGGTAGAAATTTAGATTGTTTCCAGATTTTAGCTATTTCAAATAAGGCTACTATGAATAGTCATATACAGGCTTTCTATAGATACATATTTTACTTTTTCTTGGATAAATACCTGGAAATGGAATGGCTCTATCTTATGGTAGGTGTATGTTTAACTCCTTAAGAAATGGCCAAATTTTTCTCCAAAGAGCTAACATTTTTATTCCTTCCAGCAGTGTGAGACTTGTAGTTCCTCCACATCTTCATGTTAGTGTTTCAGCTATTGTTAATTTATCTTCATGTTAATTTTAGCTATTCTAACAGACATGAAATAATATGTTGTTGCAGTTTTCATTTGTATCTTCCTAATAATCAATAATAATGAGTTTCTTTGCAGGTGCTTATTTGCTATCCATGTATCACCTCTGGTGAAGTGTCTATTCAGATATTTGCCCATCTTTTTTAACTGGTTGGTTGTTTCTCTGCTGTTGAGTTTTGTTTTTTTTTTTTTTTTTTTTTTTTTTCATTTACTTATTGATTCATTGAACACAAATGGAGTACAGCTATTGTTTCACTGGTTGTACACAAAGTAGAGTCACACCATCTGTGCATTCATGCATGTACACAGGGCAATGGTATCTGTCACACATTCTGTTATTAATTTTATCCCCCACCCACCCCCACCCCTCCCTTCCCTCTATGCTAGCTATCTTTCCTCCATTCTTGCCATCTTTCCCCCCCACATTATGCATCATCATTCATATATCAGAGAGACCATTCGGCTTTTGGATTTTTGGGATTGGCTGATCTCACTTAGCATAAGAGTTTCCAACATCATCCATTTACCTACAAATACCATAATTTTATTCTTCTTTATGGCTGAGTAATATTCCATTGTGTATATATACCACAGTTTCTTTATCCATTCATCTACTGAAGGGCATCTAGGTTGATTCCATAATCTAGCTATTGTGAATTGAGCCGCTATGAAC
>JAJEJO010000196.1:539459-764582 GCA_020662805.1 Glaucomys volans | reverse complement strand
CCGCACTCACTTGTTGGCTGGCGCAGACCCAGGTCGGTTGCTCCGAAGCTGCTGCCGGGTCTGGCGCTTCCGGATGGTAGCTGCCCGCGGCGGGCCGAGCCCAGCCCGGCTCGGCTGAGTTGGTTCTGGAGCGGCACCTGGGGACCCCTTATATGTGCTTTGAATATAAAGTCTCGTTGAGAGTCATATTCCTGCTGTTTGAATCCCGAGCAAGTAGGAATCCACGGAGCAAGTAGGAATGCAGCCTTCCTCTAGTCCGCCATCTTGGATCCTTCTGCTGTTGAGTTTTGAGAGTTTATTACATAGTTTGCATACAAGTTGCTTAATAAATATGGGACTTGCTAAATAGTGTCTTTTTATTCTCTTAAGTTTCTTTTAAAAATCAGAAATCTTTGCATAGTCAAAAGTCACAAAGTTTGTGTTTTCTTCTAGATCTGTAGTATTAGAATTTACACTTGAGTCTAGGCTTCTTTTTTGAGTTAATTTTCATGTAGGGTATTAGGTATCATCAATGATTCAATTGTTCTGATACCACTGATTGCAAAGATTATCCTTTCATTCCTGAATTGCCTTTGCATCTTTGTCAAGATATTTTTCCATATACAGGGGAGTCTATTTCTGGACTATTTTTTATTGTTCCATTGATTTATTATATCCATATCAGTCTTTTGTACTATAGCTTTATAATAAATCTTGAAACCAGATAATGTCAGGACTCTGTTTTCCTCTTTTAGAGTGCTTTTGGCTATTCTCTGAACTTTGAGTTTCTGTATGAATTGCAAAATGAATTTTTCTACATCTGTAAGGACAAGAAGGTTGTGGGATTTGGATTGAATTTACATTGAGTTTTTAGAATGATTTGGGGAAAATCAGCAATTAAGAAAACATTGAGTATTTCAGTCCATGAATAAGATCAATCTCTCCATCTGTATAGGTCTTTAGTTTCTTCCAACAGTACTTTATAATTTTTAGTGTCCAGGTTTTGTCACATTTTGTCAAATTTACTTCTAAAGTATTTCAATTTTTGATGCTATTGTTAGTGGTATTATTTTTTTAAAGGTGGTATTTTTATAATTTCCATTTTCATTTCTAGTGAATAGAAATACAATTTTTATATTATTTGAGTATCGTACAGCCTTTTTAAACTCACTTATTCTAGTATTCCTTTATAGATTTTTGGCAGATTTTCTATGTAGACAATTTTATTTCTTCCTTTCCAACATGGATACTTTGTATTTTTTTTCCTTGCCTTAATTCCCTGACTAGAACATCTAGTACAATGTTGAGCAGACAGCAAGAATGGACATCCCTATACTCTTCATAATCTCCAGGGAAAGATGTTAAGTCTGTCCTCATTAATTTGATCTTTAGCTGTAGGATTTTTATAGATACCTTTAAAGGCTGAGGAAATTCTCTTATTATTTATAGATGGCAAGAATTGTTTAGGAAGCATTTTGTTAAATGGTTTTTCTGCATTTTGTTTGGCAGTTTTTAAATATTTTTTATTCTTAATTAATACATAATTATACATATTTACAGGTGGCAAGTGTGGCCTCAAACCCTTTCTGCATTAATGGAATAGTCCTATGGTTTTTCTTTCTTAGTCATGGCAGATCACATTGACTGATTTTGCCCAGCAGAACTCCCACTGGGTGGTAATGTAAATTAGCACAGCCATGATGGACAATAGTATGGTTTTCCTCAGAAACTCAGAAATAGAACTACTGTTTGATGCACTAATCCTACAACAGGTATATCTCGAAAGAAATTGAAATTAGTATGTTGAAGAAACATCTGCACTCACATGTTTATTGCTGTATTGTTCACAAAACCAAGATATTGAATCTATGTTGGTGTCCATCAACAGATGAGTAGATGAAAAGGGTGTCTTATATACACACAATGAAATATTTGGTGAAAAACAAAGAGAATGAAATTTTGTCCTTTATAGCAACATGCATAGAACTGGAGAACATGAAGTGAAATAAACTAGACACAGAAAGACAAATACTATGTTTTCACTTTTTTTTTTTTTTTTTTTTTTTTTTTTTTTTGGTACCAGGGATTGAACACAGGGGGTCCTTAACCACTGAGCCACATTCCCAGCCCTTTTTATTTTTTATTTTATGAAAGGGTCTCACTAAGTTGCTTGGGGCTTTACCAAATGGCTGAGGCTGACTTTGAATTTGCAATCCTCCTGTCCCAGCCTCCCGAGCCACTGGAATTACAGGTATGCACCACCAAACCCAGCCCAGCACATGTTTCACTTCTGTGTGGAAGCAAAAGTTTGATCTGAAACAAGTAGAGATTAAAATAGTGGTTACCAGAACCTGGGAAAAGTGTGGAGGAGGTTGGAAGAAGGGAGGATGGTCAGTGGGTACAAGAGTGCAGCTGGATAGGAGGAATAATTTCTTATGTTCACAGTAGGACAACTATAGTTGACAATAATTAATTGAATATTTCTAATAACTAGTAAAGAGGATTTTTAATGTTCCTAACACAAAGAAATGATAAAAGCCTAAAGTGATATATATACCAGTTACCCTGACCTGATCATTACACATTATTACATATATTATCACACTGTACCCCATAAATATTCATAGTTCTCTCATATGTGGAAGTTAGAAATAAAAATAGTTATAAAAGGGACCTCATGAAATAGAAGGGAAGCCAGTAGAATAGAGAGGGGGAGGCAAAGGGGAAATACTTGAAAACTAAATTTATGAAATTATGTTACATGCATGTACAATTATGTCACAGTGAATCCCACTATTATGTAGAATCTTAATACCTAATAAAAGTATTTTTTAAATACCTGCCCTCCATTCCTAAGATAAACTTCACTTGGTTTATACTATTCTTTTAATATGTTGCTAGATTCAAGTTGCTAAAACTCTGTTTTGAATTTTTACATCTATGTTCATGAAGCATATTGATCTATTTTTATAATATCATTTTCTGGTTTTAGTGCTGATTAGACTAAGACTACCCTCATAAACTCATTTTATGAGAGCAGTCTTATTCTAATTGAATTGGTATATTCTAATTGAATTGGTATATTTTTTTCTTTTTTAATCTGTGTGTTGAAGAGGTACTAGGGACTGAACCCAGGGGTGCTCTCCCACTGAGCTATATCCCCAATCCATTTTTTTGCTGTTTGTTTTGTTTTGTTTTGTTTTGTTTTGTTTTGTTATTTAAGACAGGGGCTTGCTAAGTTGCCCAAGATGGTCTCACTTGTGATCCTCCTGCCTCAGCCTCCTGAGTAGGTACCTTTGCTACCACACTCTGCTTCAATTTATTTTCTTTTCTTTTTTTTTTTTTTTCTGAGGGGGGTAGGTACTGGGGATTGAACTCAGGGGCACTTGACCACTGAACCACATCCCAGCCCTATTTTTTTCCCCTTTTTTTTAATTTTTATTTTTACAGACTGCATTTTGATTTGTTGTACATAAATGGGATACAACTTTTCATTTCTATGGTTGTACACAATGTAGATTCACACCACTCATGTAATCATATATTTACATAGGGTAATAATGTCTGTCTCAGTCCACTATCTTTCCTTCCCCCTCCCCCTCCCACCCCATTTCTCTCTACACAATCCAAAGTTCCTCCATTCTCTTGCCCACTCCCACTATCCCACCTCATCAGAGAAAACATTCAGCCTTTGGTTTTTTGGGCTTGACTTATTTCACTAACCATGATATTCTCCAACTCTATCCATTTACTAGCAAATGCCATAATTTTATTCTTTTTTATGGCTGAATAATATTACATTTTATATTTTATTTAGAGACAGGGTCTCACTAAGTTGCTTAGGGTCTCACTTTTGCTGAGACTGACTTTGAACTCGGGATCCTCCTGCCTCAGCCTACCAAGCCGCTGGGGTGCACAACTAATTTTCGTTTTAATTGAGACACTATTTGTACTTCTTTATGGGGTACATTATGGTCATTCAATGTGTGGAAACAATGTATAATAATCACATCAGGGTAATAAGCATTTCTCTCTCTTCAAAGATTAATTGAAGAGAGAGAAATGCTTATTATTTGTTAGGAATTTCATATTGTACTTTTCTAGTTATTTTGAAATATATTATAGATTGTTTTAACACATTGTTACCCTACTGTTACAGAAAAACCAGAACTAATTCCTCCTTTCTACATGTTTCAGTGCCCCTTATTGACATTCTTTCTGTTCTCCATCCTTTTTTGTTGATTGTGGTCTTCCAATCAGGCCTTTTATCCTGAGTTTACAGTACTGTCCTAAACACAATTATTAAATTTATCACTCATCGTGTGGGATATAGTTCTCATGTTCCTGAGTAGATTATAGGCACTTTGTAGACAAACACTTTATAGTACATGACATTAAGATAATGAAAATCACAAGTTTCCAGTAACCACGTATGAGTAGATTTAGAGACAGGTTGTTCTAAATGTAGCTTAAAAAATAGCTTAAATTAAATCAAATATATTTTCAAATTCCTAAGTTCATAAAAATATTAATTTAAGAGAAGCAAAATTAATGCTCATCCACTGTGATTAAAAAAAACATATAATTCATTGTTTTTAACTTCTCATTTGTATTAAACTCAGAGTCCAAAAGAATGTCAAATGACACCACTAGAGTGAGGCCGGCAACCTGGAACTCAGACAAATGATCCTGTTTCTTCAGCAAATAAAGTACAAGTGGGAAAAGAACCTATAGAATAAAACTGATCTTAGGGATATACAAACTAATGTTATTATGTGACTATTTAGATCCTATCTAAGTTGAACAAACTGATTGTAAAAATAACAACAAAAAATGGAGTGGGGGTCCATTAATAAGGCAACTGGAAATTTGAACACCAAGTCAATATTTAATATAAAAGAATTCTTGTCAATTTTCTAAATAGTAGCTTTGCAAAATAAATCTATATGGAATAATTTCTTCCTGGAAAAGTAACCCCAAAATGCTTAGTGATACAAATAAAAATGGGAATTATCACATTTTTGGGCCCCCCGGCTCAAGTACTTCCAGGCTCTAAGTGGTACCGAAACAATAATCAAAAGCTGATAGTTGGCCAGGCATGGTGGTGCATGTCCATAATCCCAGAGGCTCGGGAGGCTGAGGCAAGAGGATCGTGAGTTCAAAGCCAGCCTCAGCAACTTAGGGATGCCCAAAACTACTTAATGAGACCCTATCTCAAAATAAAATATAAAAAGAGCTGGGGATATGGCTCAGTGATTAAGCACCCCTGGGATTAATCTCCAGTACCAAAAATAAAAAAGTTGATAGTTGACTTGTGTCATATTATTCATTAACCACTATTTATTATAGCAAAAAGTTGGAAACAAGGCATATGTCTTTTAACTGGAACAAGGATATACTGTACGTTCATAAAGTGAAATTCCATAGTGTAGTTTCATTGTACAGTAGCTCAAAATTAGACTCCAGCCAAACTGTCTAGGTTTGAATTCCAGCTCTGGCCTTACCACTTTCTAGCAGTGTTCTTGTGGCCAGGTTGCTTAATTTCTTAGTGCCTCAGTTCCCTCATCTTTAAAAAGCTGGGCATGGTGGCTCAAGACTATAGTTCCATCTACTTGGGAGTCTGGAGTGGGAGTATTACTGAAGACCACAGGTTTGAAACCAGCCTGAGCAACACAAGAAGATCTTATTCCAAAAAAAAAGACCAGAGGAAATAATAGTACTTACCTTAGTGGATCATAAGATTTCTTTAAGGTTTAAGTGAGTTTATAAATATTGGTAGTAAAAGAAATCTCCAGAAATTTGAGATAGTCTCTGCATTCTACATTATTCCTTAAGATCATCACATGTTTATGGAATGAGTCCTGCTTTCCATCCTGAAATCTAGTTTCTCTCTGAGCTCCCCAAAAGGAAACTCAGGCCTGGGAGCAAACATATAGCCAGACAAGATTTAGACAGGCCCTCTGTACTTATATCTTAACCTTTCCCTTGATTATCTCTCTGGTCTCCAGATGATATCTGTCCATTTATTTGGATTTTAATCTGGCCTGCTGTTTGTTGAGTCCCATAAGTTTATTCTCCATATCCTGCCCCATGCTGGGTTTCCTTTGAAAGCTTTGTGGAAAATGAATGGCATTGCTTAATCTAGCACTCTTCAGGGCTATTTTTTCTAGATAAGGAAGGAAATCAACACATTCTTAAATATTTCACAAAACTGCATGACAAAGTATCACTTGTTTCTTTAGGACAGAATCATAAGAATTACTATGAAGTATAAAATAAATATTAGTGCCAGAATTGAAGGGAAAGGGAGATGTCAGTTGACATCATCATTCGCTACCACCACTCTCAGTATGAATTGGATCTCATCTTTGTACAAAATAAAATATCATGAAGCTAGCAATATGTACCAGTTTGAGAAACTGTCTTGGAAAAGTTTTTGTTTAAAACCAAAGAAGTGATTAAAATCAGGAGACAGTTTTATCCACAGGTGCTTATTTTCTCTGTGTAACAAAACTGCTATTTTCACAGATTATACAGAATAAGAAACCCTAAAAAGTCTCATTACATCGTTCTCTCCATAATTATATTACAATTTTGTGGAGAAGTATCTTAATTTTTATATCTTACAGAATTTTTGTATCCCAGTGTAATGGAAAATCATTTTTCTGTTCCCATCTCATCTTACCCATCTTGTCATGCGACCTTGGGCAAATCCATTCTTCTATAGGGTTTCTCAAATGTGCAGTGAAGACATGCAGTATTCACTTTACTTGTGCAGTCTGCTTTGCAGCCCAACCAGACTGAAGAGTTCCATTTTTACAATTTCTGTCTAAAGCTATGATGGAAGAATAAGGTGCTACTGCCCTCTGCTGGTCCTGAGAACACACCTGTCCATCAGTGCAGTCGCCCTGCCCAACCTAACTCTGGCCCCAGTGTCCTTGCTCACAGTTGAACAAACAGCAGGAAACCACAGGGAAAGGCAGATTTCATGTTTGGGGAAATAATAATACTTTTAACATCTGAAAAATAGTGATTTCTTATACGTATATCAGATGCCATAGCCACTCATGACTGTCTTGCCACTCAAAATATTTATCCTATAATCACTTCACCCTGCTATAATTCTCATCTAGTAAACAGGCTTTGGGTTCTGACCCTTTTGGACCACTGTCACTCTCTTTTGCACCATTTTTCTACTTAGAACATATAGAGTTGGTACTGGAGATTAAACCTAGGGGCATTAACCATTGAACCACATCCCCAGCCCCTCTTTTAAAAATATTTTATTTAGAGGCAGGATCTCACTAAGTTGCTGACTTTGAACTTGTGATCCTCCTGCCTCAGCCTCCCAAGCTGCCAGGATTACAGGCATGCACCACCATGCTGGTGTAAATTCTGTTTTTAAAAACACAGTGCTGGGGCTGTAGCTCAGGTAGAGCTCTTGCCTAGCATGCATGAGGCCCTGTGTTCAATCCACAGTATCACCAAAAAAAAATTTTAATATATGTAAAGTCTTATCAGAGGTTTCACGACAAAATACTGACTTTTCAGAAACACAATCCTAAGTGAGAATGGGGTACAGTAGTGCAAACTGGCAAATAATTTGTTTTCTAATTTGTTTTCAGTTCTTCTTGGAAGACCCTTTGGTATAGTAAAAAGGTCAGGGGCTTTGGAACCAAACTTTGGGCCTGAAACTTAGTTCCACCACTTAAATGATTGCTCTATGACCTTAGACAATCATATAACCTTCCCAAACCTTCTGTTTTCTCTTCTTCAAATTGTAAATAATAATGTTCATCTTAGAAAATTTTTAGTATTAAACTAGACATGTAAATACACATGATGTACCTACCAAGTACCTGCAATTAGCTTTCCTTCCCTCTGTTAATTACCTCTTTTTTTGTTTTGTTTTGTTTTGTTTTGTTTTTTTGGAGTGGAGGGGATACTGGGAATTAAACCCAGTCAGTATGAGTTAACATCTCCATCCCTTTTTATTTTGAGACAGAATCTCACTAAATTGTACAGGCTGACCTCAGACTTGCAATCTTGCCTTTGCCTCCCAAGCAGCTGGGATTATAGGTGGCACACTGCTATTAATTACCTCTTAAATTTACCCTAATGCTGAAACCCTGCAAAAAGTCCAGGAAAGGAATAGTTGCTTTCCCATACTCAATTTACTTACTGGAAAATGCCCCTGAAGCCCAGAACAATCTTCTTAGGGGTATGGAAGCCAAGCAGCAAGCAAGGTGAGAAAGTAATGGGCTAGAGTTAGCAGTAGGAAGAGAACAATTCCATGAGCCACAAATTCAAGATTTGCCCTCATTCTGTGTGTAAGACTAAACTCATATCTCACTTACTGAAGTTTGAAAAAAAATGCACTCTATAACCGAGTAAAAGAAACTTTAGCCAGGCATGGTGTTGCACGCCTGTAATCCCAGCACTTGGGAGGCTGAGGCAGGAGGATCACGAGTTCAAAGCCACCCTCAGCAACTTAGCGAGGCCCTAAGCAACTCAGTGAGACCCTGTCTCTAAATAAAATACAAAATAGGGCTGGGGATGTGGCTCAGTGGTGGAGTGCCCCTGAGTTCAATCCCCAATACCAAAAAAAAAAAAAGAAAGAAAGAAACTTTAAATTATCTGGAGTTCTATAATTAGATTGTGATAGATTTTTTTATATGCCCTAATTATAATAACAATTGTATAGTGCCTACTATGCACCTGGTACATTGATAGGTTTCATATATTCTCTAATTATAAAGTAAAATCTTTGATTTTTAGCTGTTACTAAATGCCTATTTTGATTGGTAAAGTAACTGAGATCCTAAAAGATTTGATAACAAGCTCAAGTTTGCCAGTTAAAAATGAGTAAGATTCTGATTACTAAACCTTTGGAGAAATCCTTTGATCACCTCTGCAATTAACTGTGGCACCTGTGAACTTCTGAACTGTCATAACTCTAGCAGCCACAAGGTGATAGATATTGTGTGTTCTTACAGAAACTAGCCCCTGGAGTCAGCCAGTTTGCCTATACCTGTGTGCAGGACCATCCCATTTGGACAAATCAGCAGTTTTGGGAGACAACTTTTTACAATGCAGTGCAAGAACAGGTTCGCTCCCTTTATCTGTCAGCAAAGGAAGACAATCAAGCCTTATATCTGAAGCAAAAGGTAAGAGAAAAGAAGGGTACTTGCATGAGGGTAGGATTCTGATATTTAAGAATGCTTACACAGATATTCCAAAACTAGTCATTTCCTACTAGTGTATTTGGAGTTTACTTTAGAGAACCCTGTGGTATCTTTTTTTTGTTGATTTCTGCCATATTTTTCCATAACAACTTCCAAATACTAGCCCTATAATTATTTTATCATATATAATAAATAAGAATTCTTTGGAAAGTGAATAGAAGGAACAAACCTAAAATATATCAAAGTATAAGTCACTGTGCAACTTACTTTCTTGAAGAAATGTCAAATAAAAGTTAATTTATTCTAGGACTGAGCCATGTGGTTGAGTGGTAGAGTGTTTGCCTATCATTTGCAAAGGTCCTAGGCTTGATCCCAAGCACCACAAAAGAAAGGAAGGAGGTGAGATGGCAGCAAGGAAGAAAATAGTTAATTGACTCTAAAATAAATATAAAATTAAATAGTTCTGATTACAAATATGCCATATAAATTTAAGTCTTCTGTTATGAATATTCTGTATGTTTCTGTGTATCTCAGTAGCATATAATTTTTTCAAGAACAAATTAAAAATGGTTTTTAATTTGAAAAAGTAGTTTAAATAGTCTGAAATTTTAAAATTTACTAGCTCTCTGGTCTTGGACAAGTCATGTTACCTCTCTGTGCATTATTTTCTCATTGGTAAAATGAACAAATATAATTATTATAAGATTTTAGTGCTTAATACTTGTACCTGGCACAAAGTAAATAAGTGGTTTTATTTATTTAGGGGGGTTTGTTTTTTTGTGGCACTAGGGATCCTGAATCAGGGCCTCACACACATTCTAGGCAAACACTGTACCACTGAACTACATTTCCAGCTCTAAAAAATAAGCATTAGAAATTATCATCCTTATGAATTGAACTTAAAGCAGCCTAAAAATTAGCTAATTATCAATTTTGATTCACTTGAGTTAATTTTTAGTTCTACTTACTGGGCAAATACATCACTGCTGATCCTTTCCATCATTTTCCATTTTAAATTAGCTTTATATAATATAAAATAAATGATTCTTGGTATCTTTTCTTTTTTTTTTTTTTTTTTTCATATTTTTTTTTTTTTTTTTTTTGCCAGGGGTTGGGGAGTGGAGTACTAGGTATTGAACTCAGGGGCACTTGACCACTGAGCCACATCCCAGCCCTATTTTATATTTTATTTAGAGACAGGGTCTCACTGAATACTTAGTGCCTCACTTTTGCTGAGGCTGGCTTTGAACTCTCAATCCTCAAACCTGCCTCAGCTTCCCGAGCCACTGGGATTACAGATGTGCACCACCATGCCTGGCAATTTTTGGTATCTTAACAGAATCTACACAGTAGTATTCAAATATTTCTATGTCTTATCTTATTTTAAATATAGTATTGTTCTGTTATTTAATATAAGAACAAATAGCATTGACATCTGCCTGGTATGCCAAATTTTCTTCATGAGCTATAAAATGCTGTGCAAATGTGAATCACTTGTTATTACTTAACTCTTCAGCCAACTAGGAATCCCTCTTAAAAATCCCACTGTCACCTATAAACTTGTGTGTATGATAATGCCTGATCTCCACATTTACGAGGAAATCTAGCTATATTTTTGTGACCTTGGTTTATCCATCTTCCCCCAAAGAGCAGAAAAAAACATAATCACAGGCATGGTGGCGCACGCCTGTAATCCCAGCAACTTGGGAGGCTGAGTCAGGAGGATCACAAGTTCAAAGCCAGCCTCAGCAACTTAGCGAGGCCCTAAGCAACTCAGTGAGACCCTGTCTCTAAATAAAATACAAAATAGGGCTGGGGATGTGGCTCAGTAGTTAAGTGCCCCTGAGTTCAATCCCCAGTACCAAAAAAAACATAATCAGAGTGTTAGCAAATGCTACTGGAGGAATTGTAGGTCAACAGTTTATTGTAACTAGTAGCTTAAAAGGAATGAAACCATAGAGATAAATAAATACAAAGAAATTTTAGCAATGAGAAACATCCATGTGTGTTTTGCTTCTGCTGCCTTAAGTCTGTCTCATGGTTCTAAAGACTAGGTTTTGTTTTGTAGTGATTGCTATATTTTGGTTTTGTGTTTTCATTTCTGCTGCTGTTGATATGTGATAGATGTTTTCTTAATTTTTAAGACAACTTTCTTGATTTTTAAATATTTGCTTGATATTTTTGTCAAAAGTAGTGAATGCTGATAAAATATATAGAAACGTTTAGAATATTCCAAAGAGAAGACCTATATTTAAAATATCATCCTGTTTTTTAAAGCTCATATGAAGTGATGGGGTTCTTCTTTGTCTTGTGTTGCTCTGTTTTCTAGGATAAGCTTCCTGATGACCAATATCAGGAGAAGACAGCAATGGACCTGGCAGCCGAGCAGCTACGCCTTTGGCCTACTCTGAGCAAATCAACTCAGCAGGAGCTGGTGCAACATGAGGAGAGTACTGTCTTCAGTCAGGCCATTCACTTTGCAAACCTCATGGTCAACCTGCTAGTTCCACTAGACACAAGTAAAAACAAGCTCCTGAGAGCTTCAGCGCCAGGTGACTGGGAGAGCGGGAGCAACAGTATTGTCACAAACAGGTACTGGAAAGTAGAGACACAGAGACCCTCCTTCTGCTCTTGTTGAGGCCAGTCTTGGCTTATCAGAAAGTATAAAGTATTTTGGATAAATATTGTACCTATTTCAAAAACTAACCATTTTCCCCATCTTCAGCTCAGCTTTCTTCTATTAAAATACCTTTACTTCATCCTACTGTTCTTAACCTTCTCCCACATATTCTTCTGTTTCAAGACTTAATTTCCCAAAGTTTTACCTATTACTGATTCAGCCCTTTAGTTATTCTGCTAAAGCAATTTACAGAAAGCAATCTAAAAAATTACCCATGACTCTTGCTTACCAGAGTGATTATTGGCTTCTCAGCCTTCTTTTACCTCAACTTGTATGTGGAATTTGCCTAATCATGTGCTCAACCATGCCTTCCTTTCTATGACTTCCCATACCCCTGAGAATAAAACCCAAAGTCTTCATCATGGCCTGAAGGACCAAACAGGACCCTGACCATAGCTTTGGCCTTATTTCCTAGCCTTCTTCTCTCAACCAGCCTGCTGATACGCGGTTTACCTACTCACACTAACCCCAGGTGCTCCAAGCATGCTACTGCCTTAGGGCCTTTGTATTGTTATTTCATCATACTTTCTCTCAAATAGCCATAAGACTCACACCCTTATTTAGGTATTAGCTCAAATATCACCTACCAAAAGAGACTCTCCTGACTTCCCTATCTTAAGTATCACCTCTAACACTCCATCTCCCACCTTGCTTTTATTTTTCTTTCCATGACATTTTCCACAACCTGATTTCTTGTATTTGCTTATTGCCTGTCTCCTGTCTGTTTTGTTCAATGCTGTATCTCAGCTTCTTTGTATATAGTAAGTACTCAGGAATATTTGGATGAGTAGATGATTAAGTGAATGAATAAACGAACTGATCACCTGAACAGTAGTCAATTCTACCCTTTATTGGTCTTTAGTGCTGGATGTTGCAGCATCCTGGTGGTTCTTCTAGCTCTCCTGAATTCTTCTAGGCTCTTTTAGTCAGCTTCCCTTCCCTTTCCATTCTCAATCCTGCCAGTGCTCTTCACATGTTGGAAAGCTCATTCACAGGCCTAACTCTTTGGCCCTGAGCTCTGAACATTCTTATCCAAATACTTTTTTTTTTTTCCTCAAAAACACCTCAGAGTTTCTATTCTCTGAGGCTAGATAGTGTGGAGCCAGAATTTTGCACATACAGTCATCTGCTCATATCTCTTATTTCTTCCTGTAAGGTTCTAGTTCATCCTTTGGTTATTTTATGTAAGCAACATAGCCTAGGCCCTTATTACTTCAAGCCATAATTATTATAATAGTCTCTTTGTTGTTTCATTTTTTCATTCTCTTTCAGTATTTATCTCATTGTTTCATTCCTCTCTTTCTGTAGTTACTACCACAAGAATCTTCCTGAAATGATTCTTCCACATTCCTTTACTGCTCATAATCTCACAGATTATTTCATCAATTCTGCACTCAACTGCTTGATTTTTTAAGATCTTCCTTAATGTGTCCCAGCTTTATATCCCAGTGCTATTCAATGACTGTCAATAACTGTATTTTTCTTTTTCTTTGAAGATGTCATTTGATGACCATGATCTCTCAAAGTCTGCATAGTGAGTGGCTAAGGCATCTAAGTTCTTTAATGGTTTGAGATGATACGATGGCATATTTTCTGCTTAGCTTTACTTTAATAGTTTTTCAACTGTTGTGGTTGGTTTTGGAGGAAAGAGAAGTGGGTATGTTAGAGCAGACAAATGAGTCTTTGCTATGATTAACAGTCAATTTGTTGAATAGTGAAATAAGTAACAAAGTCAGAGACTCAGCTTTCTTTTTTTGTGTGTGTGGTTCATGTTATTTTTTTTTATTTTTACCCCCCAGAGACTCAGCTTTCATATCTGCTTCATTTCAAATTTGTTCCCTCTTCCTGCATGATTTTTTCACGAACAGAAGAATGGTGGTTTCAGAGTGGCCCAAAGGGTTGTGACTCAATCAAGAGAGAGAAATGCCAGCAAAAGAAAGGATCATAGGATAGTTTGGTTCTTCCTTATGGAAGAATATGCAAGTTGCTAAAAGAAGTTCTTTTATTCTGCCTTCCAGGGTACATGTTCCCCAGTTGCCAAAGATAGCCACATTACTTCATCTGATTCTATGTAGTAATTAACTTGAGAGAACAAGTTATATTTTGGAAGGTTCAGGCAACAGATAATAAATGCAAGAGTTCACTGTTAATTTTTTGTGGTTCCTGAGTTCCTTTTGGGAGAGTCACAGAAGTTATTCCTTATGGAAACAAATCTGGGTCCAAAGGATAATGCTGGACAGTGGTTTCCAAAGGTAGACAAGTAGAACATCATGTTTCATCACTGTCTTTTATAAAGAAGTCATGGAGTTGAGTGAACCCCCTCCTACTTCTAGCAAGTTTCAGTTGCTCTGTAAATCTACTGACATAGTTGTCATTTGTTGCATTTGAGTACTATGACTTCTGCCTTTGATTTTCCTAGTATTGCAGGAAGTGTAGCTGAGAGCTATGATACCGAGAGTGGGTTTGAAGATTCGGAGAACACTGACATTGCCAACTCTGTTGTGCGGTTCATTACTCGATTTATTGACAAGGTTTGTACAGAAAGTGGAGTTACTCAGGATCACATCAAGAGCCTTCATTGCATGATACCAGGTAATCACTTTAAAAATATTAAAGATTCAGAATATTAGAGATAATTGAGTTCCAGCATACGACCTGTAATCCCTGTCTACAGGTAGTTTACCCATGTTATTATCTTCTGGTTTTCTAATATTTTTAAATTGTGATAACATCTTTATAGCATAAAATTTGCCATTTTAACCATTTTTAAGTATATAATCCAGTGACATTAATTGTGTTCACAGTATTGTGTAACTATCACCACTATTTCCAACCCCTTTTTCATCACCCCAAATAGACACTGCAATAAGCAAAAACTCCTGTTTCCCCACTGTTCAGTCCTCTATAACATCTAAATTACTATCTCCATGAATTTGTCTATTCTACATATCTTATAAAAGTGGAATCATGCAATATTTCAACCTTTGAGTCTGACTTATTTCCTTTATTTAATGAATTTAATTTTCAAGGTTTGTCCATATATGAGAACTTCCATCTCCTTTTTATGGCTACATGATATTCCATTGTATGCATTTACCAAATTTGTTTACCTGTTCATCTGTTGATGGATACTTGCATTGTTTCCATCTTTGGGGTATTGTAAATAATGCTACTATGAATATTCACATAGAAGTATCCTGTGTGACTTATTTTTAATTCTTTGGAGTATCCACTTTAGAGTAGAATTGCTGGATCACATGGTAGTTCTATTTAACTTTTTGAGGAACTACAAAACTTTGATTAGTTTTAAATTTAAAAATAGTTTTGATTAGTTTTTATTCCACTTGTGTGCTCTTTCATTTTGATTACTCTGACTCATCCTAGGAATTGTAGCTATGCACATTGAGACCCTAGAAGCAGTGCATCGGGAAAGTAGAAGACTTCCACCTATACAGAAGGTAATTATTCCAGACTACATGCCTTCAGAGTGCAGCATCTCTTCTCAAAATCAGCAGCAATAGTTGTGTTCCAGAAATTATCTTCTCCTCACCTCTTACAAATGCAATTCTGATGATAAATTAAACTTTCAGAGGAGTTTGTCGTGTAGAACCTTACAAAAAGGATGCTGAAGTGGACATAGTATCCTTTCTTGAATTCAACAAAAGAGCACTAATAACCTCTTTTTGAGTCTTGTATAAGGACACAGAATTATGAATAAGTCTAACTTCCAAGCCCAACCCAAGAGTTTATGCCCTGCCTACTTCCCAAAAAAACAAAACAAACAAACAAACAAAATAAAGAATTTAAGCAATTATAAAAGCACTGAGTTCCGAGTCTGACCATACATCACAAGCACCTGGGAAGTCTATTAAAAATTCAGAGTCCTCAACTCAACTCAGCCTCCTGGAATCAGAGTACCCTGGGACTTGGCCTGGAAATCTGTATTTTCACAAGCTTCCCAAATGATAATTTTGCAGCTAGTCTGACACCAGTCTCTGGACTAGGGTTCAGGACCCTCCTGCTTATAAAACAGAACTATTGGGGCTGGGATTGTGGCTCAGTGGTAGAGTGCTTGCCTAGCATGTGTGAGGCACTGGGTTCGATTCTCAGCACCACAAATAAATAAATAAATAAATATCCATTGACAACCAAACAATATTTTTAAAAAACATTTACTAAAAATAAATTCAAAGAGAGATCAGAAGCCAGATAGGAAAAATAATGTATCAGAAACTTAAGACACAGTGATCATTAATACTTACATTTACATTTAGCTTTAAGCCTCCTAGAGGCAGCAAAAAGCATAGTGCTGATTTATAGTTTTTATCACTTAATAAAATACATAGGCCTTCATTTTTTTTCTGTGTTCAGATCTCAGAGAAATGAAGCATGTAGTTCCTCATATAAAGGATACTGAGTTCAGATTTCTCAAGGTGCATAAATTTTCACTACTCGACCCAAAATAGGTCTTTTTTAAAAAACATTCATTTTTTAAGTATTTGTTTTTTCAATTTACAAAAATAAAATGCTCTTTGTATAAAATTTAAGCTTAAAAGCAGCATGCATTGTTCAAAGTGAAAGTCCTCCAGTTGTCCTCCCTACCCTAGTCCTACCTCCACCATTACCCATGATACTACCACCTTTAACAAGATGGTTCATATTCTTGCAATGTTTTTCTTTTTTCAAAAATGGGATTATAGGGCTGGAGTTGTAGCTCAGTGGTAGTGCTTGCCTAGCATGTGTGAAACACTGGGTTTGATCTGCAGCACCACATAAAAATATATAGCTACAACTGAAAATATATTTAAAATGGGATTAAAATAAGCAACTGGTTTGCAACTTGCTTTTCTTAGTGTTCCAGGGTCTAGGGATATAGCTCAGTAGGTTGAGTGCTTGCCTAGAATATACAAGGCTTTAAATTCAATCCCCAGAACTACAAAAAATAAAAACAGTGTATTCTAGGCATCTTGATATTAACACATAGAGATCTCTGTCATTTTTTTAAAAGTAGAAAAATGATCCATTGAATGGATATGTCAAACATGTGACTTATTTCCCAGTGATTTTACTGTGAGCAAGCAATGCTGGAAAGACTTGACACATGGATACAGAAACTTAATTTCTGCCTCTTCCCAAATGTATTTTCAGCTAGGTATGGTGGTGCGTGCCTGTAATTGCAGCAGCTCAGGAGGCTGAGGCAGAAGGATCATGAGTTCAAAGTCAGCCTCAGCAATAGCAAGGTGCTAAGAAACTCAGTGAGACCCTGTCTCTAAATAAAATACAAAATACGGCTGGGGATGTGGCTCAGTGGTCAAGTGCTCCTGGGTTTAATCCCTGGTACCCCCTCCTCAAAAAAAAAACCCAAATCTTTTTTCTCATTTGGCTGTCTAGGAAATCTGGCTCAAGGTTTTTAGGTCTGTAAATAAAATTATAACCTTGGTCTAAGTGTTGGAAGACCCTACGACTTGTGTTTAAAATACTTTCTCTGGGAGCTGGGGTTGTGGCTCAGTGGTAGGGTGCTTGCCTAGCACTGGTGAGGCACTGGGTTCAATCCTCAGCACCACATAAAAAAACAAAGTTATTGTGTTCTTCTACAACTAAAAATATTTAAATATATATACAATTATATATATTTAAATTTATTTAAATATAAATATTTAAGTAAATATATATATACTTTCTCTGTTGTTAGCCCAAGATTCTTAGACCTACTCTACTGCCAGGAGAAGAAATTGTATGTGAAGGTCTTCGAGTCCTGCTGGATCCTGATGGCAGAGAAGAAGCCACTGGAGGTCTTCTTGGAGGCCCTCAGCTCCTGCCAGCAGAAGGAGCCTTGTTCCTCACCACATACAGAATTCTCTTCAGAGGGACACCCCATGACCAACTAGGTATGACTCATATGTTCAGATCATGGTTTTTGTTTGTTTGTGTGGTGTTAGGGATTGATTGAACCCGGGGCCTTGCACATGTTAGGCAACACTCTACCACTGAGCTTCATCCCCAGCCTGCTGTCAGAACATGGATATCTACATAGCACAGGAGGTTTTCATTCTATGCAGTGATTGCAGATCGTTTCAAATCTAGAATAAGATTTTGGCCATACAGGTATTTTGGGAGGATGCTTTTGTCTGTCAAAGTTAATGATCATTTAGGTAATAGATTTTTACTTGAAGAATAAAAAGTATCTTCTGACCAGTAAATCAAGTGTTCACTTGTTGAGGTGATTATAATTGCATGAGGTGAATATTATGACCTAGGAATATTCACAATATCTAGATTCTATGTACATTGCTCATTTGCCCCAACTTTCTGACTCTTACAGTAAACCATAAAGCTGTAATCCTTTTTGTGGAAAGATGTGCTAAATAACCTAAGGTTGTACAGTACTCACTAACCCACTTCATTCTTATCCCATTTCAGTTAATCCTGCTTCCCCCTTAGTAGACAACTTCTCTTCTACCTACTAAACTCTCATAACATTTATTTCTATTTTCTACTACTCAATATAGCCTTTTCTGTTAAAAAGAACTAGGAAGATCTCTCCATAATTAATCCACATTATCATCTTAAAAATCACTGTAGCCTCTACATAAAATATTCTTATTTATGGGAAAGAATGCCTAAGGTTTGGGGCAAAACTGTTAGACTCAAAGTGAGAAAGCTCAGGTCTGAATTGCTGTTGACTAATCTTGATAGCTTAAGTCAGTCACCTAACCTCTGTAGACTTCATTCTCCTCTTTTATAAAATTTGGGAATTGGGCTTTCATTGGTGATAATTTGGGGACTCTCAACCTTGGCCGTATATTTGAATTATCTGGGAAACTTTAAAAAAAAATTTCTAGTACTGGGAATTTGCCCAACATGGATGAAGCTCTGGGTTCAATCCCCAACACACACACACACACACACACACACACACACACAACAAAAAAAAAAAAAAAAAAAGGAAAACGTTTTAGGCCCAAACCTCAAACAATTAAAGAGTAGAAATGGAGAGACTACAAGTATTTCTTCTGTTAGTTTTTGTTTGTTTGTTTTGACATTGTTATTGTTTTGGGGGGGTTTGTGTTTATTTGTTTTGTGGTTCTGAGGATGAAACCCTGGGGCGCTTTATCACTGAGCTATATTCCCATACCTTTTTTATTTCTTTCATTTTGAGACAGGGTCTTGCTAAATTGCTGAGGCTGACCTAAAACTTGGAATTCTCCTGAGTAACTGGGATTACAGGCATGTGCCCCCACCTGGAACATCTGTATATTTCTTAATCCTCAAAAGTGGTTGTGATAAATATTGAGGATTAAGAACACTATTGGGTTAAATGGCCACTAAAGTTTCTTCTTTGTCTGAAACTACTCATTCAGCAGCATTTGATGAGTATACTATGTATTTTGTTGGACAATGAAATTCAGATATGAAAAATGTATAGTCATTAAAATTTTTATCACTCTTTTAAAGGCTCTGCCTCTACCTATAGTCACATTCTGAAATGTGTCAGCAAATGAATTTTGTAAGTACACAGTTAAGCCTATAATAATCTGATTTATCCAATAATATTATCGGAGAGAGTCCTTATTTTACCTCTAAAATGTACCCTCCTTTAAATCTTAACAGTTGCATTATTCCTAAACTAGATGGAGTCAAGATGGGTTAGTATATTGGTCAAGAAAAATTGAAAGATTATTGGCCTGGAATTGTGGCTCAGTGGTTGAGCGCTTGCCTAGCATATGTGAGGCACTGAGTTCAATCCTAAGCACCACATAAAAATAAATAAAGGTATTATGTCTACCTACAACTAAAAACAATTAAAAATTTTAAAAAAGATTATTTACCACATAATACACAAAAAGTTCATAAAATTCAAAAAAGATAAAATGATAGAAATAGTTGTGTTTAGTTTGAAAAAGTGAAAAATGAAGTAAAATTTCTTAGCCCTGCTGGCACGTTGCTGTCCATAAATTACATTTAAATGCAAATATATTTATTAAAAGAAACTAAATATTCAGCACAGGATGAGTATCACTTATCCAGAATTCATGGAACCAGAAGTATTTCAGATTTTGGAATTTTTTGCAGTTTGAAAGATTTCAATAGACTTTATCAGTTGAGCATTTTTAATCTAAAAACTCAAAAATTGCTCCAAAATCCAAAATTTTTTTATCACTAGTTCAGATTTCAAATTAGGAGTGCCCAACATACACATACTACATTTTTATGGTAGTACTTTTGTGAGATTAATGTCCATCAATGTACATTTTGGATATATAAACATGAGATAATTATGTGGTCATTTCAATTGCTATAACATTTCTTTTAAAGAAAACAAAGCCAGGGCTGGAGTTGTGGCTCAGTGGTAGAGCACTTGCCTGGCATGTGTGAGGCCCTGGGTTCGATCCTAGCACCACATAAAAATAAATAAATAAAAGATATTGTGTCCACCTACAACTAAAAAAAAAAATTAAAAAAAAAAAGCCAGTCAGTGTGAAATCTCATATATTCTCTAATTTTTGTCCATTCAAATTTTGAATTAATTTCAATTTTTAAAAAAGTTATTTTTATCAGAAAAAAATATAAATTTCTAATTTAAATTTTCTCCTTTAATAACACATAGCAGTGTGATAATCTTACATGTATTATGTGAGTATAAATTGCTTAATATATTCTGGGACTGTGTACATCCTGTGTTTGGCCTTTGAGTATAAGCTTCATATAAAAGGATAATCAGAGTTTTTTAGTTTAAGGATTGACAGATCCAGGAAATGAGAAATTCTGATGATAATAAGTGAATATATGTTTATGCTTTTAAACCTGGAATTGTGGCACACACCTGTAATGCCAGCCACTCCAGAGACTGAAGCAGGAAGATTACAAGTTCTAGACCCTGTCTCAAAATTTGAAAAGGTCTGGGGATGTAGCTTAGAGGTGAAGTACTTGGGGTCAGTGCCTTGGGATGGAGGGCAGGGGTAGTAGAGGACATGCAGGTTTTTAAATCAAGTGAACCTAATTTAAATCTTATCCCTTCATTTTTTCTAGCTGTGAGACCTTATTCATTATTCAGTACTGTTCCTATTATGATACCTCTTCCTGTTCCACTGCTTATAATGCCCTCCTGCTTCTCCTCTGCAAATCCAAATCCTCCACTTTCTTCAAAGTTTTCACTCCCATTCTTGCAAGAATCATTCTCTATTCATCAGGCATTCAAAGAATATCTCCTTTTCAGAAATATTTGAATCCTTGAATAGTCTGTTCCCTCCAGCCTAGGAGCTAATCACACATTATTATATTCTGCATGTGATTCTCCTCCTTTAGGGAACTAGAAACTGTCTAAGGAGACTTTATGAGTGCTGTTTTTTCTAGACCTTCATATTCATAATCTCAGGTAGTTGATATTTCCTATTCTTGCTTTAATCTTTAAACTCATAAAAATATTGGACTTTATTCTAACCTATCTTCTAAAGACATATATTCATAATATAGTACCCTTTGCATGTATGGAAATTTTAAAAACCTTCTCTTTTGCTTTATCCTTACATTAAATAATGTGTTTTCAATAATTACAGATACTTTTTTCTGTATAAGGCCTATACATCCTGTAAGACTGCCTTAAACCAGCTGATCTTGTGTGGCACACAGTACATGGGGAAAATAGAATGAGGGCAGACAGGTGTGACAGTTTGCTCATTCTGGGTAAGGATTATGTCTCAGGAGTGAATTACCGTGCAATAAAATTTAGCGAATCCTTGAATCATGACATTTTCTCTTACTGCATTCCTAGGCATTGTCCTCTGCAGAGAATCTAGACATGAACTATAGAATGCTGTTGCTGAGTCTTGTCCTATCTTCCTACAGTTGGTGAACAGACAGTTGTACGGAGCTTTCCCATTGCCTCTATCACCAAGGAGAAGAAAATCACAATGCAGAACCAGCTACAACAGAACATGCAAGAAGGATTGCAGATTACATCAGCATCTTTTCAGGTACAGATTTGGTATCTTGTCTGAAATGCTTGAAACAAGAAATGTTTCAGATTCTGAAATGTTTTGAATTGGTGGATATTTGTGCAGCCTATATTTGTGTTACCAGTTAAGCATTCCTAATTCAAAAATGCAAAATCTAAATTATTCTGAAATCCAAAACTTTTTGAGCGTTGAGGTTTCAGATTTTGGAGTGTTTCAATTTCATATTTTTGGATTAATTATGCTCAGCCTATATTAAGAAAGGAAACCATTCTTCTAATATTCAAAAGTTTTCTATGGACAGATGTGGTAGAGGTAGAGCATGCCTTTTGTAATCCCAGCAGCTCAGGAGGCTGAGGCAGGAGAATAGCAAGTTCAAAGCAGCCTCAGCAATTAAGGAGGCTCTAAGCAACACAGTGAGACCCCATCTCAAAATGAAAAATAAAAAAAAGGCTGAGGATGTGGCTCAGTGGTTAAGTGCCCCTGGATTCAATCCCTGGTACCAAAAAAAAATTTCAATGAATCTTGTAGCCACTCTGTGGTCGTGGAGTCAGAAGACAAAGAATGAGGATAAGGGGATCAGAGTACTGGGAAAGTAATCTTCAGATGACTGAACTCATAGTTTAATCCTTCAATTTATGAGTCCTTGGCCAGCTCAGAATATCAACCAATTGTCAAATTTTAGTGTACTTGGAAACTCAGACACATGGTGGCTCTTTTTGTCTGCCAAGTTTTACCTGGATTCTTGTTTGATCAAACTTTAGATAAAAATCAATTCCTCTAGCATCTGTTTCAGGAAGAAATGTCCTATGTCTGGCTCTTCTATGGAAATGGTAAAACACTTGGGAAGTATAGCTTGGACTAGTGTACTATTGGTACTAACTGAATAACCTCTGATAAAGCACGGGTTTTTTCCAGGGAACTCTGAACATATCAGAACTTATAGAACTATTGATACAAACCAAATCCTGGAAGAAGCAATCTTTTCTTAGTTTTTCTTCTTTTTCAAAGTTCACAGTCATTAAATCTTTCATTTTTCCTATTCTTCAAGCCTTGTCTCTGACTTTACAGATTTCCAAGGATTTCATTTCTTACCTCATTTCTTCTAGTCAAGGAGCCCTCCATAGTACCTCCTATGATCATCTCAGGAACTATGTGAGACTGTTGATCTTTAGACTCCACATCTTCTTACATCACCCAAGAGTACTAACTATTCCAACTGCCAAAGGACACTATACTGGAATATTGCCTGTCTATACTGGTTAAGCTTGTAGTTAAACTGACTATAATCAGTTTTGGGTTTTTTTTCCTAGATTTGATGTATCTCTAGGTACAAAGGGACCTTAGTAGGTCAAATTCCCTATCTAGAACCAGCAGTTGAAAAATTAAAGGGGCATGCTTGCTACTTCGGCCATTACAAGTTTTTATACCATGGCAGAAAAGATAGTCTTAAAGAAACCCATTTCAAAAACCTGATTTTCCTTGCCAACTAACCATCCATTGCAAGTAAACTTTTCTGGACCCTTTTTCACTTTGAAAATTAAAAACCTGTATTGTACATTACCTAGAGTTCCTACAACCTCAGAAGTCTTGCCATTTAGTTTTGTTATTTTTTTCTGGGTGTTTTGTTTTGTTTTGTTTTAGTAATTTGGGGGATAGTTGCCTGGAAATAGTGCTTCTGGGGCTGGGGATATAGCTCAGTTGGTAGAGTGCTTGCCTTGCAAGCACAAGGCCCTGGGTTCAATCCCCAGTACCACAAAAAAAAAAAAAAAAAAATAGTGCTTCTGATATGTTTAATCTTTTATCTCTAGTTGATTAAAGTAGCATTTGATGAAGAAGTCAGCCCGGAAGTAGTAGAGATCTTTAAGAAACAGCTAATGAAGTTCCGTTATCCTCAGTCCATCTTTAGCACCTTCGCTTTTGCTGCTGGACAAACTACCCCACAAATAATTTTACCCAAACAGAAGGAAAAGAACACTTCCTTTCGGTAAGAAAAAAGACTGGTCTCTTAATTTCAACCCTCCTGTAATTGATTGTCAGAGGAAGTGACCTATCCTTTGTGTCAAGGTGTAAACAATTGATGTTTTTATTTCTGTGAAGACCATTGGGCCAACCTTATGAAACTATGGACGAGTAGCATTGATATGTGTAACAGGTTTGAAAATCTTAAAAACTGTAAGCTTTGACTATCATATCCATTGCTCACAGTGTATTTTTAGAATGTGAAATTCTGTTTTCTCCTTTTTCCATGTTAATCTTTTTTTAAATATATTTTTTAGTCATAGATGGACACAATACCTTCATTTTATGTTTATGTGGTGCTGAGGATCGAACCCAGGTCCTCATGCATGCTAGGCAAGTGTGCTACCACTGAACCACAACCCCAGCCCCATTCCATATTAATCTTTAACTGCCTTTGAAGAGTAGCCCTTGCATCTTTTTCTAATATCCAGACTGAGTGGACAGTTTTGATTTTTTATCTAGAGACAAGAGTCTTCATTTTTCTTTTTCTTTATAACTTTATTTTGAATAATTTTAAACTTACAGAAAATTTACAACAGTAGTCCAAAGAATTCCTATATATCCTTTACCCAGATTAACCAGTGGTTTCTATTTGGATTATATTCATTCTCTGTGTGTATATGCATCTGTGTGTGTGTACACTTGTAAAATTACTTCAGGTATAACTTACTGGGTTTTATTTGGTGGTGGCAGTGGTAATGGTGGTGGTGGTGGTTTGGGGTTTCTTTGTTTGGCTTGGTTTTGTTTTTGTTTTGGTACTAGGAATCGAATCCAAGGGTTCTTTACCACCGAGCTATATCCCCAGTCCTTTTTTTATTTTGAGACAGGGTTTTCCTAAATTGTTAAGACTGGCTCAAACTTGCAATCTTCCTGCCTCAGCCTCCTGAGTCACTGAGATTACAGGCATGTACCACACCGCCCAGCCCAATGATATTTTTTGAAAAATTTTTCCCAGCTAGAGTGACAGCCTTTTTTTTTTTTTCCATACTCAAGGCAGTTCTTGAAATTTTTAAATTGCTATATCTTTCTTGCAGCTGATAAAATAGCTACATATATATGGTACATATATATGTATTAGTATAAACATACAACAGCTATATGTATATATGATATATATTATGTATATATAATTTTTTGACCACTGGGTTAGCATACAAAATGCTCCTTTATCCTTGAACATCACTATACATTTTCTTTAAAAAAAAAAAAAGACATTATCTCATATCACCTAGGTACAGTAATCAACCAAAAAATGTGTCCAGGTGTAGTGATGTATGCCTTTAATCCCAGAAACTCAGGAGGCTGCAGCAGAAGGATTGTAAGTTTGAGGCCAGCCTCAGCAACTTAGAGACCCTGTCTTAAAATAAAAATAAAAGGATCTGGGATGTAGCTGGTAGAATGGTAGAGTGCCCCTGGGTGCAATGCCCTGCACTGCCTAAAAAACAAAAACAAACAAAAAAGAAAAAGAAAGAAATGTAATTAATGTAAAACTCTTATGAATACAGACTTTCCAGAGTCTGTATTCAAGGCTTGCTGGTGACTCTATAGCTACTTTTTTGTTGTTGTTTTCTGATTCAGGGTCCAATCCAGGATCAGGCATTGCATTGTCACATGAATCCCTATTTTCTAATGAAAATTTTTAGGAATCAATGTTGAAATTTAATTTCAGCTCTTACAAAATAACAATTGATTTAAAATTCCCTATGTTAGTGATAAAATATAGAAGCTAACTTTTCACTTCATTCACCATTAATCACCTAGAATGTGGGCATCTGCCAGTACAAATTACATATAAGAATGAACTTTGCAGACTTTTTGCCTGAAAGTGAAATAGATTAGAGATTATGGAAGATTTGAGGTTCCCGACAGTATGTCATTTTCCCAAATGCATAATTAGCCACCAGTATTGTGTGTTACCTGGTGAGTGAAGGGGGCCATAGATATAAAGATATGATATGTTAAAACATGAACAGCTTCCTAAAGATTTATAATAGTAAGCAAAGCATTTTGTCTTGACACTGCAGGATCATAGACTATCCTGCCTGTGATGTTTGTTATCCCAGCCCTCAATGGAAGGAAAGAATGCTTGGCATAGTGTTTTAGAAATACTGTACAAACTATCAGAAATATGTATATTTATATTAGTTTCAGAAATATGTAACTGTATCAAACCTGTTGTATCAGCTGCAAGAAATACATAGCAATTTAAAATTTTAAGAATTGAGCCTGGCATGGTGGCACATGCCTGTAATCCCAGTGGCTCTCAGGAGGCTGAGGCAGTAGGATCTTGAGTTCAAAGCCAGCCTCAGCAACTTAGCAAGGCCCTAAGCAAGTCAGTGAGACCCTGTCTCTAAATAAAATACAAAAAGGGCTGGGGATATAGCTCAGTGGTTGAGTACCCCTGGGTGCAATCCTCAGTACCCAAAAAAAAGAAAGAAAGGAAGGAAGAATTGCCTGTGTGTATGAAACAAACGCTGTAGCTCTAGCTGGAATTTTTTTTTTTTTTTTCAGAAATATCATTGAGTTTAAGTTATACCTAAAAGATTTACAATAGGTTTAATTTAGGAAATACTAGTAGTTTATGATTCCCAACAGTTATTTTAAACATATTTCATAATCTTCAGGTTTACATTGCAGATGACTGAAAGTGGTCTGGTAAATCTGTTTGACAATAAAAGAATCCTTATCATTTTCACAGAATGACAAAAAAAAACACAAAAAAAGAATTCTATTCTTTATCAGAGAAGAACATAATCAATAGCAATCTTATTCATCTTCATCTCTGATTAATGAGGAAATTGCTTCTTTGTTTAATTCACTAGAGTATAAGTACTCTGAATTTTTTTATCAGCAAGAAAGGAAAAGCTATTTGAATGAATAAAATATTTTTAGGTCCAAAAAATTTACATCCTAGTTTCCCTCTAATTAAAGCTGATTCTCAAAAGGATACTCAAGTTTCTGATTTCTTACTTTTCTCCTCTCAAAAGGGGAGCATTCTTTTTCTATACCTGAAAAAGCCTACAGCTAATTTGAGATAGGACATCACACATACACACTTAAAGCATTTAGGAAATAAGTTATGGAGACTCTCATGCTAAGCAAAATAAGTTAATCCCCAAAAACCAAAGGTTGAGTGTTTTTGCTGATATGTGAAAGCTAACCCACAATGGGGGGTGAGGGGGGAGAAGTTCAATAGATTAGACAAAGTGGGGATGGAGGGAAGGAAAGGGGATAGGAAAAGGAAAGAGAATGGAATGAATCTGACACAATTTTCCTTAGTACATATATGAATACACCACAGTGAATCTCACCATCATGTACATCCATAAGAATGGGGTCCTAATTAGAAGAAGATATATTCCATGCTTGTATGATTATATCAAGATGAATTCTACTGTCATATAATTAAAAATAACCAATTAAAAAAAGAGAAAGAAGCCAAAAGTGCTGCCAACTATAATTGTCACATGACCTCAAAGAGTCTTAATTGGCAGAGAAGGGGTCAGGTTGGTTTTCCATGTAGGGAGTCTGCTGCAAGCATGATTTTGTGGGACTGTGATGGCATGGAGAATCAGAATGGGCTCAGGTTGAGCCTCAGCAACTTAGCAAGGCCCTAAGCAACTCAGTGAGACCTTGTCTCTAAATAAAATACAAAATAGGGCTGGGGATGTGGCTCAGTGGTGGAGTGACCCTGGGTTCAATCCCCAGTTCCAAAAAAAAAAAAAAGTGCTCAGGCTGTACTTAACCAAAAAAGCTACACCAAGGAGTTTACATTTAGGTGATAAGTAGTTTGTGTCCCACTTTTAAGTTCTTACACTTTTTGCCTAAGTGTCCTGATGACAGTGGATCTTATAAAAAGTTAGTCTACTGCCACATAAAAGGTGATCTAAAGGAGAATCTTAACAAAAGTATGTATAGTACTGTAGACTATACATATGGATGTGAGAGTGGAGAAGAAAATTTGAGCTACGTGAGTGTCAAAACTATAAGTGTATCTTCATATTAAATTGACATGCTCTTTGATTTTATTACCTTTAGCACTTTCTCAAAAACAATTGTGAAAGGTGCCAAAAGGGCAGGGAAAATGACAATTGGGCGGCAATATTTATTGAAGAGGAGGACAGGAACAATTGTGGAAGAGAGAGTAAATCGTCCTGGATGGAATGAAGAAGATGATGTATCTGGTATGTAAGAACCATTTTTCATGATTCAGTTTTTTTATTCTTATTTGAATAAGAAACAAAAATGTAGTTGCATTTTGACCTTTGATATACAAAAACCTAGATCTCATGAGAAGAGTTTTCAGAACTGGAAAAAATATAATCATTTTCCTCATTTTCTGTTATTTAGATAAGATTTTCTTAAATTATACTTATTTACTAAATTTTTACATTGACCATTTTCATGTGGGTCTCATAAAAAGGAGAAAGAAGGAAACTCTACTGCATAGGAAATTTGGGGTATAGGGTACTCCCTTGTACCTTATTAATAATAAGAATAGGCAAATAAAGATATTGAATATTCAAAGTTGAAGAAAAAATATTTGTGAGTCTTTTTTTTTTTTTTTTTTTTGGAACCGGGGATTGAACTCAGGGGCACTCGGTCACTGAGCCACATCCCCAGCCCTATTTTGTATTTTATTTAGAGACAGGGTCTCACTGAGTTGCTTAGGGCCTTGCCCTTGCTGAGGCTGGCTTTGAACTCAGGATCCTCCTGCCTCAGCCTCCCGAGCAACTGAGATTACAGACCTGCGCCACCACGCCCGACTCTGAGTCCTCTTAATCAAAATGGGGGACCTAAGATGAAGGAATTATTAGGTGATAATAAAAAATATCTGCTAAATATTTAAAGGAATACAGTTTAGGCAGTCAAGATAACTCTTAGTTGAGAAAAGAGAAGAAGAAAGCCAGTAGCAAAATATTGTGTTGACTGATCTTTTTCCTGTTTAATCCAATATCTATATGCTCTGGAGTTAACACTATAGACAATCTGATCTAATGTGGGAGGAATGTCATTACATGCTTTTCCTTTCAAAATTTTAGATTTACCTAGTGATTATACAGGAACTACTATCTGTAACAGCAACAACATTTTAAAAGAAATCTTATCTTTAGGGAGAGCTCTGGCTAAAAGGTCTCCATTTCAGTTTGCTAGGATAAAGAACTTGTATAGTTCTGTGTGTATGAATGCAAGGCCTGTGTGAGAAGGGGTGCGTACAGCCTTGCTTCTGGAGGCAGTGTAAAGGTCCACCATTTCATTGCTGAAATGACCATTTGATGGAACCCTGGCCTTCTCACAGTCATATGTAAAGCTATAAAAAAAAGTACTGCTGCCCATCCTGTTGACCTTTCTAATTCAAAGTTTTTATGATTTCATGGAACCAAAAACATTCTATAACCAGGCACAATGGCACACACTGTAGTCCCAACAACTGAGGAGACCAAGACAGGAGGACATTTCAGCCCAGGAGTTCAAGGTTAGCATGGGCAATATAGTAAGACCTTATCTCCAAAAACAAACAAATAAGCAAAAAACTTTTATTCTATGATACTGATTCCACCAAAAGACCAAATTATGTAATGCTCTTTCTTTGCTCCTCTGAAAACTAAAGGCCAACATAAAACTAATACCTGATTATCTTCCATTGCAAAGTTCATAAATCAAAATACAAAGTCTTACATTTGCAGGGATAAACTGTTGGTTTTCATATTTTTTTCTTTTTAATTTTAATAGAAGAAAACCATATCTTTTCCTCACACACTGGCACTCTGAGTATATTTCCATAACCTTCAAAAATTTGATTTGACATCTCTCACATTAAAAGAAACAGAAAAGTAAAGTAGAACAGTTTTTAACATGGATTTTTCTTTTTCTTTTCTTTTTTTTTTTTTTAGTTAGAACATACAGTACCAATTAGGAATATCTTTTGTTTTTAATCCTCCCTAACATACTTAATTATTGAGTAAATTCTTCCACATCTAAACTCTTAAAGAAGTCTATAACCATGATTGCAAAACTGTGAGGTAGTATTCCATGTATACCATATCCTCCAACAAGAAATATTTTCAGGAAAGAACTATAACTTCTTTACACCACTCTAAGGGAAAAAAAAAAAGGTTCTTTTCCCTCTGGTGAGCTTCTACTTAATCTAGAAATTTCTAACAAAATTTATGCTCTGAAAAATAAACTGAAACCCAGATGATGAATTTGTATAGTGATCCTTTGAAAGTTAAAATTGCCTGACAACACTTGCATGTTTTTAAGGTCATATATAGAAATCACTCCAGTTTGGCATTAATGAGCAAGATTGATTAAAAATTGGAAAATACGGGTAATGAATGCAGAACTATTGTTTTTAGAAATTACTTAAATGCTGTTATTTCTCTCACATTTTCTAGTTAACTGATTTACTACTATTCATTTCCTGATTGTCCACTATTTTAATTCATGCTTATTTATAATCCCTCATAGATGTTACATGGTTTAATTTGTGATGTACATAATGCCTGAGCCCAAATGTAAAAATTCTCTTCAAAATTAAGTTTTGAATCCTAGCCGGACACAGTGGCACACACCTGTGACCTCAGCAATTCGGGAGACTGAGGCAGGAGGATCAAGAGTTCAAAGCCAGCCTCAGCAACTTAACGAGGCCCTAACCAACTCAGTAAGACCCTGTCTCAAAATAAAATACAAAAAAGGGTGGAGATATGGCTCAGTTAAGCACCCCTGGGTTCAATCCCCAGTACAAAAAAGATTAATAAATTTTGAACCCTTTACTTTGAGTTAATTATTTCTTCAAATCTGTTGCTGCCATTACAGTCTCAGATGATAGTGAACTCCCCACCAGTACCTTGAAGGCCTCAGAGAAATCTACAATGGAACAGTTGGTGGAAAAAGCTTGTTTCAGAGACTATCAGCGTTTAGGTTTGGGAACCATAAGTGGCAGCTCCTCCCGAGCAAAACCAGAGTATTTCCGAATCACTGCCTCCAACAGGATGTATTCATTGTGCCGGAGGTAAGGGTCACCACCCTCCAAAAAGAAACCTTTCCTTTCTCCTGTTTGAGTCTTCAATGGTATGTTTATATCCATAATCCAGAAATAGATAAAAGTGCCAGAAAAGAGATATAAATATTTAAGAGATACTTTTTATGCAGCATGAGTAAGTGCCTCGTTGATATTTTCAGAACACTTATATCACTGAAAAGTGCCTGTGTTGGGTCAGAAGGTGAAAGACAAAGTGTTCATCCCTCTTTATGAATTTTCTTTGTGTCTCTCTTCCCACTTTGCTTTTTTTCTAGCATGCACAAAGATAACTTGAAGTAAAAGGATTTGCTCAGACAGATGGGCAAAGTCAAGTCAAGCCTTCTATAAGCTTGGGACCCACAAACCTTTTCTGTAAAGGGCTGGATAGTAAATAATTTAAGTTTGTGAACCATAAAGTCTCTTATTGCAGCCCCTTAGCTCTGCCACAGAAGCAACTGTACACATTAAAGAAATGAGTGGGGGCTGGGGATATAGCTCAGTTGGTATAGTGCCTGCCTCGTGAGCACAAGGCCCTGGGTTCAATCCCCAGCACCAGGGGGAAAAAAAAAAGAAATGAGTGGGTGTGACTGGCTTTAGCTCATAGTCTGTAATATGTAGACCCAGGTGTAGGCAGGGCTTTCTATACTGCCTGAAATGTAAATGAACACATCTATTCTTGTTGCCTCTTGCTGTTTTTCAAATCTGTTAGGTTCTGTTTCATTCTTCACTATATATAAACATATATTTTCTAAAACTATATTCCATCATCCACAAGTTTAGTCACTTTCATCTCCTGATAAGTTGTTTTCTTTTATATATTTATACATTCCTGCGTGGATTAAACAGCTCCAAAACTTGTAACTTGTAAACCTTGTACATATTTTAGAAAATTGTCTTCATGTTGCTATTAGTTTCAGCCCTGCTGCTCCTAAAGAACTATAGATATGTCTGTCATTTTAAATGGCAACTTAAGTATACAAATACCAGTGTGAAATTTGAAAAATAAATTGGGAATATAGTTTGAGAGTATGGCCAAATAAACATTTTGCATGAAGTACAGAAAAGTTGGGACTCTGAGTGCGCAGCAAGTTTTGTGGGATTTTTATTTCTCTTTGTAGATAGGTAATAGTGGTGTTGTCAGGGTGTGATGTCCTGCTGATTGGGAAGCTTGCTATCAAAATTATGCTTACCACTGAGTAAACAGACTTTATTATTTCAGTCTGTCAGAAGCAAAGTAAAATCTTAGTAAACAATTTATTAGAGCACTTGTTATAAAAACATTTATGGTGGTGTGAAATAATATATATCAATCAAACTATTAGAAGGAAGGAAGTGGAATAATAACAAGCTGTAAGAATGCATGAAAGGAAAGAAAAGGGAACATAAAACAAATAGGACACACATAATACAAGTAGTAAGATGGTGGATTCATATCAATAATTACAAATATTTCAATATTTACATTACTTTAAAGAAACTCAACCTTTAACAAAAGCTGTTATCATTCTACAAACATCAAAGTTGACTTTAAAATATAAAGCATTACTATGAATAAAGAAGAATGGCAAAATATTCCTTTCACACACAGGAATTCATGAAGACTAAGTAGAGTTTATTTCTTTACAGATATACAGAACTGACTTGACATTGATATCAAGCCTGAGAAAGATCAGTAGAGTAGAAGGAAGGGAGCAGGGGGTGGTGTGAGGGGCGGGGAAGGAGAGATGCTGAGGACTAAATTAGAACAAGGTATGTTCCATGCTTTTATGTTTGTGTCAAAATGGATTCTACTATCATACATAACTAAAAAGAACCAATAAATAAAAAGAAAGTAAGCCTGGAGATGTGACTCAATAGTACAGTGCTTATCTAGCTTGCACAAAAGGGCCTAGGTTCCTCACTAGCAAGAGAGAGGGAGGAGAGAGCAGGAGATAAGGAAGCAGATCAGTCAGTGTAATTTGCTACTTTAACAAAATTAAAAAGAAAAAATATATAATATGGTTTTATATGTAGGAAAACATTTTATAAAATGTAGGGGCTGGGGATATAGCTAGTTGGTAGAGTGCTTGCCTCGTAAGCACAAGGCCCTGGGTTCAATCCCCAGCACCGCAAAAAAAAAAAAAAAAGGTAATATACACTTACGGTTTTTTAAAAAGAACTCAACAAATTAATAAAGGGATAGCTCCTTAATCTGTCTTATAAACCTTTACAGCAAGACTTACTTAATGGTAACAGGCTTTTCCTCTGAGATCAGAAGACAAGAATGTTCTCTATCACCACTTCTATTTAGTGATGCATTTGAGGTCCTGGAGAGTGAAAAAAATGATAAATAGAAAAATAAGTGATAAAAGGATAAAAATTGAAAAGAAAAAATGAAATTTTCATTATTCACAGATTTTCTGAATGTACATGTAGAAAATCTACAGGTAAAGTAGGTTACAGGTACAGAGTCATTCTAGTAGTCACATATGTACCCAAACCAAACCATTGAAAATGAAATTTTAAAATGATGCTGATTGGTATTTTAATGATGCTATTTACTGATACTATTTACAGTAGCACTAAGAAAAATTAAATACTTAAAAATAAATCTAATGAAAGATGTATAAGACCTCTTTATGGAACACTCAGAATAATATTAAGGATCATTACAACTCTAAATAGATATTTTATGGTTTAGATTCAAATATTCAATATTCTAATAATTATAAGTTCTCTTGAAATTGTTCTGTAGATTCAATGAAGTCCCAACTAAAATCCCAGAAAAATGATTTTAGAAATCGAAAAGGTGATTCTAAGAGTTATATAGGAATGAAGAAAGCCAGGAGTAGTAGTAAGGATAGCTTTACAGTATAGTACTACAGCATATCAAGACTTTTTATAAACCTGCAGTAATTAAGATAGTATGCAATTAGCACAAGGATGGACAAACACACCAGTGGAGCAAAAGAAGGAGTATAGCAACAACCCAACATATAGGTCTTGATTTAGGGTAAAGGTTGCACTTAAGAGCAATGGATGGAAGAAGTTTTCAATAAATGGTACTAGAGTTATATATATGTGGATTAATTTTTTAATTTTTTTTAGTTGTAGATGGACACAATATCTTTATTTTATTTATTTTTATGTGGTGCTGAGGATCAAACCATGCCTCACACATGCTAGGCAAGCACTCTACCACTGAGACACAATCCCAGCCTGGGGGTGGGGTATTAATCTTGATCCCAAGCTTATAATGTACAGAAAAATCAATCCCCATTGACCTATAGATCTGCATATAAAAAGTTAAAAGTTTCTGGCTTGGTGCAGTGGCATATGCCTGTAAGCCCAGCAGCTCAGGAGGCTGAGGCAGGAGGATTACAAGTTCAAAGCCAGCCTCAGCAATTTAGTGAGGCCCTAAGCAACTTGCAAGACCCTGTCTCAAAATAAAAAATAAAAATGGCTGGGAATGTGTCTAGTGATTAAATGCCCCTGAGTTCGATCCCTGGTACCCCCAAAAAGAGAAAAGTTAAAAATTTCTAAAAGATAGGAGAATATGTTTATGACTGTGAGGTAGGAAAAGATGTCTTAGGACTGGAAAAGCTTTATCCTTAAAGAATTTATAAATTTAGAACTTCTGTACACCAGAAGGTATCATTAAGAGGATAAAAGGCAGTGAAAATGTGAGGAGACTTGAACAGACACAAAAGAGAATATTTTGGTAGTAAAAAAAATATATAGTATCTGAAAAGACACTCGACCTATTAATCTTCAGATGAATAAAAATTAAAATCCCAGTGAGCCTACTATGTATACCTGCCAAAATGGCCAAAATTTAAGACTGACAATACACAGTGCTAGTTAAGATGTTGAGCAATTAGACTCACTTATTACTGTTAGGACTGTAAATTGGGTAAACAACTTCATAAGGTTGTCTGGTAGCATCTACTAAACATTGAAACAGCTACTGAACATGTTCATAACCTATTACTCCAAAATTCTCTCTTAAGTGGAGTAGAATTTGTAACAGAAATACATTTGTGCTTCCAAAAGATGTCTACAAGAATGTTCATGGCAATATTATTGTTATTATTACTATATGTTTTTAGTGGGGGGTTTGGTTTGGTTTCCAGGTGTTTTGGTTTGGGGTTTTTTGGTGGGTTTCGTTGCTGGGAATTAAACCCATGGCCTTATGCATAACTATACACTTTACCACTGAGCTAAAAACCGCAGCCCCTGCAACATTATTCTTAATAAGCAAAACCTAGAAACTGCTCAAAAATCAACAGAAGGACAGAAAAATAAATAGTATTAATACCATAACTAAACAGTAATGAAAATGAATATATTAACCTACATACAGTAACATGGGTGGATCTCAAAAACAATGGTAAGGAAAAGAAGACGGACAACACAAAAACAAATTCTATTGTTTTTTTTTTATCTAGAATTCAAAATGGACAAAATCTATCCATAGTGTTAGCAACTGGGAGAGGTAATCTTTAAGGAAGAGAAAGAGTGATTGGGATGAAACACAAAGGGGTCTTCTTGGTTGCTGGTAATGGTTCATTGTCCGACAGAGGTGGTAGTGGCATGAGTTTCTTTTTTGTGTTAACTTGTCTATGTTTGGAGCACTTGTATGTGAGCTATTCCTTGTTATAAAAATTTCCACAGCAGCTTCTAAAGCCCAGTCTATTCCTTGAGGCTTATTCTTGAGCCTACAGCTAAAGGCTGTAGGGAAAGTGCGATAGATTGGTAGCCGGGTCATTGGTATATTTTATTACTAAATGAGACTGGTGCTAAGAGTAGCCTCTACTGGTCTTCAGTCTCACCCCTGCTTGCCCCAGCCCCAGGGGGCTATCGAGCTGTCACTCCAGCATGTGTGTGGGAGCAGGGAAGCCTTGAATCCCACATGTAGCACAGCATGATCTGTGGTACTCAGGTCCAATGGAAGGCATGGACAGCCCCAGTATAGGAGGCAGGGAGTAAAGGACTGTGCTGGTTCCGTCCCTGTTACTGAGGCAACCATTACACATCACCCCTTACCTAACACACATTATCATAGTATCTAGAAGCAAGTTAGGGGAGAACAGACATTAAAGTGGAATTAGAAAGAAAGAGTCCTAATAATGGAATTGCTTTTCCAGTCTTCAGAAATGATTATGTCGACAGCCTGGTCTTCTCAACAGTTTTTGGTACTAGTAAAATACAGGCTAAAACTTCTTAGAATACCAGAGTGCTAGGAGTACTAGGAATGGTAGACTTTTAAAAGGTGGGTTAAGTTGGAAAGTTAATTTGTCATTCACTAAAGTGTTGAAGGCTGTGATTTTCGTGACCATAAACTGGATTTTCTCTCTATCTTGTCAGCCCTGGTTTATATTAAGATAAAGTATTAGAATTTTTAGGAATGGATTTTGGTGGTGATTGTACAACAGTGTGAATATACTTTATACTATTGATTTGTACACTTAAAAAAAAGGATAATGTGGTAAATTTTATGTTAGGTGTATTTTACCACCATAAAAGATCACCTAATAAATAAGTAAACAGATTAGTGGTTGTGAATGTATAAAATGCCTTTAGTGTAATATTTCTAAATAAAGGAATGGCTCTGAAACCTGCTTGTCTTGCACTTACTAATCTAGAAAACAAGGTACTCTTAAATTTTTTATTTCCCCAGCATCATATCCTACAACCTTATGAGATAATATTTTTAAAATAAATATCAACACATAATGTTAACAAAATATTTAAACTCATTGTGATATTTGAACATTTCATTCTCATACAAAAATCATTTGGTTTGGATTTTTTTATCATTTTACAATCTCAAGTAGTCTAATATTGGTGTGCTTTGTTCTCTGTTGTCATTTCAGTGATCTATAAGTTGTTGATAATTTGACTGTTCATTCTCATAAAGTTGACCTTAATCCACTAATCTTACAATCTTTATTTCAAGTTGAGGAAAAGTAGTATTTAAGATCAGGGAAATTTTCAGTTCCACAGAGACTTTTTAAATACTATATGTTTATTTTCTAAACTTAGGTTATTCAACAAAAGCCTGCAGTATCATTGCAAGAGGCTCATTTGAAAAAAAAATACAAATTGGTAGATGAGGGTGAATGAGTTAGCTGTTTTCATATTTTCTTCTCAACCCCAGAAGAATCAAGGAGTTGAAGTGAAGTTTCATCTTTCAAATATGTCTTACCCCTTCAACCAATGTGTTTTTGAGTCTTAGAAAATTACTGTGCTAGTATGCTATTCATATTCTTATATCCTCTGTCTCCTCCCACCCGTTTCTTTCCCCCACCTCCCCAATCACTCCCTTTCTCTCTTCCACATCCCTGAAGCTATCCTGGCCTTTTAGTCATACCTCAAGCTGTACAGGACAGTAGTTTACCAAGAGTAGCCCGCTGCTATCGACACAATCGCCTGCCTGTTGTATGTTGGAAGAACTCAAGAAGTGGTACTCTGCTCCTCCGATCTGGAGGATTCCATGGGAAGGGAGTTGTTGGTCTTTTCAAATCTCAGAACTCCCCTCAGGCCGGTAAGCATTTCTCTACAGCACAATTTTGACCCATTCACTAAGTGTATTCCTAAAACTAAGCTGTTAAATAATCTGGGTGTGACAGCATACACCTGTAGTCCCAGCTGCTTGAGGGGCTGAGGCAGGAAGATCACTGAACCCCAGGAGTTTGGGGTCAGCCTAGGCAACTTAGCTTTCTCAGAAAACTTTCTCAAAAAAAAGAAAAATAGAAATGAAGACCTGGGAATGCCAGCCATGCCCATTCATCAAACCTTGTCACACATCAGCTTCCCCACTGTGCTGCTACATACATCTCATATTTGACAAGGGTGGGCTCCACCATGAATTTGACATCTTAATATATCTATCCTATACTTTGATTTTAATGAAAATTAGTATAATAAAGTCTAGTTATAGATTATTTTCATTCCAACAAACTGGAGTATCCACCAATAGAAACTAGATTGTACCAACCTTTTTCCTTTCTGATGAGAAACATCCAAATATATTTAACAAGGCAAGTAGGGATTCTGATCTAGGACCTATGAGATATCCTGTTTTATCCCTACAACACACACACACACACACACACACACACACACACGCACACACATAAAACAACAGCAGTAGCAAACTAAAAACCAAAATCCTGCCTTAGGAAATCTTAACTTTTTGTAGGAAACTAGGAAATAAGTGCTGCTGTCCCTTTTGGGGGTGATATCTGTGAGTACCATGTCTGAAATCAGAAGTTACATTTTGCTTACTCTTCTCAGTTTCTAGCTCATAATACATGCCCAATAAAGTTAAACCATGGACCACTAAGATATCAGATCCAATTTAGGAACAACATCATTCTTCCCCCTTTGGAAATGAAGTAAACTCAAAATCTATGGTTGAGCAGATAGAACCATGTGCTTTTTGCAGTTTCTCCTCTATTCTTATCATTTTCCTTCCTGAAAGTTGGCCAGTGTATCCTTGATCATTTGGTTGACTGAGAGCAACACACACACATGCACAATGTTATATTCAGCCGGGCTTTGGAGTCTCAACACAGCTATAACTGAAGGCTGTTGACTTGTACCGGCTTCTCTTCTGAGAAATCTTTCCAAGCCACATAGTAGGTATAATAGAACACAAGCATATGTAAGTTACCTAAAGTATCATTTCAGGAGTACTGGTGAGCATCTCACTGAGGTTTTAGTTGGAAAAAAAATGCTTATTCCAATGCTTATTAAAAAAATGCTTATTCTGGGGGTTTTTTATTTTGTTTTGTTTTTGGTACTAGGGATTGAACCCAGGAGTACTCTACCACTGAGCTATATCTCCAGTCCTTTTTCATTTTGAGATAGGGTCTCACTAAATTGCTGAGGCTAGCTTCAAACTTGCTATCCTCCTGCTTCACCCTCCCAGGTTGCTGGGATTGAAGGAGTGGGCCACCACACCTGGTTTGAATTTTTTAATATTAATTTACTGTCATTCATATTTTTAAACTCACATTTACATATTTACAAATACATTTTAATGTATTTGAAATTGGGATGCATCTTAGAATGGATGTAATAAGAAAGAAATATTATAGTTTAAATGGCAGTGTTTTTTATGGTACATAAAATAACAATGTATCTTATCCTCGTTGACATATTAGAATGTACAAAGTATAATCATGGGGGCTGGGATTGTAATTCAGTGATGGAGCAGTTGGACTGGGTTCGATCCTTAGCATCACATAAAAATAAATAAAATAAAGGTATTGTGTAAAAACAAAGTATAATCATGGCATCTGAGTTGGTTTTTAAATGTCAATTATTTTCTGTACAGGTTATAAAGAAAATTTATGAATATCTGCTGTCCTTCTAGTGAATCCATCCCAATGCCTCTTTAAAGTAACTGAGCCAGGACTGGGATTGTGGCTCAGTGGTAGAGTGCCTGCATGGCACATGCGAGGCACTAGGTTCAATCCTGAGCACCACTTAAAATAAATAGAAAAAATAAAGGTATTGTGTGCATCTATGACTAAATAAATTTTAAATAAATAAATAAAGTAACTGAGCCAATTTTATTGATTCTGCTTAGCTCCACACAAACCAAGTTCATCTTCCCTCCAACTCAAATTTGTTCTTGTAGTGGTTTTTATCTGTGCATATTTTTGCTCCCCCCCCTTTTGAAATTTACTTTATTTTGTATTTATTTATTTTTGCAGAACTAGGGATTGAGCCCAGGGCGTCATACATGCTAGGCAAGTATTCTACCACTGAGCTGCATTCCCAGCCCCTTACTTTTTTGAGACAGGGTCTCACTGAGTTGCCCAGGCTAACCTCAAACTTGCAGTCCTCCTGCCTCAGCCTCTCAGGTAGCTAGGATTACAGGTGTGCACCACTATTCCCAGCTTGCCCTTCTTTTAAAAGGACCAGGGAATCTATTAGGAGCTCTTATCCTCTCTCCATTTTCCTCCACTCTTTCCTTAAACCCTTCCAACCTCATATCCTGTTAGGCCAGTGTGGCAAAGTTAGAATAAAGCTTGTGGTATTAGGAAATTCCTGTTCCTGCCCATTCTAGGATGCCAAGGGAATCCACTATGTCCTCTGCTCCTAGACAGTAGCATGAACAGGATATTGGGGGAGATTATCAAGGAGATATTGTTTGTGTATCTTCATTTTGAGTTGCTTGGATAGTGAGAAGCTACACCAGTGCTTAGAAGGATAGCCCTATGCTGGTTTTCCATATCTGGACTTTGTCTGGGAGGATGATGAAGCAATTGAGAAGTAGGTGTGGTGAAACCAGCATCATGGGATTAGCCATTTAATTGATTGGGGCTTTATGTGGGACTGGTTTCTATATTTGGGTGTGGTAACTTGAGATTATGTAGAGAAATTATAAGCAAATGTATGTAGAAGCTTGTTTTATTAACATAGAGACAGTTTGTTTTATTCAATATCTTTTCCTTGTATAGCTCCTACCTCCTCTTTAGAATCTTCCAGTAGCATAGAACAAGAAAAGTACTTGCAAGCCTTACTGAATGCAGTTTCTGTCCATCAGAAACTCAGAGGCAACAACACCCTTACTGTCAGGCCAGCACTTGCCTTGTCTCCAGGTAAGACTGAATAATACTTTTCTGTTTGACAGCTACTTTAAAAGGTCAGGACTGTTCCTAGACTTAGTCTCTTCAGTTATTTGCACTGTTCTTCCACATGACCCCTTAAAAGTTTTACCCTGCATTGCCTTTTACTTAGAAAGCAAGAGTATCATTATTAATGTTTAGTAAATGGTAACCACATTTAGAGATTGTTATTTCCTCTTTAAAATAGTATAGTATCTTCACCCAGACTTTATTATATTATGAAATTAAATGTATAAGTTGAGCATCAGTTCATTAAATGTATATTTATTACTTTTATGTGTAAGTTTGAAATTTTCAGAATTTCTGTAGCCTTTTATGATTTTGCAGTACAGTTTGTTTTCTCTAGATTTGAATGAAGGCATTAAGACTTGTACTAATATTCTGTTTCAGTCATCATGTGATGGAACCCCAAAGGGTTCATGTAGAGGTAACCCTAATGTGTTAGACACAGGAGCATGTGACTTGAGAAGTTGGTCTCTGCCTTAATCAGCTGTTTGAATTAGCTCAACATAAGCAGAAAGTGGCTTTTCTTGTAAAGTAACACCATGCATGCCTTGCTTCATTTATCATTAAATTCTCTGATTGCACTTGCCAAACCTAACTCTCTGTAATCTTGCAAATGTGTGTTTTCTCTGATGAAATAATAACATTGCCTTGTTATCTCTAATAAAGCTTTGGGTACTTAAAAAGTACAATGTTTGGCAGCAATTAGACATGCTACACATAAAGATAAATTTTTGTCATTTGAGTAATGTTAACCCAAACGACATGGTTTTTGTTCTTCTTTTTGGCTGACTTTAGGGACTGAAAGGAGGACTTCAAGAATGTCCACTGTGCTTAAGCAGGTAGTGCCAGGACATTTGGATGTAAACCCATCCAATAGCTTTTCTCGAGGAGGTTAGTAAGATTGATTTTATAACTGAGCACTGATACAAGGTTAAAAGCAGAAAACATTTTTCTAGATAGTGGATTTTTAAAAAATCAGTAATTATGGTTCAAATGGTTCTCAATTATCCTCTAAATGAATACTCAAATTTGTTAAATTTATTACTGCTAGTATGATGACAAAAGAGTTTAGACTAATGGGATAATATGCATAATCATTGCTGGTGTCTTACATATTGATGAGTATTAGGGGCTGAGAGGAATATGTCTAAATGGGGAATTAGCTCTGGGAATGCTCCATGATTCTCCATGCTTACAGAGTAGAAAAGTCAGCTTTCTATTGCTGTGACAAAATACCTGAGATAAACAATTTTTAAGGAGGAAGGATTTATTTTGGCTCAGTTTCAAAGGTTTCAGTCCATGGTCACTTGGGGCTATGGTGGGGCAGAATATCATGGTGGGAAGTGCATGGTAGAGGAAACTGCTCACCTCATGGCAACCAGAAAGCCAAAAGACAGAGGCTGGGGTCCCAATAGTCCCTTCAAGGGCATGCCCCAGTGACCTCACTTTGTTCCATTAGGCTTACTTTCTATGGGTTCAATTCCCAGCACCACAAACAAACAAACAAACAAAAAGGCTTACTTTCTAAACTGTCCACCACCATCCAGTAGAACCCAGGCTGGTGACCAAGCTCTCAACAAGATCCGTGCCATAACAACTGACCATAGAATTATAAACATCTAAGGAAAGTGATGCCACACCCAAAGCTATGCCTCCAAATAACTTCTGTTTTCTGGAATACTGGTTTGGAGGATATGATCCAATAAGATCCATGTCGCTCCCCACCCCCAGGCTACAGCTACTAGCATGAGGAAATAGAAAAATACTAAATAGTGGCTCTTTTAAGCTCTTTTAAGTGAAACGGTGGTTCACTTTGGTCTCTGGAAGTTTACATGAGATTCTTTTACTCTGCAGAGGAAATTCCAGGCCAGTTATCTGATTATAAAATCCTCCTGCTTCACAGGGGTGTTATACAATCTTGTACTCTTCCTCTCATTCCCATATGATGCTGAATTTCCTTGAAAACATACCAACTGGATGAACTTGGTTCTGTTTAAACATCATCAGTAATAGGAAACTCAGGTTTCCCCCAAAATAGCCCTTTGTCCATGAAAGCAACTCTGTTTGTTAGAAAGTTCTTTCTCATTTGATCTAAATATCTACCATGTAACTTACATATTGACCCTACCTCTGCACTCTTAAGTTAGAAACCAAGTCTAATTTATCACATCAGCTCTTTAGATTTGAAAACTCTTCTCTTGTTTTCTCAAAACTTTAAATTCTATAGTCCATTCATCATCCTTATCCATCTGTGGATTCTCCACAAAATCAAAACCAGAGCTCTAGGGTTCTTGCAACCTAAGATTACATTAACTATGGGGAGAATCCCATGACAAGATTAACACAGGTTGGGATTAATAGCATTTGAAATCCCTGTGTCTGCTTCACATGTGCTATTGTTCTTGGTATACTGGTATTGAGGGTTGCTCTTTGACCTAAGTACACTATTGCTATACCTACAAAATGTTATCTTTTGGGGACTGTTTTAGATTTTTGGATTCCAACTCTACCTACAGGCATAATAACTGTTTTTACAAAGCCATGTAATCCATAAATTTGATTTGTTGCTTAAAAAAATGTGGACTAAGGACAAAGGCCTATAGCAAAATAATATAAGTCTCTTTGGAGAAAGGTATTGGTCTATATTAGTTATGAGTCTTTCTACTAAAATTTACCTGGCCCATCCATATATTTCTAATTCTCTGGTAATTTTTTTCTTCTCTCTCTCTCTCTCTCCCCCTCTCTCTCTCTCTCTTTTGCCTTGAGACAAGGTCTTGCTAAGTTACTGAGCTGACCTTAGGCTGGACTCAAACTTGCAATCCTCCTGCCTCAGCCTCTTGAGTAGCTGGGATTATAGACATCCACTGCCACACCAAGCTCTGCTAATCCCTTTCATCCCAAAATCTGTCAATCTTTTGAAATGTTATTATCTGCATCATAAAAATTTTATGGTTGTTTTGGCATAACTTGAGAGTTCATTAACCTAATCTAGATTTTGGTTTAGAATAAATATAAAGTCTTTATCCTGCAAAATTCACTTTTTTTCCCCTTTTGAAAATCATGCACATCTCCTGATAATCATACTGGATATTTTTTTACCTACATCACTAGAACTTTCTGTAATTTCAGGATGTTCGAAGGACTTTCAGCTGTTCTAAGTTATCTTCCTAATTAACACTTCAGGCCTCTAGGTCACTGTATTAATTTCCTACAGCTACCATAGCAAAGCACCACAAATTAGGTGGCTTGTCATTTGACGGTTCTGGAGGCTGGAAGTCCAAGATCAAGGTGGCAGCTGGTCCTTCTGAGGACAATGAAGGAGAATCTATCCCATGCCTCTCTCCTAGCTTCTGGACATTTGCTGGCAATATTTGACATTCCTTGGCTTGTAGAATGTCTTCATCTTCACAGGGCTTTCTCCCTTTGTGTCTGTCTACAAATTTCCCCTTTTTATAAGGATACCAGTCATATTGAATTAGGGCCCACCCTACTCCAGTGTGACCTCATCATAATTAATTATATCTGCAGCAGTCCTGTTTCCAAATGAGGTCACATTCTGAGGTACTAGAGGTTAGGGCTTCAATATATTTGAATCATAACAGTCATAAATGGCTTTTTTCTGACCCATTTTTTTTACCCATTGTTTTAAGGTTTAAGATAAAAACGTCATACTTTCCATCATTACTTTCTCAGTGAATTTGAGCTAAAACAGTACAGTTAATTTCTCCTAAGGTTCTTGGTATTTCTGTTGTCAAAAACTCTTATCAAAATTTGGTTCAAGGTTGCAGTTCCCTTTGTTGCTTTATTTACCACCTGAAAGTTTATACAGGTTGAGTATCTTTTAGCCCAAATCCCAAATGCTTGGAGCCATCAGTGTTTCATATTTTGGAAGGTTTTTGTTTGTTTGTTTGTTTGTTTGTTTGTTGTTTGTTTGTTTTATTTTGGAATATTTGCATAGACTTTACTGTTTTGAACATCCCTAATCCAAAATCAGAAACCTGAGCATGTCAGTCCTCAAAAAGTTTCCAATTTTGGATTTCAGATTTTCAAATTAGGGATACTTAACCACCATTTTCAGAATGGCAGGCTAGTAATTTTTCTATTCAACGATTGAAAGAATTCAACTTGCAGCAGATGTCTAGTTAGTTGAAGCTCTCCCATGCAACACCCTGCTCAACCCTGCTCATATAATTCACCTTTGTAAATTTCATCAAGAACATGTTATCTATTCCTATATTTGGCTAGGTGGCTTATAATACAAATTTTAACTTAAATTATCTCTCCTTTTATGTTTTTACCTAAGACCCATAGATTGTCTATCTGTTTCAACTACATTGTCTTCTTTTTTATATTGGCATCAGGCTCATGGATTCCTTTATAGGAAAGGATGCCCACTAATGGTTGTATTCTTATCATGAGTCCATTCTTTTCTAGTCACAAAGGTACTTAGGCTGTTTTTACTTCTTTGGATCACATCTCCTATTTTATTTGTTTGTGACCATTCCATGCATGTCTGAGGCTATGGTTATTTCTGACACCCTTCTCAAACGTTCTCTGCTGAAAAATTACCATGAATTTAAGGTGTTTCTTTGTCACAATTTTTTGCTCCTAACCATGTACTTATCCTTCTGACATCTTAAGCTGGATCCAGAAATGCAAATCTCATTCTTTCTTCCATCTCTTAAGTCTTCACTCCCCAAGCCTCTCAGATTTTCCAGTGTCCCAGTGACTAATAGAAAGAAGAGATACTACTATTTTCTGACAACTTTGACATGCTCTGTGATCCTTAGATCATCTCTTTTCTGAAATAATCTTTCTTCCAATCAAATAGCAACAACCAACTGGGTCAAGCAAGTATGGAAGTTGTCAAAAGATTCCCTATTACATGAAATCGCAGGCAGGCACACACTCAGATTATCCAGAGCAAGACCAGGTACAGATACTTCTGTGCCCTCCAAGCAGCTCATTTCTTTGTACCTACCTACAACTACAGTCCCCAAAGAGCTGAGTACCACTTCCCCCAAAATTTCTAATTTATCCTGTATGGGAAGAGCCTCCTATCTCATAATTGTCCCTCTTAACCTTTTCCTTTTTTTCTCTTCCATTTTCACTGTTTTTTCTTTCTGTTCATTGTTATATAGTCTTAATTCTTTGTTTTCTTCTTAACAATGTTTACACTGTTTCTTTCCTGCTCAGATAAGTCAGAGTTGAGATTGACTGCCACCTTTTTTCAGTTAGGGTGATCACTGTGCATTCAGCATGCATGTTGGTGAGTTCATAAGACAGGGGCTTACATCCCTTTTTTGTAAGGATTCACTTAAAAAATGAAGATGTTAATTAGATCATTTTTCATTTAAAGTTAAAAGAGCTTTTGAATCCCTTGGGGAAGGCACATATACAGCTTGGAAATTGCATTCTTGAGTAGAAAAATATCATGAGAAAATTGGTACTGTCTCTTCAATACCAAAATTTAATAGAGAAGTAGCCACATGGAAGCAGCTTTTTAATCTTCCATCCTTTTCATTCTTGTGGCCCTTTAAGTTCCTCTACATGTACTATTTTATCCTTGAAGTAACCTCCAAGAATTGATATTTTAAGAGGCCGAGAGAGATTAAGTGACTTTGCCACAGCAAACAGCAATATAACTGGTACTACAATTACCTCAGTATTGTACCATTTCAGTGCAACATTTACTGAATGTCTCTTGTGTCTCATGCATTTGGCTAGGTGTAAGATTACATTGGTAGGAGGATACCCCTCCCCCACATCTAACTTAGACATCCCTTTTCCTTCTGTCCTTTGTTTGGGTAGAGAGAAAAACACCAGTGCTTAGATAATACTCATGCTCGGAACAACAGTGTGTTCCCATGGAGGGAATGAACTGCATTATTTCTTCACTGAAGCAGTCCCCTACTGGACAGGACCAGGACCATAGAATTGCTCAGGTCACAGTATATTAAGAGTTCATTCCAGTTACATTCAAATCACTATGATATTACTACTATGATATTAAGCAATTTAGGAAACATCTTAATTCTCAGTCCTCATCTGTGGGGAGGAGATAATAGAGAGTACTCAGCTTTAGGGTAGTTATGTGAAATAATACATGTAAAACACTTAACATAGTAATTAGCTCATAGTAGTACTCCAATAAATATTAACTATTTCCTAATAATCTGCTGAAGGGGGAAGAAATTCTACATTTGCTTTTAAACTGCAGTGAGCTTCAGCCAGACATGGTGGCGCACACCTATAATCCGAGTGGCTCAGGAGGCTGAGGCAGGAGGATTTTGAGTTCAAAGCCAGCTTCAGCAACGTAGTGAGGCCCTAAGCAACTTAGTGAGACTTGTCTGTAAATAAAATATGAAAAGGGGCCAGGGATGTGGCTTAGTAGTTAAATGCCCCTGGGTTCAATCAATCCCTGGTACTGAAAAAAGAAAACTTCAGTGAGTTCACTGATCTAGGTCTATAAGGTAGAAGGCCAATAACTTTGAAACTTTTTCTATCATGAATCACAATAAGAAGTACATTTTCTATCTATATGGATACATATTCATTTTATATCACAATTCAGATAATATTAAGCTACAATGCAAAATGCATATATACTAAAACAAGTTTCATGAAATAGTGTTCATCTCTACCCTGTGCAATGCACATAGTATTTTCAGTTGTAATATTTCATTTTAGAAAGAAAACTACTGATTTGACTTCCTACAGTGATTTCACAGGCCACTAAGGGGGATCCTGCAGTTTGAAAAAACATTAGTCTAGGCCCTTGACTGGTGTTAAATGCTCAGGTCACCTAGGAATCACTTAGGAAATGTAAGTAGCCCTTTCTACCACCAATGCAGTACTAATTCCCGAGGTTAAATGACTTCCAGATGGAACTCCAGTTCTCAAAATCTTTTGCTGGCCACTTATCAGCACAGGTCACTTTATCATAGATGATTTTCTGTTAAGTGAATAAGCACTTGGCAATTTTTAATTAATGACTCTTTAAGAACATGCTTAGTGTTTTCTGTTTAATACTCTTTTCACTTTGTTAGTGCAAATAATTGAGTTGATATAGTAAAGACTGACAGCAGTTCGTGTGTGTTGATTTGCAAAAGAAAATAATCAACAAATTCTTTGAATGCCTATATGTTGGACTCTCAGCATAGAAACATGAATAAACATGTTAGGTCCCTGCCTTTGCAAGCACACAATCTTGTAAAGTAAAAGAATATGCAGATAATCATAATGTAATGTGATCTGAGTTCAAACAGAGCTTCTTACAACTCCAAATAGTCAGGAATGCCTTTCCGAGGAGTTAACCCTATATCTGGATCTTAAGGGATAATGTCAGTTAAAGAAATGGGAGAAAGTATAACAGTCAGAGAGACTAGCATAAGAAAGTGTGATGTGCTAAGGGCCTAGTATCTTGGAATCAGGAACCACTGAGACTTCATTGTAATCATCTTAGTGTCCCACATTCCAGTAAGGACACTTTGGCAGAAAGAAGCTCCATCAGCCAGCATGTAGGAGGCCCTGTGCTTTTGCCGTGCAGTCGCAGGCCCTAGTTCTGTCTGTCCTGTAGTCACTTCCTTTGCACTTCCTTAGCTATCACTTCTACAGCCCTTATTTTCTGACTTCCTTTGGCCACTCAAGCCATGAATACTCTTAATTTTCTGCTTCCAAAGGAGTGATATAGGAACAGACATCACTTTGAATAATTTTTCTTTTATCATATTATTATGTCATATTTTATGCAGTTTGCATTATGTAGTTTAATAATACTGCTCTTAAAGTTGGCAACACTGAATAAATACATAATAATTTTCCTTAATTGACTTAAGCCATTTCTTTGCTCAGAAAATAGTGTGACTGATTAGCGTTTTTGTTATTACCAGGTAACGTTTGCGATCTTCACAAAACTCCATTGGGAAAAAAAAACAATATTACTCAAATTACAAAAGTATTATCTCTAATACTGCTGATCATTTTGGTGTAAATAGGGATTTTAAGAGAAGTCATTACTTCAGTCACCACAAGCTGTCTTATTAGTAGTATTAGTCATTGTCACAGGATCATGAATTCCTACTACTTATAACTCTATTTATGGAAAATAAACATAATTTCCATATGAAAAGAACAGAAGGAAGATAATGTAGCAATGCTTAATGCTTTGCTACAAAAACATGCCCTTAGTTATTCCAAATGGTTGCTAGAGCTTTCCTGGTATGATGACATTTCTCAAAGAACAAATATGGTGTACATCACACAGCATTTGCCAATCAATCTCCTTCAAAACTAGGGCCAGTGTATCCCCAACAATTACATACATATCCCAAATTCCTTAATTTTATTATGTAAGCTTGTTTCTGACTGAATGACAATCTTCAAAAGCTTATTCCATTTGGTATAATTTTTTAGTGGCACTCTCTGCTGTGCTGTTCATTTCATTGTGCTTACAGCATTTATAAACAGGTGCTGAAATTTCATTTAACAGGCACTCAGTTCATCTTTTTTGTGACTGTGCAGCTTTTTGTTAATTAAATCTTCTACTTTAATTGTATTTACATTTTTCCTATATGTTAACTTAATCTTAAAAATTAAATAGACTGTTCTTCTCTTACTCAACCTGCTCTCATGCTTGCTGCTGTATACATTTCATTTCTCCTGTGTCTTTAATCTTACCTACCAGTGCATGGGTACAGAGATAAATGTTTTATTCAGTCAGATCCCAAATCTTCAGCTAAGGGAAGAGTCAATATCAAGGTACTGTATTATGTGTCCTGATGTGTCACTCTTTCAAACCATCCTCATATGAAAGTATGTCACAAGTGACTTTTTCACCTGTTTGTCGAATTATATCCTTTATTCTCATTCACATTCTGAATTTCTTGTGATTCCACTTACAAAAAAACACATTTGCCATAATATCTAAGAAAAGCTTATAGATTATATAGAAAGATACATTCATATTAAGAACTCCTAACACCAAAAATACTGATAGCAAAGAAGATGTGACATTATCATGGTGATGTCTAGTCACCTAGAAATGCAGTTTGATTTGTCATTGAGCAAAGAATAAAGCTTCTCATACAGCCTTCTCAGACTTGGAGAAGAACCCCACTTTTAGGGAGGTCCTCCACCTGTGACCTTGTCACTGGGATGAACTCCATGTGCCACGGGCATTTATGAGGGTCTCTGTGGTTTTGAAGGTTCAGCAGTGCTAGTCAGAATGGATTAGCATATGCCTGTGTGTTTGGATATTTAATATTTAATGGTTTCTCTTCCATATAGAAATTCTTGATTTTTCTAATTAATATAAGGTCAGTTTTTATCATGAGACTCTTGTAGCTATTTAACGTGACCTTTCTCTTGGAGGACATCTACTTCCTAAGAGTCAATGAAATGCATATTATTGAATGTACAACATTATTTTTCATATACTGGAAAACCTACAGTATACTTATAGTTATTTAAAGTTACATGATTTTGGTATGATATACAAATGTATTTGTATATCATATTTGTATTTGTATATCTTTAGTTATTTAAAGTTACATGATTTTGGTATGATATACAAATGTAAGTTCTAAATCCAGCCTTTGATTTTAGATTTAGTAAGTTTTAGTTTACATTTCACCTAGATTTCTTGTTGAGTTAAGTAAACAGGCAGAAGAATGTTCTTCCCTTCTTTCATAAGCCCTGAGGTGTCAAGTTCCTCAGTGTTCTCCATCCTAGGCTTCATTATTGCCTCCTATCTGCATTTTGTTTCCAGTGTCAGTGCACTCTTTCTACTTGTGATTTTAATGTTTATTTATAAATACTGAATTTACATCAACATAAAAATGGGATGTGAGTGAGTGCTTAGGTCCTTCTGAGTCTAAAATAAATGATTTTGAAATGCTATTTTGAATAATGCTTATGTTACAAAAATAAATGCCAAATGACCATTGTGATTCATGAATAACTCACTATTACCTCTAAAATTGTGGCTCCAGAACATGTATCTGTTTCGTTACTCAGTGGCAATCCCACATTAAATTATCTCATTCAATTCTTTTGACTTTTGTGAAGGTGTATGGGCAAGTCTTCGCTCCAGCACTCGCTTGATCAGCTCTCCAACATCCTTCATTGATGTTGGTGCCCGGCTGGCAGGCAAAGATCATTCAGCCTCCTTCAGTAACAGCACCTACCTACAAAACCAGCTCTTGAAACGCCAAGCAGCCCTTTATATATTTGGCGAAAAGTCACAACTAAGGGTAAGATTTTTATTTCCTCACTTAGAAAATTTATAGATATACTAAGGCAGTTTATGAAACCTGTTAAGCCAACTTTTCCAGAAAATTTTTTATAGTATGATTCCTAATCTATAGTTAATAATCTCAAAAAATAGCTCTCTTTATATTTATATATATATATACACACACACATATATCTATCTATATGTGTATATAGATAGATAGATATCTGTGCTTATTTATTAGCCGTGAAAATAAATATGTATTCATAATCTCTTAAAAAAATCAGCCTATATATCAGGAAATATTAGGAAGTATGCATACAAAAAAGAAATAATGCTTATTCAGGCTTTATTTTCCATTATCTTTATCTTAAGTCAGTTTCCACAGAAATCTGTGCCCATGGAAAAACAGATATTTTAGTGTTGTAAACCTATCAATACAGAAAAATACAGAAGGGCAGAAAGAAGGCACTGCACATGAAGACAAGGGAAGGCCAAGGCTAGGTTTTCTAAGTAATATTTTTCAAACTTTTTGAGATTGTGTTTATAGAAACACATATCCTAAGATATGTGAGAAAATTCAAATTATTAAATGCTAATCAGATACATTCTTTTTAGAGGGGGTGGGTGCCGGGCATTGAACCTAGGGCCTCACACATGCTAGGAAGCACTCTGCCACTGGCTATATCCCCAGACCCCTGTTCTGAACTATTTTTCTGCTAAAGAGTTTCACTATGCTGTGATCTTAAACTGTAAAGACAGTCCTTACTTCCAAAAACAACAGGAATTCTTCAAGTTTAATGTTTCCAAGGATGAAACATTAGAAAATCAATTTTATCTCTATTGACAAGAGTATAGGAAATGAAAGTATTTGTTTCAGAAATCCCCTCAAAGTTTAGCACTGGACCATCTACACAGACCTTTGGCTGAACCATACAGCAGAGACTGGAGCATGATGCTCTCAGCAGGATTCCACATGCTCAGGCATAAAGACGCCAGTGACTGAGTCATCTCTTCTGTAGCATACTGGCATTGCTAGCTCTTTTCCCACTACCTGGACTGCTGCAAATCACTTAGTCACTAACCTTTAGGGCAGAAGGCACAAAACTGCTGGGTAATGCTCAGTTTTTAAATCTGCATGCATGTCTTCTGATACAACAATTTTATATCTAGAACATAGTTGGAACTCTTCAACAGGAATCCAAAGTTGCCTATACAGCTTCCTTGGCACCAGCATCTTTCCAGAGTACAGGTTTACACCCTTCATTTAACATGATCAGAGTCATTTCCCAAAGTTTGGTTCTTGAATGCTTTCCTCCTCTCTTCCCTGCCTATATTAGTCCTCAGATTAGCTGTGTGATCATGCATATTTGAGAAAGAGGACCTCTTGGGACCCTTTCTTTCTTCCTTCCCTTTTACTTTCTTCCTTCTTTCCTGTCACCAGTAAAGTAGTACAATTTAAAAAGCAACTCCAGCCAAATATATTGGCATACTCCTGTAATCCCAGGGATTCAAGAGGCTAAGGCAAGAGAATTACAAGTTCAAGGCCAGCCTCAGCAACTTAGCAAGTCCCTAAGCAATTTAGTGAAACCCTATCTTAAAGATAGCTAGCATAGAGGGAAGGGAGGGGTGGGGGTGGGTGGGGGATAAAATTAATAACAGAATGTGTGACAGATACCATTGCCCTGTGTACATGCATGAATGCACAGATGGTGTGACTCTACCTTGTGTACAAACAGTGAAACAATAGCTGTACTCCATTTGTGTTCAATGAATCAATAAGTAAATAAAAGAATAAAAAAAAAAAAGTATAATAAATTAATAATATAATAGTATATATATACTATTATATATCTATATAATATATAGTATAATAAAGTATAATAAATTAAATTAAGTAAATAAATAAAGTAAATAAATAATATATAGTATATATATACTATATACTATTAAAAAAAAAAAAAAAAAGGGCTGGTAAAGCATTCCTGGGTTCAATCACCAGTACCAAAATAATTAATTAATTAATTAAAATAAAGCAAAAGTACTGGGGATGTAGATAGAATGCTCCTGGGTTCAATCCCCAATACCACAAAAATAAAAAATAAACAAATTCCACCACCTTGGCACAAGAGTTGTTAACAACTTTATATATTCCGCTTAGATTGTTTTTATTAATTTAATTATCTGTAGAATATGACTGTATATCTGTCTGATATGTGCCTCATTCTAGCTAACATTACTGTCCATACCTTTGTCTCCCAAAAAAGGAAGCATAAAGGAAAGCTTGTGAGTGACAGGAACTTATTTGAAAAACAATCTTGATTTTGGCCTTCTTTATCTTTTTAAATTCATAATTATTAGTACTAACAAGTTCCTTGTAGCCCAATACTGTGTCTAAACATTGTGCTTGAAAACTCCTAGTTTATAAGATAAACATAATAACTAGCTCATGGATAGCTGGGAAATAGGAACCTATTTTTCCTGAAAACTAAACTCTTTTAGGGCAACCCCTGTCATCCCCTCTTGCCCTATGGGAGTTCTTGTTTCTATGCACACTTTAATAAATTCTACTCTTACTCTCACACACTCAAAAATAAAATAAATAATCTCTTCTTTGTCTTATAAAAGGAACATCACAAATTCAAGGCCAGCCTGGGCAACTTAGCAAAACCCTATCACAAAATAAGAAATAAATAAAAAGGACTGGGATGAAGTTCAGTGGTAGAGCCACCCTTGGTTCTGGGTTTAATCCCCAGTACTAGGGTGGGTGGGGGGAGACAAACTTTTTTTCCTTCATGCATTTTAGAAATTCTGTTTCCTAATATCATAATAATATTTTCCTTTAAAAACTTGGGGATCTTTGTTTCCTTTTAAAAATTTAATAGATCTTTCTTAATAAAAAACCAGTCAATATAAAACATTAAAGGGACCCTATATATGTCCTTGGTAGTGGTTTTTTTTAAATTGTCAAATACATATAACAAAATTTGCCATCCTAATCATTTTTAAGTGTACAATTTAGCATTATTAAGTACATTCACATTGTTGTACATACAACCAATCTCCACAAGCAGTTTTACTGCTTCTTTTTAAAAAGAAATGATCCAATAGAATAATTTGAGTATAATGTAAAGAAAGTAGAAAGAATCTGAGAAAATTAATTCATTCTTTAGCATGAGAAGTTAAAGAATTTTTTCTTATTTCATACCAGGGATTGAACCCAGTGGCACTTAACCATTAAGCCACATCCCCAGCCTTTTTTATGTTTTATTTTGAGACAGGTTCTTATTCAGTTGCTTAGGGTCTCAATAAATTTCTGAGGCTGGCTTTGAGCTCAGATCCTCCTGCCTCAGCTTCTTGAATCACTGGAATTACAGGCAAAAGTCACTGCACCTGGCAAGTTAGAGAACTTTGAAATTTTCTTTAGATCTTGGCAACTAGACTATCAAAATGAAACACACCAATGGTCCAGTGTAGCATTTTTAATTACAGATGCAATGTTCATACTTCACCCAGAATAAATTCCATATGGATTAAAGATAAAAATGAAAAGACTCAAATAAACATAGGTGATACCTGTTTCATACTGAATTAAAATAAAATAGTATCCCAAAGCTAGAAACCAACAAAGTCTTTCATGTTTTATTGCATATACTTTCTTATTGTTGACTTTTTTAAAGTAATCACAATCTTAGAAGATTCAGGCAGTGATAGTGATATTTATTTTTCACAATGTTTATTTCTACTCTTTTCATTTTTATAATGACAGTGTTTTACATGAATAATAAACTAACTTAATTTGTACAGTTAAACTAAACTAAACTACAGAATTTAATTTGTACAGTTCTGGAAGCCCACAGTATATTACCTTTCCATTACAATGTGCATCTTAGGAAGGCCAAGTTATACTGTTGTATTAGTCCATGTGTCATTAGCTCTTTAATCTCCAGGTTCATGACTTCAGAATTGGTTATATTGGTGTTATCAGCTGCATCAAATTCCTAACAATAGTCTCTTTAAATTCCTAGAATGACAGCATTCCTAAGCTAAAGAGTCTATCTCTAGAAAGGACTAAACTTGCCTTTCCAGGCAATCTACTAGACCTTTCACCATGGTCTAGTGGCTCCACGGTGAGCCCCACAGGTTGACTTTCTTGACCCATTGCAGCCTCTGTAACTGTTGGCCTCAACTAACTTTTATCAGCATTACCCTGTTGAAAACTTTGATCTTTTACTTATAGCATTTCATCTGCCTAATTCTCTCTTTATCCACAGAGCTTCAAGGTAGAATTTGCTTTAAATTGTGAGTTTGTTCCCGTTGAATTTCATGAAATCCGACAAGTGAAAGCCAGTTTTAAAAAGCTGATGAGAGCTTGTATCCCAAGCACCATTCCTACTGACTCAGAAGTGACCTTCCTGAAGGCTCTGGGTGACTCTGAGTGGTTCCCACAGGTAATTTCTGGGGCAGCTTGACTTATAACTCAAAGAGAGGCTGAGTAGATGTACCAAACCAATATTTGATGAAAAAAATATTTATTTCCCCACCCACTCCCCCTTTGTTGTGAGCCATCTGTAAAGGCCTTTAAATTTCAGGAAACAGTATGATATAGAAGGTGAGGGATAGAATTCCTTGATCACCAGTTTTTATCTCTGTATAATTGCAAGTTTGGTATCTGTAAGATGCTAAGGAGGAGAAAATTATTTTATGTGGGAAATTGTTGATGTCCAATAAATTTACTCAGCATTTATTTATAGGTATCCTGCTCTTTTGTCAAGATAGTGAGAATCCAGGACAGAAGGCAATTTCTGAATAACTCCAAGAGCCTTTCCCTCTTGCTTTCTTACTTTCCATTTGTCTTTGCCTACTCCATTTCTCTAGATTTTAGTTTCACTCCCACACCAGCCACATAAGACACATTGGGTGCCCCACACCACACAGTCATACTTGGATATCCATCATTCAGCTAAGTCAACCGTTGGATATTTTTAATTGAGCTTTCATTGAAAAATTAAGGGGAAAGAGGTATGTCAGCACAGTAAACCCACATTTCTTCCAAACCACAGAAAGGTATTTATGACATGCATATTTCAGACATGGATACAGATGTTTTGCCAAAAGCAATATAACCTTCAGCTTTTTCCTTAGGCCTTAATGCTATGTCCATTAACCCTTCTCACCCTGAAGGGATTTTCAGGGTTTTTGTTTCCTGCCCCCATCTACCTATAAGCATTCTGCCTCTCTTGAGAAGGAAAAAAAAAGTTGTTTTCCATAGTACATTGGATTATAAAAAGCAAAGAAACAATTTGAATACCAAAGTCAGGTATTTTGAACTATCGAGAAACAGACACATGTACAGTTGGTTATAAATATATATCAGGGTATGTTCATTACTCTTAAGGCAATTCAGTATACCCTGGGTACCCAAGGAAGAAGCTGACCAATGCTTTCTTCTGTCCCTAGTCCAAGAGTCCCAGCCCCAAAATATCCCTACCACCCAACTACCTATCTATGTTTTTGGTGCATTCTGTCCTCTGCTCCTTGCTGGAAAGTAGATCTGCACTAGAAATTAGAGAATAAAGACAGTAGAAGATACCACCCCACCCAGCATAGTGACGTTTAAAAAGTTAACTGATAGAGCAAACGCTCAGCCCAAGAGAATTCAGGCCTAGTACTAGCTGTGTTGAAGAAGGAGCAAGTAAGGAGCCTTCCACTGCTGAGTCGGCAAGTGCCTTGCTCCTGTGCTTAAAATAGCCAAGCTGTTTACAATATAGGTTCTTTTAGAACAGTTGGATTCATATTGCAAATTAGGTCATATAATTCTTAAAATGTTTTTTAAAACAACAATCTTATACATTTGGTTTTCATAGCTGTGTATTGTGCTCATACCCTAATTGTTTCTTAAGGACTCAGAGTACAAATGTAAGTTTCTTTCCTATGTATAATTCACTTACTATAAAATTCCTTCTTTTAAATTGTATGCAGCAGTGCTTTTTAGTATATTCACAATGATATACAACCATTACACTAATTCCAGAAAATTAAGAGTATCTGAAATAAAACTTACTACATCATGGAAAAACAAATTTTCAGTTGAGTAACCATTGAGAAGCCCATGTAGGATCTGTCTTTTTGACTTTATGGAATTGTGGTTTTTTTTTTTTACTTTTGGAGGAATTGCATAAGGCCATTTTATTATGTATCATCTGAACACATTATTTTAAAATGTGTCTACCTTTAAAATGTGTCAATGTTTAATCTTGACTTTATAAGAATTGTAAATATTTAAAACATTATGTGAGCCAAGCACAGTGGAACATGCTTGACTCAGCATCTCGGGAGGCCGAGGCAGCCTCAGGAGGCTGAGGCAGAAGGATCACGAGTCAAAGCCAGCCTCAGCAAAAGTTCACAGCCAGCCTTAGCAACTTAGCAAGGCCCTAAGCAACTTGGCAAGACCCTGCCTCAAATAAAATAAAAAGAGCCAGGGGTGTTGCTTAGTGGTTAAGTGCCACTGGGTTCAATTCCTGGTACCAAAAAATAAAAATAAAAAAACTTAAAGTGTGTGTGTGTGTGTGTGTGTGTGTGTGTGTGTGTGTTTCTTTTGTTCAGTGTTTCATCCCTAATTTGTTTTTTTATCCAAGGTTGATAGCAGTCTGTCTTCTGTGCTCAGGAAGTGCTTTCTCTAATTGTGGCCTCCTGTTTTATCTCTTAGCTTCACAGAATAATGCAGCTGGCTGTGGTAGTATCAGAAGTACTTGAGAATGGTTCCTCAGTTTTGGTCTGTTTGGAAGAAGGCTGGGACATCACTGCCCAAGTAACTATTACTCATGTTCTCAGATATTGCACTTTATATTTGTATTTCATTTTGCAGACAGATCTTTTGTATGATGACTAGTGTTTTTGTGGACAGAAAAGGTTCCTTGTTGAAACCACTAGGTATACATCAGAAAGCTCCACACCATGCCCGTACATAACCTGGAGCTCTAGATTAGGGCATCGGGCTCCCACATCCACAGATGTACCCTGCAGGCTTGCTCTTGACAAGCAACGTGGGACATGGACCATCCTTCCTGGGTTTTGTCCATCCTTTTTTTGACTCTCTTTAAGCCCCTCTCTTACTCCAGAATGAAAATTAGAAATACAAATCACATTAAGATTAACCTGTACCTCCAAAAAAATAGAATAGGTTTGAACTGATTCCCAACCTCATTAATTAATCTAGAAGAAGACCACGATCTTCAAATTGGCAAATCCAGAATTGAAATCTTAATTCCCTGAAAGAAAACATATAGCCAAATAAATTTGTGTTTTCATTTTACTGGAACATTTGTAGAATTCATTTGATTTACCATCCTGGAACAGTTAGTGAATAAATTTGCTTTCCAGGTAACTTTGCTTGTGAACTAGCTATTAAAAAGGGAAATGGCAGGGCTCAGTGGTGCACATCTGTAATCCCAGCGGCTCAGGAGGCTGAGGCAGAAGGCTCACGAGTCAAAGTCAGCCTCAGCAAAAGCAAGGCACTAAGCAACTCAGTGAGACCCTGTCTCTAAATAAAATACAATAAAGGGCTGGGGATGTGGCTTAGTGGTCAAGTGCCCCTGAGTTCAATACCTGGTACCAAAAAAAAAAAGGAAATGTTTTATCTTAGCATTTCAGGACTGAAATTAATGAAATATCCATCCTATTTGTGCCCTAGGTGACATCCCTGGTGCAGTTACTCAGTGATCCCTTTTATAGGACACTTGAAGGCTTCCGGATGCTGGTTGAAAAAGAGTGGCTGTCTTTTGGTCATAAATTCAGTCAGCGGAGCAGCTTGACCCTCAGCAGTCAGGGTAGTGGTTTTGCTCCAGTCTTTTTACAATTCTTAGACTGTGTACACCAGGTAAGTAGAGCAAGTTTAAATTGAGTTAATATGAAGGAAAGAAAATTACTAACATTTATTGAACTTTGTAGTGCTGTGCCAGGTACCTTACTGTCATAACTCATCTACCTGAGATCTTTGGGGCTGGGGAGACATTGGAGTACTGGGAATTGAATCAAGAGACACTTTACTCCTGAGTTACATCTCCAGCCCTTTTTTTATTTTAAGACAGGATCTCACTAGGTTGCTTTAGGACCTCACAGAATTGCCAAGGCTGGTCTCAAACTTGCAATCCTCCTATCTCAGCCTCCTGAGTTGCTGGGATTACTGATGTGTGCCACTGTGCCCAGCCTGAAGTCTTAACAGCAGACTCTTGGGAATAAAGAAGAAAAAGAGGTAGTTGGTTTCTGAAACTAGGATTGTTGAACTAGCTGTTGGGCTGACCCCCAAGTGAAGTAGTCAGCACTCTTAAATTATATCTCCAAAGAAGAGAAGCAAACTTCAGATCATTTGCTACAGTTTTGAATAGAGGAGTACAGCAAAAATTTCTAGGTAGTGGTTTGCCTGAAGTCCAGCATCTCTGCCCAGTTTGGAAGGGCCCTACCATTTGCCTAGGAACATCGGAGGTAGAAGCTAATCTCCAAAGGAATCATGAGGACCCAGCCAGACAGGCTTCTGGGCTCATTTCTACAGAGCAACCTAATTGGGACTAATCAAGAGACTAGAGAAAAACCCAGATACATTTAATCCAGTCAAGCTCAGTGAGGGTAGGGAGAGGTAAGTACTCTAGGCTCCCTCCTGTCTTCATCCCAGGCCCATCAGTAACAGACCCCTCTTGGTGGGGCTTTGCTTAGGATTGGGCTCAAGAATTAGATGGCACTAGATTTTCAAATAGAAGGCTAAATTGACTTAGGAAAAAAGCAGGAAAAGCAGGGTTGTCATTTCTAGCCTTGTTTCATCTATACCACAACACCAAGGGTAGATGAATAGATTTGGGCGTGACTTTTTGACATATCTTGGCCTGAAGTATCTCTTGGAAGGAAAGGTAAAAATGTTCTCAGAAATCAGAATTGAAACTAGGTTTCTTGAAGAGGTCAGCATGGCATGTGGTTATGTTTTTGTTTGTTTTTATTCTATTACTCTCTTGATTTTTAAATTAACAGTCTCATTGAACTTTAATTTATAATCATATAGTTTACCTATTTAGAATGTACAGTTGAATAGTTTTTAGCATATTTGAAGAATTGTACAGTAATTACCACAATTTTAGAATATTTTATCACCCAAAAGAAACTCTGTACCCATTAACAGTGATTTTTCCATCTCTGCTTATCCATCATGTGTACACACACATGCACACACTCTCAGAGAAAATCATGTTTTTGATTGCTCCAGTTTGTTTGTTAAAGAAAGACCTGTTGAATAATTTTAATCCATCTGCCCAAGTAGCATCTGGAGGCACTGATAAATATGGTTGAATTTATACTTACAAACTTTTTGTAGCTCATGGTATCTTTGTTTTCGATTTGAATATTAGCCTTTTGCATACTCCTTTGGCAAATAGGGAGAAATTTGGAGACCATTGTCTCTGAAACAAATTGCTTAACTGAATCTAGGGAAAGGAGGAAGAATCTTTTCTCACTTCTAATTAAGTAACAGAAAGACTGTGAGTTCTTCACAAAAGCACTTATTCTTTTACTTATTGTCCTTTTTCCTGCCTCCATCTACCACTACTACTAACAGTAATTACTAATGTGTATTGACTGCTTTGTATGTGCTAGCACTGTTCTGACCACTATGTTATTTTATTTCATGATTTTTAGTACTCTTTGAACCTTTCCCTGATCTCCCTCATTTGTATTTCCTAATGAATCATATACAGACTTCTTTGGTAGCATCTATAACACTAGCATAAGATATTTATTTGTATCTCTTGTCTTCTTAGACTGAAAAGTGTGGGGTACGGGGACTTTGTCATATTAGTTTTCACACCTCTAATATCTTATACACTCATAGTTTCAGTCTCTGGAATATACCCAATACTCAGTAAATAAGTATTATCAGTGAATTAATGTAATTTTACAAGTTCTGTTCATGTTTTCAACATCTTTGATTAAGACCATCTAGAATATCTTAAATTGGATTGTTAACATAATCTTCTGAAAGCTCAGATACAATGCTATTATTCCTCTTAGCAAAAACCTTCAGTGGGTCCACATTTCCAAAAGAATCATTCTTTCTGTCCAATTTGAATATAAAGTCAATTCCTTGCCAGGACTTCCCTTGAAATTCTTCAGAAGGCTTTGTATTGGAAGCCTAGATTCTGAATAAGTATACACAATCAATTTTTACCCTTGCCTTGAGATCATATCACCATTAAGTCAGTTGAACACTAGATGAAACAGTTAACTTTCAGTTTAGGGTCTTGGCCATAATAAGCTATTTACAATTAAGAGCATGTAGGAACAGAAACAAAATGAGGAAACATCAGATCACAACTCTCATAAATCTGACTCTGAGGCATAAAGCCATTGAGAAGAATGGCAGGTGGAATCCATGTAGACTTTTTTATTTTAATAAGCATTAGACTAAATTCATTTTTTTGGCTTTTTGTATTTGAGTAAGAATTAAGCTGAATTAAATAAACAGGCTGTTTATTTAACAAACTTTTCTACTGAGATTTCAAAGATAGCATCCCTTTGTACATAGAAAATGTCCATATTTTTAGTTTCATTTATGTTAATGCATAATTTAAATTTTATGATATCCTTTACTATATATCTTGTCGAGATAACATCCTCATATTTCACAGTGTAAAATGGAATTTTAAAATGAGTAAGCTTGACTTACCCAAAGGGGGGCTAAAACCCGAAAGACAGTGCCCCCCACAGAAAATAACCAACACACAGGGAAAGGAGAGTTTTCCACAAATGATATCATAATAACTGGATATTTGTATGGAAAAGAATGAACCCTCACTCTTATATCAATCACAAAAAAAAATTTGAAATGGATTATAGACCTAAATGGCTAAAGCAAGTTCTTCAAATATAAAATAAATGATAAAAGAGGAATTTGGGGATATCAAATCCCCAAAGGAAAAACAAAATAAACATGAGTAAATGTAATAGACCTTACTTCTCCTCTTGAGTTTTCTAAATTTTGTTTGACATTTGAAGCAAAAGTGTAGCACTGTTTAATGTATTTCTCTAAGTGTGTCACAGAAATAGTTAAGACAGTTATAAATGGGGGAACAAAAAGGCACATGAAGGGAAGCAAATTGTCTATACTTTGCTGAAACTGGTAAAATGTCAATGGGAATAGACTGATATGATATATTATGTCATACCTCTTAGAAATCTTCATAAAGAGATACACTTAAAAATGTGGTAGACAAATCAAAATGAAATTCTAAAACATGTTAAAGTAACCCACAGAAGGCAAACACACAAAGAACAAATAGAAGACAAATAAATGTTAAACACTTGCCCTAACATATCAATAATTACATTCAATGTAACTGGTCTAAATACATCATGATCTAACTATATGCTGCTTATAAGAAACTCACTTCAAATATTACTGTACTATTCAAAGAAGCCAAAAGGCCAGGGGAGGGTCCTACATTAGTGAATGGCTAAACAAACTGATCCATTCATATTGTGAAATACTACTCACAGTTAAAAGGAATAAGCTATTGATACTTAAGTAGATCTCAAGTTATATTGTTATATTGAATGGAGGAAAAAGCAGTCTCTAAAAGTCACATACTGTATTATTCCATTTATATAATATCCTCAAAATGACAAGATCAGAGAGAATAAATAATTGGTTTCCAGGACTTTGAGATAGTGTTAGGGGGTGAGCGTAAAGGGGTAGTATAACAAATTTGATGTCCATCAGCTAGTGAGCAGATAAATTCTGATATATTCATATAATAGAGTACTACTCAGCAAGCACAGGAATGGAATATTAATATACACAGCAACATAGTGAATTTTATGGTCATTATGCTCAGTGAAAGAAACCAGACCAAAAGGCTACATACTATATAAACTCATGTATATAAAATTCTAAAAAAGGCATTGTGTGCATGTACAAATATGTAGCAACAAATGCTATCATTATGCATAATTGCAGGGTACCAGTTTAAAAATATGGGGAAAATAGGAAAAACTATAGTGAGTGATAGCCGATCAATGATTGTCTGGAACAGATGGTCAGAAAAGAGGATCTGCTACAAAGGGCATAAATAAAATTTTTAGGACCAAGAAACTTCATACCCTAGTTGTGGTGGTTACTCAACTGTGTACAGTGATCCAAACTAATTAAGTTGTATGTTAAAATAGAGAATTTTCATTTTATGTAAGTTATACTTGGTTAACCTAAAATTTTTTTTTCATTATTAAGTCCATCATCTCAGTGAACTGGGAGTTTTAGAAAAGGAAAACAATAAGTATCTAGTTTCTCCTTAGAAGCATTTGCTGATGCCTAAAGAGTACTTATAAAGTCTGGCTGCCTGTTTTCTGGAAGCAGAGCAGGAAATAGGTCTGGGAAGATCCCATTCAATATGTAAACTTTTACTTGTTTCCCTGCTGTTTTTAGTCAAGCATTGTCACTGACACATATTACACATGGTATTCCCAGGTTCAAAGTTTATCAAGTTTGCTTTTCCAGGGCAGGGAGTAGGGCTCTAGTCTCTTGCTCTGAAGAAGGTAATAAAATGAAAACATAGGATAGATGCTGAAGTCTAACCACTGCCTCTCCAGACTTCCAACTGGTCCCCATTGTAGCCCCCATTTTACTTCCTGGGCCTCTCTTCTGAACCTTTCTGGGCTTTTGGGCAGGTTATTACATTCTCAAATGGCTGTCCTCCTGCAGGCATCTCAGTGTAGTTTCTCTTCTGTTATTCACTGCTATTCCTTCTGTTTTTCATCCTTCAAAAATTTGATAAAGCCTGTGCCTATAATCCCAGTGACTCAGGAGGCAGAGGCAAAAGGATCACAAGTTTTAGGTCAGCCTGTGCAACTTAGACCCTGTCTCAAAATTTAAAAAAAAAAAAAAAAAAAAAGAATGAAGAGAACTGGGGCTATAACTCAGTAGTAGAGGGTCTCTGGGTTCAATCCCCAGCACTGAGGGCTAGGGAGTTTAAAAAATTTTGCTAAATTGTTTTGCCCCAGTACTGTGTCCCTTCCGATTTTCCCCGTTCCATTTTGGGATTTTTTATTCTTAAAAATTCTCTTTCTTGAGCCTGGGGCTGTGGCTCAGTGGTAGAGTGTTTGCCTAGCATGTGTGAAGCACTGGGTTCAATTCTAAGCCCCACATATAAATAAATAAAATAAAGGTCCATTGACAATGGAAAAAAAATTTTTTTAAATTCTCTTTCTTTAATGGAGAGAGGATTTCGGGGGACTGGGTTTCAATAGCTGAGTTTGGCTTAAATTAAATGTACTACTAAATATGTTAAATCCCTATGCTCAGGTTGCAGAATTCTAAGTGTTAGAGTCAGCAAAAGAATATACTCACAATCAATGAGAGTTGGGAGCTTCTGGTATAAGGTTTAGTGTGCTCACAAATGGAAACATCAGTGTCCCGAGTGCAATAATTCTTACTTGGAATGTAATTTTATATTTTATAACTGAGGTGGGGGTAAAAGTGTGAGTAGTCTAAAATGTTGAGAGGTAACCTATATTCTGTGAGCATTCCTTAAGTGGTATAAATAAAGCAATTTAACAAATTAAATAAGGTATAAATCCCATTCCTGTTGTCTTTAGGATACACTACAATAGGTGCTACAACTACAGTATGTTGTTACATAAAGCAACATGGGATAAAAAGTTAATTTCTCATCATTTCTTTTAAATAAAAAGTTAAAATTCAAATGTTTTATTTAAATCAGTTGGTTCTGAAATCAAAAACAGAAGTTGACTTTTAATGAAAGCTCATTTTTTATAAGTGAATGCTTCACAGGCTATGGGAAGCAATATTGTTCAGAATCTAAAAGACCCTGGATTTCAGTTCTAATTGTACTGCATTAAATATTTTTATAATTCAAATTAATTTTTTAAAAATTTGCCTGAACCCCCTTTGACTTGGTACCTCATATTTACTAACCTGGGTGCAGACGAGTCATCACAAAAGGAGCATGTGACCTTTATTGCAATACTTTAAGGATGCTTGGCTACAATAGTTATCAGCTTTGGTTAAGCAAATTATTTTGTACTGAAGAAGGATTGTTTATTCATTTGAAAACAGAGGAATTCAAGAAGTCTATGGTTAACAAATAGTGCAGACTTAATTATAAGGTATGTTTCATCATCTCTTACATACTGGTCTCAGGCATTAGAAAATGCCTTCTTTGAATGCCTTTCAAGTGAACACTAGTGCTTTACATGACTCTGGCTTCTGCCAGATAATTCACATTAGTGCTGTCCTCAGTCTCTCAGGGACACAAAAATGGAGCCAGGTCCAACAACATTAAAAAATAATAAGTTCAAAATTACACAGCAGCAAGCAAAACTGTCCCTGGGTGGAATGTGTTCCCTACTTGTTAACCATTTCTAACATGCTGAATGCCAAAAGGCAATCCATGGACATGTGCCTAGACTTGTCCATTAGTACTAATAAAGTTACACAGAAAACAGATGAAGCACCGATCTTAAATTAGAACTGCCTCATCATATAAAAAGCCATTGTTTATGCCAGTATATCCAGGTGTCAGATGAATTTTAAATGCTAGATCACTGTTTCATAATAGCAACATCTGGCAGATTTTTTGTTGGTTCTAAAAGAAATTGGCTTAGCTCAAATGATATCATTACAGGATGCTTCCTTTTCTTAAAACAGTTGGGCCAAATCTTTCAAAAGGAAAATACATCCAGTTTACAAAACAAAAAAAAAAAAAAAGACATTTTTACCTAAAATTTCTTTTTAAAATACAATGCCAAGGGGGAAAATATGTGTAAAACATGAAGTAAGAAAGCAACCTCTTTATTTCAACATTCAAGTAGATCTTGGAGAGCATCCTCGAACTTTTTCACTGTTTCCCACAAAATAACAGTTTTGACTTGCCTGCAAAGTTTATCAATTGATAAACTGGCTCACTCTGGACTGACTTGGTGATGTAATTTCTGTATGCCAACACTATACAAGGTCCTACTACAAAGACAAAAGCTATTTGGCTTTTGAGAATAGAGTCTTCCTTATGAGCTCATGTTTGAGCAGCTAGGCTGCTCCACAGAGGTTGGTTGCTCTAAAATTTATCATTCATACTGGCCAAGTAGCTGCAGCTGATAGATGCACAATATACTCAAGAGTTCCTGGCTTTGCCTACTTCCCATTCAACTGAAAACTGGCCCTGTTTTACATAATCCAAGCTGTTTTATAACACAGCAACTTTGTGTACAATTAATGTTAAATCTTAATCTGTGAAATAACAAAATTTAATATTAGCTAATTATTTTCTTTGGTACATCTAACTCTGCATACCCACAGTTTTCCACATTTTGGTACCCTTCTACATAGTGTCTCTTGTAGCTTAATATTTCTAATACCTGAAAGCAGAGTCCTATTTTATTATCTTTTATTCCCCAGACATTGATCTTTCCTGGGGCAAGCGTCATAGCTTGTTTTTATGAGCCTTTTTAAATTTTACAGAGAACTTAATGGCACATCAGCAAAAATATAACATTCTATAAATTCTTATTTCTCCAAATTCCATTTTAGATTCACTTCTTACAAATAAATGAATCTGGCAGGTTTCACCCCATAATGGACAATAAAACTAAAATGCTTCACACAGTTTAGCCTTCTAAATCTGTCCTTTTTTTTCTCTTCAGCAAGATAAGTAAAAAATTATTTTGAGCAACAGAATCCAGATGGTGCCTGAGAGAGGCCTAAAACTCTATTCAGCATCTTAGGGAAATGCTCATATAGAATTAATTTACTGACTGAGATGCCTGTCATTCCCAATTTTATGATAATAATGATAAGGTTAAATTTATTTGAAGCACACTTGCCTTTAGGCCCCAGAAATCTTGTGGTCAATAATAAAGAAAACTAATGAAACCAAATCTGTTCTATGAGATCAATAAAACTGATAAACTTCTAGCCAATCTGACTGAAGAAAAAGAAAGAAAATACAAATTACCAATTTTGAAAATGAGAAAGATGATATCACCACAACGTTATGTCAATAATGAATAATTCAGATGAAATGGACAAATTCCTTGAAAGGCACAAACTATCCAAATCACTTGCAAAGAAGTACGTAACTTGAATAGGCCTTTGTCTGTTAAGGAAGTTGAAATTGTAGTTAAAATCTTTGCACAATGAAAAGTCCAAGCCCAGATCACTTCAATGGTAAATTCTACTAAGCATTCAAAAAAGAAATGCTAGCACTTCTGCAAAGTCTCTTCCCTGAAAATGGAAGCAAAGATAATAAGTCCCAATTTAGTCCATAAGGCCAGCATTACCTGGTCCTGACAAAGACAGTAAAAGAAAACTGTAGATCAGTGTCCCTGATGATCATAGATTCAAATTTTCTAAACAAAATATTAGTAAATCACATCCAAATCCAACAGTATATATAAAAAGTATAATATGCCAAAATTATGTGGGGTTTATCCCAGGAATACAAGGTTGATTTTACATTCAAAGTCAATAAATGTAATTAAACTTAAAAAGAAGGAAAAAAATGGTCATCTCATTAGTTACTATTGTAGTTTGGATGTGAGATGTCCCCCAAAAGCTCACATGTGAGACAATGCAGGAAGGTTCAGAGGAGAAATGATTGGGTTATTAGAGTCTTAACACAATCAGTGGATTAATCCCTGATGGGATTAATTGAAGTGATAGGGTGTAGCTGGAGGAGATTGGAATTGGGCGTGGCTTTGGGGTATATATTTTGTGTTGGGACAGTGGAAACTCTCTCTTGCTCTGCTTCCTGATCACCATAATGCAAACTGCCTCTCTCTGCCACACTCTTCCTCCATGATGTTCTGCCTCATCTCGAACCCCAAGGAATGGAGCCAGTCTTCTATGGACTAAGACCTCTGAAACCATGAGCCCTCAAATAAACCTTTCCTCCTCTATAATTGTGCTGGTCAGATCATTTAGTCCACAGAAGTGAAAAAGCTGTCTAAAACAGTTATAGAAAAAAAATTTCACAAAATATAACATCTGTTTCTTACTAAATTTTTCAGGAAACTAGGAATAGAAGGGAATTTCCTCATAATAACAGAGAATGCCTATTTTTAGTTACCTACAGCTAACAACATAACAATAAAACACTAAATGCTTTCTCCCTGAGACCAGAAAGAAAATATTGATGTCTGCTTCATTTCTATTCAACATTGTACTGAAGGTCCTAACCAAGCACTAAGGCAAGAAAAATAATAATAACAATAATAATAAAAGATATCCACATTGAGAAGAAAGACTGTCTCTTTATTCATAGGCAGCATGATTATCTTTGAAATCTACAAGGAAAAATTGTTAGAATCAGTGAGCCTAGCAAGGCTATAGAATACATAATCGTTAAACAAAAATCAGTTATATTTCCACATACTAGCAATGAATCATTGAAAAAAATGAAATTTAAAAATCAGTACCGTAGAACTTTAGAGGTAGATTAGTGGCAGAGCACTTGCCTAGCATACACAAGACCCTGGGTACCAAAAATCCCCAGCAGTACCAAAAAACAACAAAAAAAGCCAGTACCATTTACAATAGCATCAGAAAAACACAGAATAATAAAATATGTTAAGGACCTGGACGCTGAAAATTACAAAACATCTCTAAAAGAAATTAAAAATATTTAAAGAGATATCTTTTGTTCATGGGTTAGAAGATACATTATTAAAATGTCACTTCTGCACAAGAGGGTTTATCTAAGCAATCTGTGTAGTCCCAGTGACTTGGGAAGCTGTAGAAATTGGCAAGCTAGTTATAAAATCCACATGGGAATAAAAAGACCTAGGATAGCCAAAACAACTTTGAAAATGAATAAAATTGAAGGACTAGCACTATCTGATTGTAAAGGTTTAGTAATCAAAAGTTTGGTCATGGGCTATGGATATAGCTCAGTTGGTAGAGTGCTTGCCTTGCAAGCACCAGGTCCTGGGTTCAATCCCCAGCACCCACCCACCCCCCCCAAAAAAAAGTTTGATCATTGGTGTGAGTTAAATAGATTGATTAAACTGTCCAGAAATGGATTCACACACATATCTATGAACTGTTATTTTGACAAAGATAAAAAGCAATCAGCGAGAAAAGGATATCTGTCAACAAAAGGTATCCGAACAACTGGATATCCAGGGAGTGAGGGGGATTCCCCTAGCACCATATGAAAATTCATTCAAAAATACCATAAAACTTCGAGAAGAAAACATAGGAAGAAACCTTTATAACCTTGGGATAAGCAAAAATACCTAGAGTCAACATCAAAAGCATGATTCAGCTGGGCGTGGTGGCGCACGCCTGTAATCCAGGCAACTTGGGAGGCTGAGTCAGGAGGATCACAAGTTCAAAGCCAGCCTCAGCAACTTAGCGAGGCCCTTAGCAACTCAGTGAGACCCTGTCTCTAAATAAAATACAAAATAGGGCTGGGGATGTGGCTCAGTGGCCGAGCGTCCCTGAGTTCAATCCCTGGTTCAAAAAAAAAAAAAAAAAAAAGGCATGATTCATAAGAGAACAAATTGATAGACTGTCAAAGTTAAAAACTTGTCTTCTTTAGAAATCACTTAAAATGAAAAGATAATCATAGAGTTGGAGAAGACATTTGCAAATCTATATCTGCTGAAGAACTGTGTTCAGAATATATAAAGAATTCTCAAAACTCAATAAGAAAACAACCAAGCTCTCTTTTTTTTTTTTTTTCCAAATGGGCAAAACATTTCTACTGACTTAATAAAAATGTACTAATAAAAAATATATGTTCTTCATTAAGAAATACAAATCACAGCAAAATGCCACCACACACCTATTTTTCTTAATGACTGAAAATTATAAAACTGGCCAGAGTTTTTTTTCAGGGTTATGTAGGAACTGACCCTAACACTGCTGTTAAGAATTACAAAATTGTACAACTATTTTGGAACAGTTGGGGCATTTTTTTGAAAGTTAAACATAAACCATACTAATCAGTCTTTTCATTCTCAGCAGTTTTGTGAGAGAAACAAGGTTTATGCCCATATAAAAACTTGTATATAATTCTTCTTAGCGGTTTTATTTATAAATAAAAGCCAAAAATATGGCCAAGTGCCATGGCATTTGCCTATAATCCCGGCAGCTTGGGGGGGCTGAGGCAGGAAGATCTTGAGTTCAAAGCCAGCCTCAGCAATTTAGCAAAGCCCTAAGCAACTCAGTAAGACCCTGTCTCTAAATAAAATAAAAAGGCTGGAGATATGGCTCAGTGGTTAAGCATCCCTGAATTCAGTACCAAAAAAAGAAAAGAAAAAGGGCAAAAATCTAGAAAAGTCCACTAAAAGGTGAAAGAATAAACAAATTATGGTGTATCTATGCAGTAAAGTACTACATAGGAGTGAATTATTAACCTAATAATGTGATTGGATCCCACATAATTATGCCTCATAAAATGAGGCAGATAAAAAGAATCCATACTTACAATTCCATTTATATAAAGTTGAGTGTGTACAGACTTATCTACAGTAGCAAAATCAAACCAGAGTTTGGTTGCCTAAGGAGAGGAGCATAGGAAGAGGCAAAAAGGAGCAAAAGGAAGTTTCTAGGAGTCATGGATGATATGTTGATTATTTTGATTGTGTTGGTTTGATAGGTGTATAGATACGTCAAAATTTATCAGATGGTACACATTAAATACAGCTTATTGTATGTCAATTATACCTCATTAATGCTGTTAAAACAAAATCTTGTGGTAAACAAACCTCTAAACTCTTAATCACCCCCCATATATTTTAAGTCCTTAGAGGAAATTGTCTCTGGCTTAATCTCCTTTCTTCTATTAAAACAATACTAAACAATCAGGGCAGTCCCAGCATCAGCATGTTATGGACTGTGCCTTTTGGAGACCACCTGGTATGGTGGTACATCAGAAGAGTGCATTTGTCCCACTTAACAGGAGGAAAAAAAGCCAATGAACTGGACAAACTGAGTGCCTGGGATAATGGACTAAATGGACAAAGTGATTTTTCTTGCTTCCTGGAAATCCAATCACCAGATTTCATTTTATGAATTCAGTCAACTCTTCATTTCTCCCTGCATTGTGGGAGAAAGACATCTCAGAAAATTGCCTATTTCTTAATGTCACACTCCAAACGTGATATTCGAGTCCTGATCAACCCGGCATCCAAGCACATCTGACTTATTTTTTCCACTGAAGAAATTCTCACATGCTTGTTTCTTAAACTGTTGCTGAAGAGTAAAAAGCAAAGTTGCTCTGCATCTTCTTTTCCATTTCTAGACTGGGTCGTGAACCCAGTTTAGAGGCGATTTTTTTTTCAATCCCTGACAGTTATCAACTGCAGGCTCCCCTGTGGCACACACATGAGGACAAGCACTCGTACCTTGATGCTAAGTACCAATTCCAGTCCTAGCAGGGGCAGTACCAGAGGCTTCAGGAAAGTGACCTCTCTGACATAATTATGGAGGGCGGGGTTTGTGGTGAGATCAATCCCTCAGTATAGTGGTCTGTGAAAGCTTTTTTTTCCACTTGTAGAGGAGGCTTTTGGTCCCAACATATGATTCCTGAAATGCCTGTAGGTTCATTTTAAGTTTATATTCATTATCATTTCCATTCTACTTTACTTCAGAAGTAGGTTTTTAAAATTATATTCCTGAGCATATTAGCTATCAGAATGATCAAGGAAAGAAACAGGTGTGAAGCAAGTGGTTTCCATGGAGAATAATCATTGAGAGAAATGTTATTTGGGGCTTGGTTTAAAAAGGTTTTATAAGTGTTTCTAGAACTAATTGTGGACTAGGTCAATAGAAAAAAACCCTGAACTCTTCTTCCCTAGAAACAGTGATCCAGGGGCTGGCTTTTTTTGTTTGTTTGTTTGTTTGTTTGTTTGGAACCGGGGATTAAATTCAGGGGCACTCCGCCACTGAGCCACATCCGCAGCCCTGTTTTGTGTTTTATTTAGAGACAGGATCTCACTGAATTCCTTAGCGCCTTGCCCGTGCTGAGGTTGGCTTTGAACCCACATTCCTCCTGCCTCAGCCTCCTGAGCCACCCACACAGCTCAGTGGCTGACTTTTGACTACTAGAGGTTTATTACAGGGACTGTGAGGGCAATTGTCCTTTAAGTGCACTCTGCCTGAGCATACTGTAGATTTCTCCTCTCAGATGATAGGCAGCCAAGTACCACCTTCAGTTGGCCTGTCCCCTTCTCTCTCTGACCTTCCACTATCTGATCATCCCCTCTCCATCATGTGTACCCTGGCTCCATGGAATGATGACCATTAATTCCAAGCCAGGAGTCAAACTAGAAAGCTTTATATGGCATTAAAGGATTAGGGGGAAACTTGAGCTCTGGGCACTTCTTAAGGAAGTAAACACCAGAGAACCAGACCAAGTGGAGAGTCTAACCCAGGGCCACTTTCCAGTGTACCTATGTATCAATAGGGGCAAGCATTTGAATGAGAATTGTATTAAAGGACATGGTTGACAGTTGAGACAAACATCAATGAAGCAAGGAAAGAAAATATTTTGTGTTTCTTTTTCCATTATTGAAATAGAAGAAAGTACTCTAATACCAGTTACTTATTTTTATGCCCAGTGATAATGCTGCAAGGCAATAATGTTGAACCTTAAATGTGTCAGACTGACTTTAAGTTTTATTTAATTATAACCATAAACTCTTCAAGTATACTTAGCCTTTATAATTAGTTGCTCATATACCATAATCACAGGAAACCCATGGTATCTAATCCCTTCATTTTCATTGGTGAGAAAAAAGTCAATACAATGCTTATAATTCTAACAGTCTAGAAGATGACACCCTACCCAGTCTTGGAGAACCAGATCAGGGAAGCAGCCCCACTGAGTGCAGGCCCATTCCCTGGGCTCCAGACTCTCTAATCTTCCTAAAATTCATTTTCTTTTCCATTGCTTACAAGCTAATATTTTAGATTAATGAAATACACAATAAGAAGATCTTGTAGAAAAAAAGAACACTTTGCTCATCACAGGAAACTAGGTTTTTAATCAGATGACGATCTTTGATAAATCAGTGATCTCCATATCATGACTTAAAATGCCTACTGTTCTGTTGGACAGTCAACATACTACACACATGACTGCCCACCTGAGCTGATTGTATGTGGGTTGCACGGCCAAATTAAACATGGAGAGGAAAGCTCACAGTCATTTGAAATAGCTCTTAAGCAAGCACAATTGTGATTGGAACTTAGCCAAACAAAATTCAGATGGTCATGAGAGATTGTTTGAACATTGCCACAGCAAGATCACCTGGTGGACTAGGGAATGTCACGAGGTCATTATCCTGCCTTCTGCCATTATAAGAAGGGTCCACAGCATCTGAATATAGCTGGCCTTAAGAATGCTATAGACACATGTTGACTCGGCGACTTCCAAATGTTGCCCTGCCCTCTCACTGTCATATCATTCCCCTGTCCTTGTTCCTGTATCCAATGACCTTGCTGCCTAATTTACGGATGAAAACTAAGGTTAAAAGGCATCAGCTCCTCCCACTTCCCTTGGCATGTGAACATACCTTTATCTACTCCCCCATCCCTGCTTGTTTCCAAGGCTGTTCCTATATCTGCACCTCATTCATTCTTGCTTTTCCATGGGCTTACTCTCTTAGGTATTAACTCCCTGAAATTGTTCTCTCTACTGGCTCCTTCCGGATTGCACATATTTCTTTTGTCCAGAAAATATCTCTTGCTTTACCCTTAAGCCACCACCTTCTCTTCCCAGTTCTCTCATTGCCAAACTTCTGAAGTACATTTTTTTCTTACGTTTCACACTATTATGCCACAAATGCCTGGAAAGCAAGAACCATAACTTACATTACTTTCTATCTGTCAGCCTGCCTTTCTTGGTGTAGTGTAGTGAGTGGGCACAGACCTTGAAGCCTAACAAACCACAATTCCTGTTTGGACTCAGTAGTTACTGTTGAGTAACTTAATCTTGCTGATCCCACACCTCCTCAAATTTCAGGTGATATCAGTAATGCCGCTCCTACAGTGCTGCAAAAATTAAATAAGATTTTTTATAAAATCCCTAATGTGGTGGCTGCCATATAGTGGATGCCAGGAAGAGCACCTGCTTCCCATCTCTACCTGTAGTAGAGATTCATTTATTGAATGAATAACCCAATGATCTCAGCATTTCAGGTCAGCACTCAGTAGCATGGCATTTGGTTTTTATTCTGTTTGATTTTCACTGTTCTTCGCCTTGTTTCAGGTTCACAACCAGTATCCAACTGAGTTTGAATTTAATCTCTATTACTTAAAGTTCTTGGCCTTCCACTATGTGTCTAATCGTTTTAAGACGTTTCTCCTGGATTCTGACTATGAGCGATTAGAACACGGTATGTATTTTTATGCCCTTGTTCCATCCATTTTGTTAGTTTTGCATATTTTTAATGAAAACTCTAATGATATAACTACTACCAAATGAGACAAATTCATTTAGGGTTTTACACCAAACTACCAATGTAAAATGGATAGAAACAACTGCCAGATTCTAAGATTATGAGCTGTGTTAGTTCTTAAGGACAGCAGATGTTCATTCCTGTCGCACCTTTGTAAAGTTAAATCTGTTTACTATTTTGACACCTCTAAGTGATACCGTGTTAGGAAAAATGTTTGGCTCAGTTTTTCCATCTATGGTACACTTTGATAGAAAGGATACCTAACCTGTTTGAATAGCAGCTAACACCAAGAACTCTGGAGCAAATAAACCCATGTTAAATTCCAACACTGCAAGTTACCAGCTGTGTATTTTGGGGGAATTGGATATGTCTCTGAGGTTCAGCTTCCTTGTCATTAAAATGGGGACAGTTATAACCCACCCCTTAGGACCGTGATAACTTGAGGAAATAGTTGTAAATTTCTTGGCACAGTCACTAGCACATAGTAAGCACTCACCAAATTTTAAATATTACTATCATTACTGTAATTTGTAACACCTATAGTAGTAGTAAAGAATAGATTCTGAAAGCCCCTGTGAAAACATTTCCCAGGGGGATTTTATATTCTTTTTTTGTTGTTACGGAGGTGGGAAAAATACACATGACTTTTTGTTAAGAAGATTAAAAAAAAAAAAAGCAGTGATATTCAGTACATTATATGTACCAGAATATTCACAAAGAGGACTCTCAGTAACAAGAAAATATTTACTGATGTTCTCAGTTTAAAATCTGAAATTAAGAAATACTGCTTTCCAGGGTGTGCTATTACAGTTGTCTAGTATGATATTTCATACTTTTGGTAAGGGAGACAACTCTGGTCAGACCATTTCCCATCATGTTTATACTTTCAGACCTTTGTTGACTCATGGAATTGCCAATCCTCACATCATAATCAGGAATATCATTTCTTAAGCACCATGTCTTCGGAAGATATTCATTACAACTAGTTATAACTGCCTGGGGCCTGGTATTTAGTCAACTGATCTGTGTGACCAGACACTTAGCTTTGTCACTGAAAGGAACAATATATTCTAATATTGGCGTGAGTAAAAGTATAGTTACCAAGAGAGTTTTTGTGTCGATTTTTTTTTTTAATAAGGTAGTTTGTTTTGTTAAATTAAGCTTAGTAGCATATTACCTTTAGCCACATGCAGATGTGGCCAAAACCTTCTGCTATAGATTGTGGCTCTCTTTTGTTAAAAAAAGCAACAAAGCTTAGTGCTCTGGTTCTCAGAGTTGCCTGAACATGAGCATCACCTGGGGAACTTTTAAAACTCCCAGTATCCAGGCAACACTCCCCAACAGTTGAATCAGAATCTATGATGGTGTAGACTGGGCACCAACAGCTTTTTAAAGCTCCCCAGGTGATTCCACTGTGCTGCCTAGGCTGGGACAACCACTGACCCAGTGATAACAATGCCAAACTAAGCCATAAAATGATTGGGACACTGGGTAAACTACTTCATCTCACTGAGCCTATTTCCTCATCTGGAAAACTGGTCAAGGCCATTTGCTCTTCCTATCACTCAGAAAAGATTAAATAAAATGAAGTGGATCAAAGGATATGTTTGGTATATATTGAAAGAAAATCATGGTTGTTTGACATGCTAATCTTGTGTCCTAGATATGTTTTCTCATAAGACACATAATTGCATTTAGAGTGTTTTTTTAATTTACACATTTGTATTTGTTCTAATTAGTTATACATAACAGCAGAATGCATTTCGATTCATTGTACATGAATGGAGCACAACTTCATTTCTCTGGTTGTACATGATGTAGAGTCATACCATTCATTTGATCATACATATACCTAGGGTAATGATGTCAATCTCACTCCACCATGTTTCCCACTCCCATGCCCCCTCCCCTCCCCTCATTCCCCTCTGCCCATCCAAAGTTCCTCCATTCTTCCCTTCCCCACCCCATTGTGGATCAGCATCCACATATCAGAGAAAACATTTGGCCTTTGATTTTGGGAATTGACTTATTTTGCTTAGCATGATATTCTCTAACTCCATCCATTTACCTGCAAATGCCATAATTTTATTCTCCTTTAACTAGAGTGATTATTGAGGGTCCTTAGAGATCATCTGCCCAATCATCTCTCTGGATAGAATGGGCTACCCAGTGGCCACCCACCTAATTAGCATCAAAGAAGCCTGTTTTTGTGTCTCCTGTCCAGACTGGGCTACCTACTTTGGAGGCTGTTCCTGTTGTGTTTGGGTAGATGCACTAATTATTAAGCCTGCACAGTGAAACATCATTTAGGAACAGCTGTGGCAACTACCTCCACCTGCCAAGATCAACAATTGGAGAGTAAGGAGTCTCAGCCACAGCTGGTGGAATTCATCAGTCATAGCACTTAAGGTTTCATCAGAAAAGCCTGAACACCATGAACTCTTCTCCTGTGCCCCTGAAGAGTAATAAGTTGATTATTATATACTGGATTATAGGATTGTAATTTGATAGAATCTGACACTAGTGCCTGATGATTCAAACTATTCTTTAGATGTTCCCTATATTGTGTGCATGCTACCCTAAGACAGTCATTTGGATATTGCAAAAGTCCCTTGAGCTTGGTTCCAACCACCAGGTATCACCTAGGAGGAGAGTGCCCTAAGTTAGGGAGGGCCAGATCTCACACCTTCTCTTTCAGTTTCAGTTCATTTTCCTCCTATCTACAAAAGTGCCCAAAGTCTGTTTCATCTGGAGATAACTCCCCCACAGCCCCTTCAGTATAATCCATGCCTTCTCCCAAATGGAGCTATGAGAGGACTTTAAAAGTCCTCTCCAACCCCTAGAGTTGTCTCAATTTTGAACACTGGAGTAACTTGGAGAACCCTCAAAATGACTAATATCTGGGTACTGTCCCAAAGATCCTGATGTAATTCAACTGGGGTAGACTGGAGCATTGGGATATTTTTATTTTAAGTCCTTGATTTTTCCAATGTGTGACCAAGATTGAGAACTACTGCCCTGGACCCTAAATTTATAAGGTAGATGAAAGAGAGAAAAAAAAATAGAGAAGAAAACATTCATTAGTCTTGGTAACCCCATATATTATAGGATTTTATATAATCGTGGGCTCGAGGCATTCTTTTCTGATAAACTGGTAAAATGCATGTTGACTTTTGACTGAGTCCTTGCATTCAAAGCAAGACAGCACTGCTGAGACACCCTTCTGGGCCCTTTGCAGAAATTCCTCCTGCCTTGCCCTGACACATCTTCCTCTCTGTTTAAAAAAAAAGAAAAAGAAAAGAAAAAAGGCTCATGTGATCAATCAAGTGACTTTAAAAGGTACAAAGGTGAATTACTCCCCTGAAGTTTGCTTTCAGGTTACCCAGTGATACAGAACACACCCTCTGTCATCCAGAGTCTCTGTGACCATGATTTGCAATATGTATAAACTGCTCAACAAGAAAACACTTTAAATGGCTTCATTAGTAAGCAGCCAGCAACTTTTAAAAGAAACATAAAATTGTGTTCTTCACGGAGTTTCATCAGATCAACTCATAAGTCCTTCCATTTTCTATTGAAAAAAGTGCATAATATCTCCTGGCAGGACCTCTGTGGCTGTAGATGCAGATTTCAGAACATAGAATGAAAGAAAACAACTGCCTAGGAGAACCTTGCCTATGTTTTCCTTTCACTTTGGTTTGTTTCCATATAGCTGTGAAGTTCCTTCCCATCTTTAGCTTGCAGTTATCTTCTAAGGTCTGCATATAGGTTGCTGTTTTTAGAGCCATAAGAAATTTTTCACCTCTCAGTGCATCACACTTTTAGGCAACATGTTAATTTATTTAACTTTAATTTTGTTCGATTCTTAAAATAATTTACAGGAACTTTATTTGATGATAAAGGAGACAAGCATGCCAAGAAAGGAATTTGTATTTGGGAGTGTATTGATAGAATGCACAAGAGGAGTCCCATTTTCTTTAACTATTTATATTCACCAGTGGAAATAGAGGTAAAGTAAGAAATCATTTGTGTTTTATTTTCTAAATATTTTGTGTTAAAGTTTTCCTTAGTTTTAGTGTATATAAGTTTTTATAAATATTTGACAAGTTTTCATGCCAAAAGCTACTTTGGTTTGGGTTTGGGTTATGATGGAAATGGCAACTGTTCACTGAATTCTTGCCACAAAAATTAGGATCTGGCCCCTAAAATCTAGAAAGGATGTCGAATCAAAGCAAGGCAACTTCTCTTAGAACTCATGAAATATGAAATCTCAACAGGTGGTCTAAACTAGAAAATCTAAAATACTTTAGGAACAGCTTTTCAGGTCCATCTGTATGAGACCCATAGATCCCTTTGTGATACAGGGATGTTTGGTGCCCAACCCAAGAAGGATGACATATCTTAGGGGCAGTAGTATTCTGTTGTGTGCATCTGTGCGAGAAGGCTCTGAGATGGAACAGGAGCATCTGATAGGCAGTACTACCCTTATTTAGGGGCAAGAGAAACCCCTTCCCCGGGCACCCTGCATTAGAACCCCAGCTGTACCTTCCCCGCCTCCCAAGGTAAGAAGTACAAGAAACCAAGGCACATCTCTCCTCATCTAGCCATGCTCTGGGTACCTTGAAATTCCTTGGCCATATTCAAGGAGTTTGGCTACTCACCAGGCTGCTTTTCCCAGTCTAGGCCCAAAGGGTGATAAGAAGTAGCTCTTTGGCAGGGAACAGAGAGCATTTGTACACAAACATTCATGCAAGGCCAGGGTGGAAGGAAAAGTTTAAGCCAAGGACTGGGAGCAGGGGCCAGATTCCTCAGTGCTACCACTTCCGAGCGTAGAATTCTGAGGAATCTAAGAATTCTGTATTTGAAATCTGACCTTCCAGGTCATTAGAGTTTACGTTGCTCGGGATAGGAGGATAGAACATGTTCTATTTAATACTTATTGAAGTTATATTCATGTGTAACTCTTTAATGTTCAGGTGAATGATCTTTGAACCTCCGTTCACATGCTTGCCCTGGCACCTGCGATGTTAGTGAGCTTGGGGTACTTTGGTCAATATGAAACTATATTTCAGAGTTTTCTTTAAACAGGCCCTGAAGCCCAGTGTAAACATCTCCAGCCTCAAGAAGTGGGACTACTACATAGAGGAGACCCTGTCCACAGGGCCTTCATATGACTGGATGATGCTGACCCCCAAGCACTTCCCCTCTGAAGAATCTGATCTGGCTGGAGGAGCTGGGCCCCAGAGCCAAAGGAGAACAGTGTGGCCATGCTATGACGATGTCAGCATTACTCAGCCCGATGCGCTCACCAGACTTTTTAGTGTAAGTCAGCCGTGTGCAGACACGTAGGGCTCAGGCTGGGAACACATGAGTCTTAGGAACCAGGCAAAACAAAGGCTGGCTCATAAACTCTGAATGGCTCTCCTTACACTGGGCTAGTGTCATAGGTAGCACTCCAGAGGTCTGAGGGAACCAGATTTGCTCCCCTGCATCAGAGGGCTATCAGGCTTACCCACTGAAAAGAGTCTCAATAAAAGTGAACTTCCAGCACTACAAGGAAGCAATTGAGCAAATGGAGCAATTTGCTTCTTCTGAGAGCTTCCCAGCTGTTTTAGCTGCCCAAGCAGCCAGAGTCAGGCCTGGGCTATGACTTTTCTGGGTGCTTTACTTCCTCTGGTCAGAAGTGTGGGTAACCAATGGCCTGATGGGACTGCTGCCAACCACATTCTGCAAGAAAAATTCTGGAGCAAAGCCATCCTGGCAGTAGCTACTCTGAGGAATGGTTTTGAGTCCTCATGTGGTTCAGACAGTTCCTAAAGAGTCCTCTCCCTCTGGTTTTTTGGCCAGGAATAGTGTGCAGCAGGGCACTGTAGCAGAGGCCTATCAGAAGGTAGACCCATCTCCTTGGGCATTTCTTGGTTCATTCTTTTCACATCTGCTTTGAGTCACCAGAGTTGAGGGCTCCTCTGTCCAGGACAGACTTTACATCTACCTCAGCCATTAGGGTTGGGACACTGGCCCAGTGCTTGACCTTTTACTTTGGCCTTCAGATTTCTCATGGGTTGCCCAAGTATATTTAGAATACATATTTTATCTCTTGCTATTTAAGCCTATCTTAAAAAAAAATAACCTGATTATGGGTCCTGATAAATCATCTTCGTCACAGTGCATCGTACCAACTCATGCCCCCACCACTCTTTCTGGCTTGGGAAACCCCTGAGGCCCCACATCTAAGAGTTTTTTTTTTAACTGCCCTCTGGCCATGCTGCTCTTCTGGGCCCAGTACAGAGGACAAGTGGCTCTGGAGCATATACCATGACTTCTGTCAGAAAACTTAATTTCTTCACAGGAAATTGAAAAATTGGAGCATAAATTGAACCAAACCCCTGAGAAGTGGCAGCAGCTGTGGGAAAAAGTAACCACGGACCTTAAGGAAGATCCAAGAACAGACCGGGTAAGTTGGCAGAGCCCCTGAGGAGCTAATTCTTAGCTTTTGAGGGTACTACGTCAGGTGGGGCCCACTGCCCCTGCTAACAGGATTCAGTGGATTTATGGCCAGAGGGAAGATAGTAAAGGGAAGGTTCATGCCCTGGGTAGAAAGTTCCAAATGACTGAATACTTCCTGAGTGTCTCACTGTACCACAGTGACATAATCCTTATGTTTCAGGGCTCTGAATCCAGGAAAATTACTAGGTTCTTTTCTATCCCAGTGCCTCTGTGGTTTCAACTGATCTTCTACCACATGAGGGAGGAGGGGAATGCCAAGGCCATGTTTGCTCCAGAGAAATAAGCAGAGAAAATGAAAATATTTTAAACTGACAAAATAAGCTACTTTCTGTTCCTTACACTTCCTTTTCTGTGTCTGATTTAAGAAGCATTTATCATAGAAAAGTTTTTAAACCAAATAGTCTGTTTTCTGCTTCTTACATCCCATTTCCTGTTTCTGATTTAAGAAACATTTATCAAACACATAATATGTGCAAGGGACTGTGCTTAGCAGCAGACACATATTCTCATCCTGTCCAGTCCACAGTGAGAAGGGTCCCTTCTCATACAGGAGGGAGCAGGCAGAGATCTCACAGCTGGTAATTGGTAGCACCACCATTCGAACTCACATCAGATGGCTCCAAACACATCAGAAGGGAAATTAGGACAGATGAGTATTCAGAGGAGCATTTCAGAAAGGAGAAGTCAAGAAGAATGGAGTGAGGAGAAAACCTTTGGTAATGAGGGACCCTCCAGGCTCTGTCTCAAACCTCAGCACTTGAGGTGCTAATTATTAGCACATGAGCCATGCCTTTGTGCTTTTTTCCTCAGAAAGTTAGTTTCTTTTATAAATATATATATATATGTATATATATATATTTTAGATGTTGATGGACCTTTATTTTATTCATTTATTTATATGCAGTGCTGAGAATCAAACCCAGTGCCTCACACATGCTCGGTAAGCACTTTACCAATGAGCCACAACCCTAGCCCAAAAGATAGTTTCTTGATATTTTTCTGATTATTAAAGTAAGGCATTTTTTTAAGTAAGATCATTCACAGAAAGTTATAAAATAGAAGATGAAAATCACCCGTAATTTATAACCTGAAATAAACCTCTGTGCTCTCCAACTTATTTCATCATTCTAAACCCACACACAAAATGGATTGACTTTCACATACTGTTTTTAAACCTGCCTTCTTCTTTACTTAATGTTGGCATACATGTGCCTTATTTGGCACCGTGTATAAGTTAGCATCATAATTTTAGTGGCTGTCTAGAACACCACATACAGAAATAATATTTTAACCAGTCCCCTAATAATGGATGTGTGGATGGTTTATAGTTTTTTTTTTTTTAAACAACCCCAGGATAAGTATTTCTGTACATACATCATTGCTCATTATCCAGTTTTTTTTGTTTTTTGTTTTTTGGTACCAGATATTGAACCCAGGGGCACTCCACCACTGAGCCACATCCCCAGCCCTTTTTTGTATTTTATTTAGACAGGGTCTCGCTGAGTTGCTTAGGGACTCGCTAAGTTGCTGAGGCTGGCTTTGAACTCGCAATCCTCCTGCCTCAGCCTCCCAAGTACTGGGATTACAGGTGTGCGCCACCGCAGCCGGACAGTTTTTTCCTTGAGATAAATTTGCGTAAGTGAAAGGATCAGATCAGTTGCTTAAAGTCTCTGTAAAGCTTTCATAGCACCTGTTCCTTTGTTTTCAGCCCCAAAGATACCCATCAGGGTCCCCAGGAATTGTGTCTACCAACCTACCTTCCTATCAGAAGAGGCCTGTGTTGCACCTCCCGGACAGTAGCATGGGTGAAGAGCAGAATGCCAGCATCTCCCCATCCAATGGAGTGGAGCGAAGGGCAGCCACACTCTACAGCCAGTACACCTCCAAAAATGATGAGAACAGGTGATGTGCAGAGCTGTGCTGAGTGTGCTGAGAATGACTCCCCATGCTGCCCTAAGCTAACCCACCAGGCTCAGTGATAGCCTGTGCACTACAGCCTCTTGTAAACTTGAAATGAATTAGCCTTAATTCTTTATTTTTCCTAAATGCTTTAGATGGTTCTTTGAAGAGGAAAAAAATGAATATTACAACTAAAAATAATGCCAAGAGGTTATAGTTATTTGTGGTTGGTTCCTGATTGTTATTATTCATGTCTGCCAGAGCTTTTGAGGGAATGTGTGTTAGTCAGCACTTTTTCAGGGGCACGCATGAGAAATCCAGCTCATACTAGCTGAAAGGAATTTACTCACCGAAACTAGGACAGCCAAGGGCATGCTGGTTTCTTACACAGTGTCTTCAGGCTTCTGTCTGTTTCCAGCTCTGCTTTTTCCTCTGTGTAACCAATCCCAGCACAGCACAGAGGGTGGCTGCTAACAGTTCCTAACCTCACAAGTGTGATGAGCCCAGCAGAAAAAGGCAGTCCCTTCCCAACAGTCTAGTACGGAATTCCAGGGAGAGCTCTGACAGGCCTTTTTCTGGATCACATAGAGGAAATAGCAAAACCAACAGATGTCCTCTTTACCACATTTTCTAAGTGAAAAATCAAAAAATTACTCTGTTGTCATTTCTTCTAGGTCCTTTGAGGGAACACTTTATAAGAGAGGGGCTTTATTGAAAGGTTGGAAACCACGTTGGTTCGTTTTGGATGTAACAAAACATCAGGTAATGCTTTCAAAGTGAGAAGAAATTACTTCTGTTGGGCTAGTCTCAGCCCTGGCTATTCTCAGTACGTGGCTATTATGTGACTCTCAACAGACAGATACATTCCTCGTGTACAGACTGCTGTCCTAGAGCCTCTCTTATGCAGCCTGGGGGCTCCTCCAGGGCCCCTGATGTCCCTAGTAACCTTCTGTAGGAATTCCAAAGTAGAGGCACATTCAGTCAGAGGCAGTGAATTCAGTCCAGAGCACTCAGAGCAACAGAACTCTTTTTAATGCTTGAATATCTCCTGTGCCTGCTCTTAAAGCCCAGGTCAGGAAGCACTGAGGTTTAGCCTGTTGCATGCATACCATGTGCACATCTAGACCTGTGCACATAACCACAGAATTCAGATATCCTTCATCCTTGCATCTAACATCCAGTCATGTGAGGGTGTTAAGCTATTCAGCAGACATTTATTGCACCCCACTTCTGTGCCCATCACTGTACTGGTTACTAAAGAAGGCACTGCTACCCTCAAACATGGTAGCAACAGGAGAGAAGAAGGGAGGGGAGGGGAGAGGAGTGAAGAAGGAGGCCCCACCCAAATCTCGAATCCACTGTGGGAAGGTACTAGACTTGATCTTGCTGACCAGTTAGGTAAACTTCTGCCATTGTTAAGTTCTTGGCTATTACTCAAACAACTAAAGATTATTAGCCTTAGTGTCATAATCTTTGCTCCAGGGATTTCAAAGAAGTGATCCCTACCAAACCTCCCACTTCTCTGCACCTTTCATTAGTGAGAGCTGCATGGCCTCCCTTTCTGACCGCAGGCCAGACAGCCTGAGGCAGAGGTGTGGCTCTCATTCTCATGCATTCATCCAGGCCATGAATCTGTGGAAAAGGCCTGAACTGTTACCCTGTAGTGCTCTGGTGGTATCTGCAGCTGGAAGACAACTGTATTTGGGGCCCACCTTTTCCTCTGCTCAAGGGGTTTCATAAAAGTTACAGTCTTTATGTGAGAATATTGAGAACTTATTCTCACATATAAAAATGGAAGCGCTTTTAGGGGGGATATACTTTAAAGGTGTCTCTGAAATCATAGAGCCTACACTGTGCAAAAGAGTCCCATTAAACCACTAGCTATTACATAGGAGAATGTCATAATTTTTCCATAATTTAAAATTACACCAAATTACACTTGCATTCTTACCAATCTTTAGGATTTCTTTAACATAAAAGGTAGATAGTTTTTCCATTTGGCCCTACTCATACCATGCCTAAGGCCATAACCATGGTGACGGAAACTACAGACACATTCCTATCATGTCCACAGCCTGGATTTTACCAGCAGGCTCTTTACCTTTTAAAATATTTTTTTTTCTTTCTTATTCCAAAAATAGTACATGTATTATTACACCAAATTCAGATATTTCATGAAGATCCAAAAGTCCCCTGTGCAATCAAATATCAAGCTATTTGTTATGTTCTACAGAAATTATTTTACATCTACATGCCATTTGGCAAACTTACTTTTTAAAATAATGTATCTTGAACAGTTTTCCTACCAGTTTATAATGGTATTTCCTACCAGTTTTTGTTTTGGGAAAGCCATGTAGCATATTCTATTTTATTGATATGTTACCATTTAATTAACCAAACTTCCACTGAAAGACAAAGACCTCTCTGAGGCTGAGTGATGATTGCGTTGTGGAAGAAAATCCCTTAATTTGTTGTCTAGGATAACTTCCTAGATCTGGGAAAGATGGTCAACAGACACAGACATTTCCAGTTTTAGTTGATATTGCCAAATTGTTTTCCACAAAGGTTTCTAACAAATTATATCCCACTGACAGCATTCAAGAGACCTTATTGGGTATTACTGGGTATTATCAGCCATTTTTAATATTTTTCAATCCAAAGTGAAATCTTAGTCATTTACTTTTCTCTGATAGTAAAGTTGGTCATCTTTTCAGGTTTGTAGGTCATTTGTCTTTTTTCTCTGACCTTGCCTGTTGAGATCCTCTATTTTTCTGATAGCTTATTTATCATTTTTATCAATTTCTAGGAATTCTGTATGGATACTAAACCCCTTTGTCATATGTTGTATATTTCTTAATGGTTGTTAGTTGACTATTTTTTATATATAATATATTTATCTGCTCAAATTCAAAGAAGCTCATACATCTTGCGCCCACTTCCTTCTCGCAGCACTGGCTCTTCCTAGAGTTAATCAGTACCTAATTTTCTGTGTCTTCTTCCACACATAGTTTAGCATATATAAACACAAGACAGGAAAATAATCAAATACAGTTTGGAAAGCTGTGCCATTTTCCCTTTCTGTGTCTTTTGCATCCCATCTGTATCCCTTTGATCCTAGCTGCGATACTACGACTCCGGTGAGGACACAAGCTGTAAAGGCCACATTGACCTGGCAGAAGTAGAAATGGTCATCCCTGCTGGCCCTAGCATGGGAGCCCCAAAGCACACGAGTGACAAGGCTTTCTTTGATGTAAGTTGGTCTTATTTCTCTTTTCGTGACAGCCTGCACAGCATTCCATCTGCCTCTAAAGCACTAGGGGGCCCTCAGACAGTTGGTAGTGACTACAGATGGGTGACAGACCCTGGCTGTGGGAAGTACTGAGCTTGAAGTCAGCACTCTGAACCCAGGCCTGACCTCTCTTAGCTATCCATGCATCTCAGACCCACATGGGAAAGCCAACGAACTCCTTGCAAAATGCTGTCTGTCATCTTAGCCTTGCTCTCAAGGACAGATGCTGCTTCTTCCATGTCCACTAGTCTTTCAGCTGGACCCTCCACAATAGGCTGTCCTTGGTCACACTTGATGATTGTTTGCTAACATCTTCAGCAACCCTAAGGTGGGCCTTAGGGCATTTTATGGGCCACAAGACAGAAGGAGACTTGCTTAGTCCCTGGAGTCAAGCAGGACTTCATAAAAAGCAGAGGCCATATTCCAGGGTCCTGATCAGGCCAGGAGGCCATTTCCTTGTCTCTTGGCTTCCATTTTGGCCCCAACTGAAGAAAAGGACACAAAGGCCAACTTCATGGTAAGGATGACTCTCGGGCTTTCCACCTGACCTTCCTCACCTATACTGCATTGGTGTAATATCTGAGAGAGCCCAGAGACTCCAGCCAGTCCTGATCTTTACCCCCTAGTCAAAGGTGCCCCCAGGAAGGACACAGCTCTCTCTTGTGCCCCCAGTACCTTTCTATTCACATACCCTGTGACTTTGGGAGCTAGAAAAGTAAAGAGACCATAAAGGCAGTGACAGTGTGGTGGAGAGAGATGATAGAGGTTCTGGGCAGCATGGAAAGGAAGGTTGCAGGGATTGATTTGCCACAGCCATGAAACAACCCTGCCCTTCATCTCTGGTTCTCTGCCATTTGTTTTTTTAGCTCAAGACCAGCAAACGTGTGTATAATTTCTGTGCCCAGGATGGACAGAGTGCCCAGCAATGGATGGATAGGATCCAGAGCTGTATCTCTGATGCCTGATGCCTGTGGTCAACCCAAGGAGAAGAAGTAGAGGGACTCCTGCTGCCAGATAGAAAAAAGGATGAATCTTTGAAGAACCAGCAGCGAGTCATCCCACGGTGTGGTCTTCTGCCTGGTCTTACCCAGGCCCCTCTTGCAGCAGTTGCTACATCCACTTAACCTCCATAGGTGTGTCACACAGCCTGGTCAAGAGCACCAGGTCCGTCCTTTGTCTTGCACTGAAGTTTTCTAACAGGGTCTTAGTGGTTAGGGATCAGAAGAAATCTCCTGAACCTGCTCTCATTCATCCTCTAGGCAAAATGGCCACCCTCTACTTGAGTCCTTCATGAAGGTCCATTTTGTTCTCTAAGGTTGTAATTTCCTTGGAGAACTCTATAACAAGCAAAAATCAAAACCCTCCAAGAGTAGGTTTCCCATCCAGGCACCTATTCTTACACACTGACCTTTGAGATGCTCAGTTCTCTGGTGCTACCAAAAGGTGCTTCCTTGGTCCCTGCTCTGCCACTGAGGTTCCCAGTAAGAGACATTACTGATCAGTAAGAGGCAAAGAGGGAGCTCACAGGATTATCCTGATGGAAAAAACTTGCCCAGGGAATAATGCAGCGATGCCCAGGCCAATGCAGGAAATGACTGCTTCCAAAACATGGAATCCTCTAGATCAGAGGTGCTCCAGCGATGCAGGGCCTGTGTTCTTGTGTGTTCTTCTGCTCCCTGACAGCTTCTTACACAAAATAACATGCAGAAAGCTGCATGCACTAACCCACAAACACTTGCACTGAGCTCCTAATCAAGTGAAGATGTTGGACAGACGGCAGCCAGCTCCTTAGGGCCACACCACCCATGACAAGCACACACTGTGGCAGGGCTGGACACCCACACAGCTCTTCTGCACACAAGCAGTAAGAACGGCCCTTAGATTCTCCTTACTTTTGATAACCTGTGTTCCTTCAGCCTGAGGCCAAGGATCCTGTTTGCTCGCAGTCAGCAGGAGCACCTCTCCCTGCCTCAGCTGCTCCTGCCCTAGGTGGCTCTATCATTGCATTTGTTTTGAAATGTTAATATGTTAAATACCAAACTAATATTTCAAAAATATGTATATATGATTTCTATATCCTTGTTTTTCAGATAGCCTGCTTATAATTTAATATAAAATTAACTAAACTGATTCATTCATAAGATTTTAGTAATGAAAGATTCCCTTTCTAAAAAATAGAAAGCTACTTTGTAGGTTAAAATAAGTCAGATTTTCAAATTTAAAATTGCCTATATAGTAGGACATAGAAATGTGTTAATATATAAGAAATTGGGAAATAAGAAGAATGAAGGACTTTTCTATCATACTCATTTTATAAATTTGCCACCTGTGAAAATGGTTTTGCACATTATTTGTACTTTTCTTTGTATATGAAATAATTTTTTGTACTTTGTAAAATATGGAGCCCATTGTACTTTCAGCAATTTGAGACTGTACACAGTGCTTCTTTTGTAACTGGATTATTTTAACTTCCATGAAGGCATTACATGCCTATGTTCACTAACCACCTTGAATTAAAATTATTTCTTAAGAAACAGCATCCTTCTTGGACTGTGAATTGACATTCGAAGTGACATTCGTTCTGCAGTGCACGCCCTCTGGAGGGAAATGTTCAGGCTTGTCATGGAGTGGAAGGGTCAAGGATAAAACAAAACATAGCCCACTTGTGGCTTGGTTCTGCTAATGTCATTGCTGCCATTTCCTCAGGAGTAACAGATGCTGGACACACTGTCCTGAGCTTCTGGGTTCTGGACATTCTTATGCAGTGTTTCAGAAGAGATGCGAGCTGGGCCTGGTGGCTTACGCCTGTAATCCCAGAAGCTCGGGAGGCCAAGGCAAGAAGATTGTGAGTTCAAAGCCAGCCTCAGGAGTGAGGCGCTAAGCAACTCAGTAAGACTCTGTGTCTAAATAAAATGCAGAATAGGGCTGGGGATGTGACTCAGTGGTTAAGTGCTCCTGAATTCAATCCCTCGTACCAAAAGAAAAAAGAGAAGGGACCCAAGGCCAAGGTTCTCACTCCCACCACCACCCCACCACCTCCTCTCATAAGCTGAGAGAGACTGGTTGAGCCCCTCACCTCCTCTGGGTCACAGTTTTACCACCTATGGTATGTGTCAATTTGTGAACATTTTAGGCATGAGCCATTGAAGTCTTATTGGGTAGTAAATTTTGTTGCTCCAGGGAATTGTTGAGCAGCACAAAGAGTGATCAGTGATTTCAGTTCTGGTTAACACTTCCTCTGGGTTCAGTCCTTGGAGTTACCTCATGTAGCCAACAGAGGCTCCCTTCTCACCTCAGAGCTGAACCTTTAAGGAGCCATCTCTGAACCAGGCAAGACAGCATCCAAGAGCCACAGGGGCCCAAGGTGAGCCTTCAGGTTTCCTTAGTCTAGAGGTCATACATGACCCAGCCAAGAGGCCCCAGGCCTCCTCCCTAATGACCAGCCCTGGGACCTGCCACTGCTGTGTCCCTGAGATTCAGTCAAGAGGGAAACAGCTGGGATTGGGGGTTGAGCATGAGCCATATGCATAGTGTCAGAGTCTGGATGCCCTTGATTCCTCAGGGTGGAACTGAAAGGAAAGGACACTGGGTTCCAAGAAGGACAGACCCTGGCCATGTGCCTTGCAACAATCTGTAGCAGGCCCCTCCCTGTCTGTAGCTTTTGTGACAAAGCCTTTCTACACCTACAAAGCCTTGAAAGGTGCAGATTCAAGGGGGAACACTACACTGTGACTCAAGTCCTTCATCAGTGTCTCAAACCCTCTCTCCTACTGCCTCCCCTCCAGAGCCAGACCTTAAACTGCTAACGGCTTGGCAAGTTTGCTTTTCAGTGGAAATCGACATTTTTAGATATTTCATCATGACTTATTAAGAGTTATTGAGTAACCTCATCATCCCATAAAGAATTCCTGAAAGATCCTAAGCCGATAACCAGGAAATGCCCTCAACAATGGCAGCCAAGGCTACTAATTAAGCAATGAATAACACAGTATTGATGGAGAGAATTCAGAAGAGCACTCTCAGATACACAATGCCGCATATGCATATTTTTAAAGGGGAGAAAATTTGAATGAAATTTTTATTTTTAGTGGAAAACTTAACCCAATATTTCCAAATATCATTTCAATGGTAATCAAGAAATTAATGAAATGTTTTATATTCTTTGTTACTACATCAGTCTTTAAGATCCAGTGTGTACTTTACACATATAGCACATCTAGGTTTGGACTAGCAGGGGTATTTTTTCAGACATCACTTCTGATATACCAAATGAATGTCCTTTTTCAACCAGTTCACCAGCACCAGTCGGTGTCCAACAATACAATTCTATTCTGACACTAACTAGCTAGAGTTAGCACAAGTATGGGAATCAGTTCCACAAGACCACCCGAACTCCAGACACCAGTTACAAATCCCAAGAGTTTCTGGGAGTTCAGACCAACCAGCTATAAATTTGGAGGTTCCTCAAAACCCCTCTTTTAGTAATTTGCCAGAGCAAGTCACAGAACTCATGAAAACACTACTTACATTTGCCAGTCTATTACAAGGCATATGTAACTCAGAAACAGCCAAATGGAAGAAATGCACAGAGCAAGATGTACAGTTGGTGGCATGGCACCTTGATGGCCATCAATCAAGAAGCTCTCCGATCTCATTGTTCATGAGTTTTTATAACCCAATCTCCCTTGCTCTCTGTCCCCTGAAGCTGGGAAGGCTGAAAGCTCCTACCTCTATTCACTTGTTCTGTCTTCCTGGTGACAGGCCCCCTCCCAAAGCTAGCTAGGGGCCCTACCCTGAACCATCTCATAGCTTGAACTCAGGAGTGGTTGAAAAGGACACATTTTAAATGCAAGATACTCTTGTCACTCAGGAAATTCCAAGAGTTTTAGCAACTGTGTACAAGGAGCCCAGGACAAAGACCAAATGTTTTTTTGCTATCCCTCATATTTCCATAGCAATATATACTGTACCACATATTTCAGTTCAACCATATTTCCATTGCTACCATTCTAGACAACAGATTTAGAGCAAGTAGCCTGTTCACAGCAGAGTCTGCAGTGAAAGGCGCTGGGAATCAAGAGACCTGGGTTCCAGTGCTGACTCTTAAAATTCACTCTGCAACCTTGAACCAGTCCCTTTATTCTGCTGGGCTTTGGCCTATGAAATGAAAGACCCAGGGACTGGGGGTGTAGCTCAGTGGCAGAGCACATGCGGTCCTATGTTCAATCCCCAACACACACACACACACACACACACACACCAAAAACGAAGGATCAAGATGGTCTGTCACATTGTGATTGTAAATGTTTACCTTGACAAGGACTCAGGTTCCAAACTGAGATTTAAAACATTTGCTGGGGATAAAAATAAATCGATGCTTCTCAAACGGTAATGCCCTTATAAATCATCTTGCTAAAAACGAAGATTCTAGGCCTGGGGTGGCAGAGCATGTGCCTAAGCATGCGCGAGGCCCTGGGTTCAACCCCCAGCAGCAACAACAACAAATCTTCTAATTAAGTCTGGGGTGAGCCTCTGTCAGCACTATGTTCTAGGGACTTACAGAATGCATGATCCAAAGCATGGCATTCCGCACAGCACTCAACTAGAGGACCCTGTAATAATCCATGAGAACTATGATTAATAGCTGCCACCAGGGCACTTGGAATTCTGTCTGTAGACCAACACACATGAAGAGCAGTCACCATACTGCCAGGAGTAATTGATCTTGATGAACTGCTGGCCCTTCTAGGATGGAAAGAGCCCGAGGCGGTTCACTTGCCCCTAAGCGGTGGGTTGATTTCCTCAAGGAGTGGAGCCACCCTGAGGGTCAGCATCGGCCTCTCCTGCCAAACACTGGACATTCTAAGGCAGGAGTATCTAGGTGTTCTTGGTTTCAGGGAGCCCTTGCAGGGGTCTTTGTTAGCCCAGGTGTGGTTTTCTGCCTTTCCATAAGAGAGCCATTGTACCAGTTCCCACTGAGCCATTCACAAGGGCTGTGCGAGTCATTTTCCTCACTTGCTTGTTCACTGCCTCTTCTGTGTTGGGTGCTTTCCTGTGAGCATTAATGCGGTAGAAAACCACACAGCGTGCTTTCTCCCACACACCCATGTCCAGCCACACACCTCTGCCACACCACTGCTCATCTCCAGTCTTCCAGTCCCCTGACTAAATAAGCAGGCAATACATGCACTTACTGCCAGGACCACTTCTTGTACACGAAGCAGCCAGCCAAGCATTCTGCTCACTTCTCTCCCCATCAGGGAGAATTTCCTTTCCCTTTCTACCTCTTGTCAGGGAGCCACTGTCCATCTTCACCTGGTTTCCAGGCACCAAGTCAACCCATGGGTAAACCAGGCTCAGCCTTTTTCCTTCCCAGCTGGTTCCACAGGACCCGCCGTGTGTCTGTAGGTACAAGGGCTGTAAGGGACAGGCCCTGGCTCCAACCTGCAAGCTCAATCCCGGATGCAGTATTTCTGTCTCACGCTGGACTCTGCCAGGCCCTTCTGACTTTACAACTTGATGCCTCTCACAGAACCCAGCTCATAATGAGCAATTTTGGACTTCCCACTTGATGTTCCACAGACAGGTGTGTGTCACCACCAGAGCCTTATAGCATGCCAGAGACTATTTCTCAAAAGGTATATAGTCACCTGGGCATGGTGGCACATGCCTGTCATCACAGCAGCTGGGGAGGCTGGGCAGGAAGATCATGAGTTCAAAGTCAGCCTCAGCAACTTAGCGAGGCCCTAAGCAACTCAGTGAGACTCTCTCAAAACAAAATAGAAAAAGGGTGGGGATGTGGCCTAGTGGTTAAGTGCCCCTGGGTTCAATTGCTGGTACCAAAAATATTTTAAAAGGTATGCAGTCCTCAGCTGTTGATGGTAGGCCTTGCTACCACCACTGTAGCTACCTTGCTACGGTACCTCAAAGGCCTGTGTTTTGATTTCGAGTTGGGACTCTCAGGAGCTCCCTGCTGCATCTTTCTCCTTTGTCACCACTGACATCTCCAACACCACAGAGTCTGCCAAATCATGACCGATGGCAGGGCTGCTCTCACAGCAGTCTCAGGCTTCCTCAGAGCCCTTCCTGCCATGGGACCCAGCTTTCCCTGTCACCAGATTGACACGTTGCCTCTGACCCCGAAGGAGGCCGCCAGGCACTATGCTTTCTTCACTATGACAAGAGATGCAAGACACAGTGATTTCTTTTACTCAGGAGGAGGTATCCCAGCACACTCCTGACCCCTGGACCCCTTAAAAACTTCATTGCAGAGGCAGCTCTTTGAATCTTCATAGCTTTTACGTAACACAGTGAATCAAGGTGATGTTGTGTGGGTCATCCAGAGGGTCCTCATCTCTTGGGGTGGCATTGTAACAGGGGCCAGAGAGTTAACATAGCCTGAGGCAAAACTTCTAACGAACACTGTTGTCCATCCCAAGTGAATGTGAACTGTTTCTGATCCTCTTTTCTAACTGTAATCGGAAAGAAGAAAGAACACATTTGCCAAATGGCTGCATCCACACACCCAAAGCCTGATTCAGCTCCACCACCAATGATTCCGCCTCTGACACAGCAGCTACAAGCAGGGCTCCTACTTGGGTAAGCCTGAGGTGGTCTGCAGTCTCTCTCCAGGGGTCACACTGGTGAATTAAATGGAGGGCCAGTAGGAACCCCCACCCCTTCATCCTTTAAATTGTTAATGACGGCACTGGTCTCTGCCACACTCCCTGGGATATCACTTTACTCTAAAATATGGCAGGAGCCACAGGGTGAAGGAGGAAGGAGAAGGCAGTATCGGAAGTACCCAGTTGGGGGCTGGGGTTGTGGCTCAGTGGTAGAGCACTTACCTAGCTCAGAACCACATAAAAACAAATAAAATAAAGGTATTTTTTTAAAAAGTACCCCCTTGGCCTTCTCTATAAGAGCTCTTAACCCAACAGATCAAAGATTCCTCCCAATGTCAAAGAGTATTAATTCCAATTAAATGCCTGTGTACATGGAACTCCTGGGTGAGTGCTTTCATGGACCCAGTGAGCCCAAACGAGCCAGGCTTTGGCCAGGATTCTGCTTATTACCTGGATGCCCCTGCACTGGCCAGCTTTCCATTACTATAACAAATATCCAAGATAATCAACTCAAGAAAAGTTTGATTTTGGCTCAGTTTTAGAGATTTTGCTCCCTGTTCAACTGGTCCCATTGTTTTGGGTGAGGCAGGAGAGTGTGGAAGAGCAAAACCACGCACCTCTTGGCTGGAAGTGAAAGAGAACAAGAAGGGAGCCAGGGGGACAAGGAGGGAGCCAAGGGGACGAGGAGGGAGCCCCCCTCAAGATCACACCCCAGTGAACTTACCACATGGACCTGTGGGGGACACTTCACATCCAAACTACAGCAGCCCCTCTGAGGGACAGACCATGATCATGTTTTAGCTTCAGGTGTTCATGTCAACTCAAACTCCATGTCTACTAAACTTCAGCCTATGAGCTCATTCCCCCTTTTCCAGTGAACAATCATGCAAATCAATTGGCCGCTTGTCCCTTTGGGGGTGGGGGACCTGAAGGAGTCATCATGGTATATACCTGCTGCAGTTTTGCCTCCTGAAGAGGGGGACACCTCTTCAGGTGGTGGTTCTTTCTCTGGAAATGAGCTTAGGGCTGGGACCTGAGCCTCGGATCGCAGCTTTCCAATGTCTCTGCCTCCTGCTCCTGCATTTCTGCCTTTTTTTGGTACCAGAGCCTTCGTGGATACTGGGCCAGCTTGCCCTTAGGGGCTCTGCACGCCATGAACCGTGTCCACGCTTTGTATGGGCCAAGCCCCGTCCTTCCCCCCAGTAATGGCTGGCCTCCTTATTCCAGCAGGTGTTCTTACCTCCCACGAGCAAGTGTTCCACCCTGAGCTGGAGCCACGCCCCAGCCCCACCACTGTTGTCCTTTGCTGCGCTGGCGAGGGGGCCCAGGGTTCAAGTGCGCTAGGCGAGGGCGCTGGCTCTGGGCTACACCCGCAGCCCTCCTCAGCTGTTGGATTTCTTCTCTGCTGCCTGCCTGGGGGACTCAGGTATTTCCACTTGTGCCAAATTTCTAAGAGCCGCTCCTACAGAGGAGGCTCCATCCTGGCCAGGGTGCTAACTCTTCCCTCTCCAGGACTGGCCTCCGGTCCATGGCTTGTTGCCTCTCCAGGGCACATGCCCGCCCTTAACCAAGCACTCCCCAAATCCAGTCCCAGGAGCCCTCGCCCCCCAGGCTCCTGCCAGCATATCTGGTATTTAGTTCTCACTATTCTCTCACAGTATAACCCCTTTCCTTTTTTTATCAGGCTCAGCATATCCCAAATTATTCTGGAATTCAATCCTAACTAGTGTCCTTGGCAGCCAGAAGAGGAAGTGGGGGCAGCCCTGGGAGGGAGGCTGAGGCCTCAGCAGACCTCTCCACACAGCACAGGTGGCGGCTCTTACTAGGAGAAGGGCCACCCTGGGGCTCAGGGGGTCAGGGAGTCTGCTGTGCTACATCCTTTCCTCCTGTTTCGGAATTCCAGATCTTCCCACCCGGGTCCCTGGCTGAGCGCTCCTCTGCAGCTCTGCAGCGCCCATGATTAGATCTTGCTGCCTCGCGGTGGCTACCCCTGCTCCTCTGTTGCCAGGGACCAGGCTCCTTCCAAGTCTCCACGGAGCTCTCTGGCTCTCACAGCCTGAGAGGAGCCTGCCTCATCGGCCCTCTGCAGGTCACAGCAACAGGGGCTGCTTTGAAGCCATCACCCCCCTATGGCTACACAATGCCTGCAATATCACGCCAGCATCCCTCTGCCTTGGAGACTTCCCCCAGGTCACCTAGTGAAGCGTTCAGCATTCCTGCTGTGCTGTATGTGTCACCCTTCCTCCCGTCTCCTCTGAGTGAGAGGGTCCCCAACGTCCATCTGGCCACCACCTTCTCAAACCAAGAAGCAGACACCAAGATGGGATTAGGTGTGCCAAAGATTCCTAAGAAATACCCATGAGGCACAACAGGCAGAGGGGGCCCTCAGACGGTGATGGAGGTGTGAGCCCCACGAGGCCCAGAGGGAAGGAAGGAAGGTTGTGGGGAATCAGGTGACAGTAAAGTTTAAGAAAGCAGCAAGACCACTGGGGAGTCCTTGTGCCAAAGTGGGGGGTGGGAGGGTCTGCATCTCTCAAGAATGGATGTGCCTTAGTCCTTGTCAGGGAACAGTCCACAGGCCACAGTGCAAACAGCGATGGACACTGGAGCAGCTGGGCCATCAGATGGTAATGACACTCACAGTCTGACATCTGAGTGGTACGTTCCCAGAGCCACCGCCCAAGGCCTAGGGATCTATCTCCTGTGGAGCTCTAGACCCCAAGGAACAAAAATGTTAGCATTTTCTACACGAGGTCAGTGTGCACTGAAACTCCAGCTCTGTCACTAGCTTTCTGACCTTGGATGGCTCCTCACTCCTCTGAGCCTCATTTTCTTCATCTATAAATGGGGGGGAAAACTGCAATGGTATACGGATAGTCCCCACCTTAACCATGGCTCAATGTCAGGTTTTTTAACTTTATGCCAGCATGAGAACAATATGAATCCAGTAGAAACTGCACTTCAGATTTTTAATTTTGACCTTTTCCCAGGTTTGTGATGTGTGAATGTGTCAGCACTCGATCCTAGAGCTCAAGCGTAGGATGGAACCTACTGCGAATGGCTGACCACCCAAAGCCACACGGTGTTCCCTTCCCAGGCACCCACCTGCCCATCAGTCATTCAGTCAGTGCATCTATTCATGCCTGCTCGGTGCTGCTTCCTGTTCTGGATTTCTTTCCCCAGGCTGGTGATATCAGAGAGAGGCCGGAGACTACCTCGGGTCCACCCTCTGCTGTGAGGGGCTGGCGGCAGCAGCAGGGGCTCAGCTCTCAGTCAGCCCTTGGATCTTGGAGGATCTACAGCATCCCGGTTACTAAGCTGGGGTGGTCAGTGGGTTAGGGGTCTTAAATGCACCTTCAGCTCACCATGTTGTCAACTTATGATCAAGAGAAATCCCGACAAGTCAGAGAGCATCTCTAGGTGAAGCACCAGCACAAAACGGATCATCCTGGCGGCAGTTGTGTGGGATTACTCAACAACTGTGCCGAAAACCCCTGCAGCTCGCTGGGCACCGACCGCTGCCCATCTCTGGATGAGTAAAGCACAGCTGAGGTCCCAAAGAAGAACAACCTAAAGGAGGGACAGACCATTTGTGGCAGCTGGCCTTGAAGATGGAAGGACATGAGCAAAGAATGAGGTGATCTCCAGGCACTGGAAAAAGCAAAACAGATTCCCGTCAACAGCCCCAGGAATGAACACGGCCCTGCTGACTCCTGGAGAGACCTACTTTGGACTTCTGTTCTCCAGAACTGTATGGTAACAAATGTGGGGAGGGGCGTGTTACTTTTGTTTGTTTTGGTAACAGGAATCGAACCCAGGTGCACTTAACCAGTAAGCCACATCCCCAGCCCTTTTTATTTTTTATTTTTTTAAAGCATTTCTTTACATATTTACTTGTAGTTGTAAATGGACAGATGCCCTTATTGCATTTGTGTATTTTTTTGTGGTGTTAAGAATGGAACCAAGTGCCTCACACATGCTTTAGCAAGCATTTTGCCACTGAGCCTTATTTTTTAATAAATAAATAAAGCCCCAGCCCTTTATTTTTTATTTTGAGACAGGGTCTTAGTTGCTTAGGGCCTTGCTACATTCCTGAGGCTGGCCTCAAACTTGTAATCCTCCTGACTCAGCCTCCCAGTTTGCTGGAATTACAGGCATGTTTCACCACACCCAGTCCCATAAATGTGTTGTTTTAAGACACATAATAATTTATAAGTTTATAATAATCTGTCACAACAGAATTAACAAACTTGAACAGCATCATACAGATCAATCAGTGATGCGCAATAAGCAGCACAGTGGGGCAGAAGCCCAGGATGAGGAAGCAGAGTTGGGGTGGCCCAGGGAGAGGGAAGAGCGAGGCAGAGGGGCAGAGGTGATGTGGAAGGTGAGGGCTGCCGAGAGGCCCTGCGTGGGGGCACCCACAGACACACAGTCTTACACACACACAGCAACAGAGACAAGGGCATTAGTGTTCACACACATACAGGACACACCCTCAGCAAGGACGCTGGCGGTCTTCCAGACACGTGTCCACCCATACCTGGTTTGCACCTGGTTTTAGTAACCTCTCTTAACACTTGCTGAGTTTAGCAAGTGGGAGTGGGGAGTGATGTGTTCCATGGCCCCATCACTGGCCTGGACCTGGGCAGGGAGACACTGGCAACCTGGGCCTCACCAGTAGAAGGCAGTGCCCTGAACTCACACCTCCTTCCAACCCTCAGCCTCTTCCCTGCCAACCACAGGATGGCATCTACTCTGAGTGAGCTGGTCACTCAGAACCACAGAGGGCACCTTCCCAAGCCTCCCTGTGCATTCTTCATTCATTCAACATACACTTATTGTGCTCGTGCTGATGCCTGTTCTGGGCACCTGGACCCCAAGTAAAAGTGGCAACTGACCAACTTGCAAGGTGTGGTTTCTAGTGTGGCCAGAGCTGTGGCAGGTGTGCAGGCAGGGCCTGCAGAAGCTGCGAGGAGCTCATCACCAGCCCTGGCGTCAGGGACACTTCTTGACCTGTGGCCTTTATGCTGAGTGTTAAAGGACAGGAGATGGCCATGTATAGGTGACGTGGAGGAGGGAAGGAAAGGGGTTAAGCTGGACTGTGCTGTGCCTTTTAGAAAGACCCCCCTGACAAGGCTCGTGCAGGGAGTGGGCTAGGGAGCTGTGTCATCGTCAGGACTTGAAAAGGTATCAGGACTGGGTAGTATACACAGGGGCCTGAGGTGGCATTTGCAGGATTTGGGGACTAAGCAGTGGAGAAGGAGGCAAGGTGCAACTGAGGACTGTCTGACTGATGCCCAGGGTGCCTGAGAATGGCCCTGGTCTCAGAGTCAAGTAGGGGAAGAATGGCCAGTCAGGGAGTGACCAGCCCTGCTTCATGAGTAGGTGCATCCTGGGGTGGGAGGAGCTGGTGGAGATTTCCCAAAGGTTTAAATGACCTTGTCTGAGGTCACACAGCAGTGCCTGATGGAATTACGACTTGAACCCAGGCTTGTCTGACTGTGTCCCAGGCTCCCCTCTCCCCTCATCCATCCCAGCCTTGGTGTGGAGACTAGAGAGTACAGGGGGTCTGTGATCCTCCTTCACATCCAGACTAGCCACACCTCTTGGAAGACCATTCAAAGCCTAGGGACTAGGACATAATGTCCCTTCTGCAGATGTAGGAAGCTTGGGCCCTACAAGGAGACAGAGCCCCTGTTGACTTAGCCTTCATGCCCCCTTCATGCTGTGGCCACCCACCTACAGCCAGAGCACCTAAGAGGTCCCTCCTATTCTGGAGGCAAAGGCTCCGGGCTCCTTTTCAAGAGAAGCCCAGGCCCAGCTGGGCCACAGCTGGGCCTTCCAGGAAATCTAAGCCTGGGCAAGAGGAGCCAGTTGTTCAGGGCTCAGGATGAAGTTCTGTGTGATCCTGTGAGGACCTGGCCTGCTTCCTCATCCGAAGTGTGAGGCTAGGCTTATTTCTTCACAGCCCCTGCAGCTGCAAATGTGCCCCTTCTCAGAACTTGGCCTGATTCAGGCCCAAGGGTTGAACAACAGATGCCTCTTCCCTGCGGACAGCCCCTGACTCCAGCCGCAGCAGATCCACCTCCTCATTCCCCACAGTCCCCAGAGGCTCGAGCTTCGGAGCAGCCCCAGCCAGAGGAATGTGAGCCATTCCCGGCATCTCCTCCCCTGCGGCCAGCCCAGAGAGGGGCTGGGGCCTCTGGGCCCTTCTGACAGGAAATTAGCTGGGCCTGGCCTTCCCCATTACCAGCTGCTCTGCTGACCCTGACCCTGTGTTTTCTGAAACTTGATACTATAGATTTCAGAGCCTCTTCTCCATTCCCCAGGAGGCCTGGCTGAGTTCTGCGTCTAGCAGGCCTCCGGCCCACATGCAGGTCTGCCTTCCTGCCCTGGAGAGGGCAGCGACTGGAGCCAGAGGGGGAGGGTGGGGCTCAGCCCAGTTGAAACCCTGAGTGACTAACCCCTACTATGATCAGTCTCATCTCTGAGCAGCAAGGCAGAACCTAGAGTGGCCACAACGGGGTGGATGGGCACAGCAGCGGGCGGGGGGACACGTGGAGAGACCCCCCAAGAGGCTTGTGATGGTCTAGGGAAGCGATGGTAGTGTTTGGACAAGGGTGGGATGGCAAAGACTATGAGGATTCCACAGAGTCTGTGTTTAAGGTTAAATTGGAGAGAAAATGCTAACATTTTGGCTAAGGAGGCTGAGGGACAGAAGCGTCAAACCTCTGTTTCTGAGCCACACTGCTGGCCGGATGGCAACGCCTCTCACTGAGCTGACACAGAGGGATGACCAAGGCTGGGGTGGGGAGAGTAAAATGTCACCAGTGAGGCTGGGGATGTGCAGAGTCTCAGGTGCCTTTCAGATGCCCCAGTGCAGAGGTGAAGCATTTGGGGAGAGGAATGAGCAGGAGACCCACCTGAGGACAGGGACAGAACTGCCAAGAGGGAAAGTATGGAGTAACAAGAGAGAACCCCACCTGTGCCTTAAGGCCACTAAAATCTGATGGCCCAGTGGTTGGGGGAAGAACCTCGTGCACAAGGGGACAGAAAGAGCAGAGATGTCGCAGGAACCAGAAGAACGCTGTGCCACATGCGGGCTGGAGAAAAGCGTTTAAGAAGCAAAGGAAGCGGGTGCCGTGGTGCACGCCCATGACTCCAGCGACTCAGGAGGCTCAGGCAGGAAGACCACGGGTTCTCGTCCAGCCGCAGCAACTTAGTAAAACTCTGTCTCAAAATAAAAAATAAAGAGAGGTGGGAATGTAGCTCAGCAGTTAAGCACCCCTGGGTTCAATCCCCAGTCCCCCCAAAAATATAGATATAGAAGAAGAAGAAGCAAGGGATCTTTCAGGTGCTACAAGGAAAACAAAGAAAGAATTAAAAGAACATGTATGGTGGGGATTTGGTGTCCTGGCTCCGGGGGCTGCTGCAGGAGGAAGCCAGGCTGCCGGCATGTGAGACTGGGGAGACAAGGACCTGCATGTAGAAAACTAACTCTGGATGGGTTTCAGGGTGGACTAGAGAGCTGGAGCAACCCCTGGACTAGGGTGGACTTGAGAAAGGGGCTTTCATTTGTTTTAAAGACCAGTGACACTTGAGCATATTCAAAGGCTGAGAAGGATCCTGCTGAGATGAGAGGTTGACAATAACTGAGACCAGGGATGACAAATAGATTTTTCTGAGGAGGCAGTGCTAGGGTCACTCAGCAGGGCAGTGGCTGAGCTAGAGAGAACACACAGGTCACCCACCACACAGGCGGGCAGGGGGAACCCTGAGAGTCACCTCATCCCATTCTGGCCCTAGAGGAAAAGCTTCCCTGGGGTTAGGGAAGGTAGGAATAGCTTCCAGCAATTCAGAGGCCATCAGCAAGGCCCAGTGGGCTCAGGGACTCAAAGGGAACAGCTCCAACTCTGCAAAGACAGGGCACAAAGCCCTGCCCAATTCCTGTATATTCCCCATAACCAAGGCCCAGCACCCTCAGATGGCCACATACACATACTCTTGCTGGCCAGACAAGAGGGCCAGCCACAAGGCCCTAAACAAGGGTGCTATGTCTCTGGAGAAGAGCCCTGGGCCCAGGGCCTACTGTAGGCATGGGCCCATTGCCAGTGACAGAAGTCCAGAGATCTGCTGGGTAACATACTTGAGTCCAAAGGCCCCAGGTCTTACCATTCCAGTCTAGTCACACCATCATACCCCTCCTGGAGTGGGATGATCCCAGCATCCCATGGGGCAGTGGTTCTCAGAGAATGACCTTAGACAAGGATCATGGTGTTCCCTGGAATCTTGTGAGAAATGCAGACTCTGTGGGGTGGGGTCCAAAGGTCTGTGCTAAACAAACCTTCCAGGTGACTCTGAGGTCCCACTTCCATAAGGGACCACCAAACCATCCACCCCTCCATTTGCTGTCTATCCATGAACCTAAAATTCATGCATCCATCCATCTAACGAGTCACCAGCTAACCATCCATTTCTCAGTCCATTCTGAGGCAGTTCAAGAAGCTGTGATAGAAAACCACAGACTGTGAGGCTTATGGACAACACAGATCAATTCCTCAGTGTTCTGGAGAACGGGAAGGCTAAGATCAAGGTCCTGGCGTACTCTGGGAGGCCCCGTTCCTGAACACTCCTTCACTCCTATCACACACAACTAGCCACCTCTTCACTATTCTCACAACCGCGCATACTAGAGAAGACTACTATAAGATAACCCTTATCTAAAATGCCTGAGACCAGAAGTGTTTCCGATTTCCAATTCTTTCAGATGTTGGAATATTTGCATATATCTAATGAGGAATCTTGGAGATGGGATCCAAGTCTAAACATGAAATTCATTTATGTTTCATGTGCACCTGATAAACATAGCCTGAGGGCTGGGGCGGGGTGAGTGGTAGAGCGCTTGCCTAGCAAGTTTGAGGTGCTGGGTTCAATTCTCAGCACCACAAATAAATAAAACAAAGGTCAATCGACAACTAAAAAAATTTTTTTAAATAAATAAACACAGTCTAAAGAGAATTTTAAAGAATATCGTTAGTGTGCCTGTGTCTTGACTACACCCATCACATGAGGGCGGGTGTGGAATTCCCCACGAGTGGCACCATGTCAGTGCTCAAAACATTAGGGATTTCAGATTTTGGGGTTAGGGATGCTCCATCTGTACCCACAATCCTCATCGTCCCTTTCTGAGGTAGATGGACAAGCAATTTCCTTCTGCATCAGACTTCAGAATGGTATCATGTGTATTAAGTGGTATGAGTTCTAATGCCCTGGACAACCCATTAGATCAGAGGCTGGTCCTCCACTAGTGGCAACTGTGTGTGGGTGTGTGTGTGTGTGTGTGTGTGTGTGTGATCTTACACAGATTATATGCCTATAATATACACAATAGCTCATGTATGTTATATATAGATGTATTACATAGACAGATCCATGGCACACATGCAAACCTATATGCTGTATAACTTCAATAGCTGGACATAAACTGCATCAAAAAGGCTGTCTGGTGACAGACAACCAATTATGCATGTTCTCTTCCTTGAAGGGGATGAATATTGGGTATTACTGAGAAATTAGGGCACCTCAAGCACCAGCTCTATCCTGAACAACAGGAAGCTACGGTTCTGGTTGCCATTGAGCTGTTGTGTGTCCCACCTTGAGAGCAGGATTCAGGTGACCCTGTGGCTCAGGAGGACTCCAGGTGCTCCTGCATCCCTGTGTTGAGCCCTCGTTATCCAAGAGGTCTGTGAAGTCGCCTCTGAGGCAGGGCAGAGCTCGATGCCATGCTGAGCCACGCATCCTTGTCAGGGGCGCTCGGAATCAGGGGCGCTGCCCAGAAGCAAGCCTGGCAATGGAGGCCTGCTGTGAGCTAAGGAGCTGCGTCCAGCCACTGACTCGGTCTCTATCCTACTGGACCCATCAGCAGCTCTGGACACCATTCCCTCCCTCTCTCTGCACACTGACCTCCTCCGTGTCTCCCTTTCTACTCTGCCCTCACCGCCCGCTCCTCCTAGGTCCCCTTTGGTGGTTATTCTTCACCCAAACCCCTAACTCTGGACGGGCAGGGGTCATTCCTCAAAACTCACCTTCTCCATTTATACTCTCTCCCCGATGACCTCCTTCACTCACACGGCTTTGAACGTCATTGAAATAGCAGCAAATCCCAGACTGTAACTCCACCTCAGCTGTCTTTCCTGAACCCTAGACTCACTTCCAACTACCTCAGCATCTCCACCTGAACCTGATGAAATTAAGTTCCTGTCCCTGCACCTCTAACATTCCCCAAACTGAAGACTTTTCTCTTTTTCAGAAATGGAAACTCCATCTTCACAGCTGCCCTGGTCAAAATCTTAAAGGTGTGCTCACCTGAATTTTCCTTTCTGTCACACCAACGTCCCATCCTTCAGCAAATCTAAACCCTGACTCTACCTTTAAAATCCATCCTAAACTCGCCTGAGCCACTGCCTGTCCTGGGGATGCTACAGCCTCCTGGCCACTCTCCCCACTTCAGCCTTGTCCCCTTCAGTCCAGAAGCTCCATGGCCAGAGAGCTCCTTTGCAGAACACAAGGCCACGCTGTTCCCCTGGGGAATGACCTCCAGTACCTTCCTTCTTTCTCGGAGTCAAAGTCCTCGCAACAGTCAGCAAGACTCTCCACCATCTGTCTGCTGCCACCCTTCTTGTTCATGTGGCATTAGCCACTCCAGCCTCATGGATGCTCCTCAAATGTGCCAAGAGGCCCCACCTCAGGACCTTGGCACTTGCTCTTCCTAGAGCTTTCCTCCCCCGAGGACTTCATGGCTCACCCCTCACTTTTTTCAGATCTCTGATCAAACACTCCCGTTAGAGAGGCCTTCTGAGCATCCACCACACAACAGCAACCCACACTCTCCACGCACCCCACTGCCCCCATGCTCCTCCTTCCAGGGCTCTCGCCATACCTGCTCCCCCTGGGTCAAGCCCCGTTGACTCCATAAGGGCAGTGACTTTGTGCTGGTCACTGTATACTTTTTAGCACATAAAAGCTTTGCAGAGGTGCAAACAGGCACATTAATAAGCACATGATACCGACCTGGGGAGGGCTAAGCAAGAATGCCTGAGAGGACGGCTGCCAAGCCAAGCCACAAGGACAGCTGGGCAGAGGACAGCAGCAGAGAGGATAGGCAGAAGAGTCATCACTCCTGATTTCCCAGTTCCCATCTCCACTGAGGCCTGAATGTCAATGATGTCTACAAGGTGATCCGGGTATTCCCACCAGCATCCTCCCCTTCCCTGAAGATCTCTGGTTCTTTTGCTCCTGGTAACAAAAATAACATTGACCTGACTGGCATCCTTCCAACCATCCATCCTATCCCTCCACCCCTCCATCTACCCTCCCTTCATCCATACCTCTGTCTGCCTGCAAATCCAATATCCCACTAGTCCATCCAGCCCTACAAGCCTCCAACATCCTAGAATCCACCTGTCACCAAGAATCCATGTGACCAACTCTCCATCCCCATATCAGCCTTTTAGAACACCCAGGTAGAGTGGAGCCAGCTTAGGATGGGTCTTGAGTGCCAGTCTGAGGCAATCTGATCTGCTTCCTAAGAAGTCGGAGAACTTAAGGAAGATTTTTGAACAGAAAATTTGTAGTCAGACCTGTATCTCAGAACGATAACTCTGCAGCTGTCTGCAGGATAGATTAGAGGGGGCAGCTCTGAAAGTGGGAAGACCAGTTGGGGCAATGCTGCAATAGTCCAGACCAACTAGAGCAGAGGTACAAGGGCTCATGAAGATTTAACGGAGAAACAGAGGAGCAGCCCTGGGATCAAGCCCGAACCAGAGGGCAGGCCCTGCCCAGATGAGGGAGTCAGGCAGGGGGCTTCTGTTTTGCAACCTGCAGGTCAGCTCAGGCAGTTAGCCCCAGCTCCCAGGTGGCCCATCAACTCAGGGCAGGGAGTTCCTGAGAAGCCCAACCCAGAACCAATGCTCTCTGGGTCCATCTGCAGAGCCCTCTGTCCTACAGTTTAAGTCCCTGAGCAAGTGACAATTCTAGATACACAGTCCCCCACCAACTCCAGTCTGATAGCTCAGCCCTGGCTACAGAAAGCTGGGGCCTCCTCTCTGTGAGTTTTCTGCAACTCCTCAGAGGCTGGGCCTCAGGCCCAGTGAAGTCACAGTCTGGGACACAGCCCTGGCTCCCTGCCCGCCCACGGAGGCTATATTTGGAGCAAGACAACTCCCTACAGAGACAGGACTTGGGACCCACCCTGCAGAGCCGCCTGACCAATTTTGCCAAGTATCCAAGCAGCCGGGCTGTCACTCCTATTTCCACTTGTTTGTCCATTTGAACACTCGTTTATTCAATGCACAAGTATTTACTGACCACTAGTATGATGTGGCAGACACTAGGCCTCACTGGGCCCACATCCATACTTGTACATGTGGGTATCTGCATTCAAACAGGGATGGCAGGACATACTCTCAGTGCCTCCCTCAGGATTGTTTGGTTTGGTGACTCAGAATCAGGTGGACAGGCGTCTGCGGTACCTGTGCACACGTGTGCTCAGGCACGAGCTCTCTGAGCAGGGAGTGGTGACTCAGCTTCACGCGGCATCCCTGGGCACCTATGTGGATGTGCCTGTGTGCAGGAGAAGAGGCTCCGCTCCCCAGGGGGTGGGGAAGTGGCTGTGACTCAGCTGCACATGGCACCAGTAGCCCACTGGCCTGGCTCACTTGCCAAACCAAACAGCCAATGTCGGGTGCAAACGCTGTATCAGAGTATGCACGTCGAAAGTCCTCAGCCGGGCGACCTGAGGTGAGCAGGGGAGATTCAGCTCTCTAGGATCAACCACATTTGCCTCTAGGTCCTCTGCCACTGCCCCTCCACCACAGGGGCTCCCTGTTGCCTCCCCCAGCCTCTCTGGTCTGGCCTCCTCAGAAACTACCTTCTGTCCTGGCTCCCCCATCACCCTGGAGTACCAGGGCCAGGGTCACACTCATCTGGAACGAGTCTCAGGAGTTCAGAATTGTGGCCTTCAAGCTGCCAGCCCAACCCGATTTCTGCTGTACCCAAACCTCTGTTACACTCCTCACAATAACATTGTTCTTAATGATCCAGAAACATTTCAGAGCTCTGGGGCTCCAGGCCCAACTGCCTCCAGCAGGCCTTTGCCCCATCTTCACCTCTGTTCATCTCTCCCTGGCTGTCTCTGTCCTTATCTGTCCTGGGTCTATCTTTGTCTCTTCTCCCAGTCAGTCTGTCTGCAGCACAGGCTTCCCAAGAGCCGAGGTGCTGACAGAGTGGGGGTGTGGAGAGGACACTCCGTGTCCCTTCTTGAGTCTTATCGAGAAAACTGAAGCCACTGCTGGGGGCTCAAGCTGGAATTTCGCCCTAGATGACCTCGCTGGTTTGCTGGGGCCTCCTCAGAGACAACCGGGGTCAAAGGAGTCAGGAAACAGGCCCCTGCTTTCTGGCTGTTCCTCCCTCCCTCGCCCTCCCCCCAGCCCCTTAAGCCGCAACCCCTGGAAAGGAGGGGCCCGTCCCAATCCCGGGTACGCACAGGGACAGGGACAAAGGCCTTGGGGCCTGGTGTGATGAATGACAAGGCCCCCTGAGTTTCCAAGGTAAATCCCTAGGGGCTCAAAGGACAGGGTGGTCACCCGAACCTGCCTGAATGACGCACCCCCACCCCCGCCCACATCCATGCCTTCGGCAGGCTGCACCCTGGGAGTGGTGGGGAGGTCCCAGGGCCCGCACTGCCTGCGTCCCTTTGGGCAACTGCCTGGCTCCCTGAGCCTCATTTTCAGCATCTGTAAAATAGGAAAACAGTGTCAATTCTCCAGGTCGCAAAGATAAAATGACAAGTCAGGCTGGCTCCCAGCAAGCGCTCGGTGCCTGTGGCTTCCTCACTGTGAGGAACCGGGCCGCCACCATCCGCCCACCGAGCGCCCTAGTCCGGCTAGAACTCCCGGGCGCGGCGCACGCCTGCCACCTGGCGGCCGCCCGCTCCCGCACAAGGTTGCGCGCTCCAGTCTCACCCACGCCGGGGCGCAGGCTGTAAGATCGCACCTGTCCTAGCAGGTTAGGTTGTCCTGGGGCGAGATGATAATGAAGCGGCTTGTTCTCATTTTTCCACATTGGGTTTGTCTTATTTTGTGATACGAAAAAAGCTACACAAGTTACTTTATTTTTTAATCACATGGGTAGGAAGAAAAGGGGTCAAATTAGCCTGACCATGGAGGGAATTTTTGAAGTCTTTGGCTTCCTAATAACTGCTTGCATGAAGATTCCCAGAACTCCTTAGGAGAAACAGACTAGGACTTGAGGCACGGGGTTGATGGTCCCTCCTTCACCTGTGCTGGGATTCTTTTTTTTTTTTTTTTTTAGGAAAAAAATGTCTCCATCCTCATGGTAGAGTGGGGCAGATCTCCAAGTAGATCAGACATCCTTGAGAGAAGAGTTGAGATGCAGGTCAAACTGGTTCAGGATCGACAGGGCCCCCTGGAGGGCTAGCTCCAGAACATATTTGCAGGCAAGACATTCAGAAGCATTTACTATGGCCTACTTAGTACATGTGCTGGATATACAGCCATGAGGAGGCCACCCCTGTCTTACAGGCCAGGAAGTCGGAGCTCAGTGCAGGCCCCCTGCAGCTGCTGAGGCAGAAACAGCAAAAGCATCGCCTGGGGCACAGGGCCCATAGCTGCTGGGTGAGCCTGGAAGCTGAGACAATAGCTTCTGTCACCAAAAGAGAAAAACTGCAGCGGCCACCAAGGAAACCACAGGATCCCTGAACAGGGAGTAGAGGCCTGGGTCCTTGGGGGTCTAATGGGAGGTGGCAGTCAGAGTCCCTTGAGATTCCCTCCACAGCCTCATTGGGACCTTACAAAGAGCAGTGTGACTGGGGAGGTGGTGTGTTCTGGGCCATTGAGCTTACCCTAGGACCTCATTTGTCAGTTACCTACTCAGTCATTGGTCAAATACATGCCTTTGCAGGTCACCTTGGAAGCTGCAGACCTGCTTCTGGGAATGCAGCGAGCACCTGAGGTATTTCCCTAACTCTCCAGAAGCCTTGTATGGTCAACCTACCAATCACCTGCTGGATTTTTTTCAGAACTTGCCAGTCCACCAACCAAAATCCCCATTGTATGGCCCAGCGGAGATGGAAAGTCCCCTTCCACATGACTCTCTGAAGAAACTGTACCCTAACAAAATATCTGGGGCAGGGAGTGTGTGTCAGTACCAGGAAAAGACCTTAACACGCTATGCACTCCTCACCTCTGAGGAGCAGATGGCCAGTGTCCCAACAAGTGTGACACTCTGAGAAAGCCATCACCTATGCAGTACCCTTCTGAGAATGCACAAGCTGAGTCCAATCCACTTGGGGTGACACAAGGAGGAGGAAGCGTGACTAGAACTCAGGTCTGTTTGCCTCTGAAGCCCAGGCTTCTCAGTTTAGTACCCTGAAGGGCAGCCTGGGGTCAGGGAGGGAGGTGCAAGCTCTGCCCCCTCTGAGAGTCCCTTCACTGTCCTGCAGCCATCTGCCAGCAAACCGCAGCTTTGGAGCTCCTCTATACTTTTTTTGGATAGCCTGTGTGTTCCCTGTGAACAAATATTTGAGACCCAGATGCCTTCCAATCCAGGAGAGAGCCCAGTTTAGCAACTGGGGACAAGGATTCTGTTCTGTTATTGTCAGGAGTTCTGGAGGGAGCTGGAGAACAAGTGAGCATGGAGGCGACAGCAGTCCTGTAGCCCCAAAACGAGCCTGTGATAGACAGTTTTCCTGGGGGAATTGGACAGGATCCCTGGGGATGCTCCTGAGAGCAGAGGAAGAAAAACATAGGAAGTGGGATTCAGAGGCTGCGCCCTAAAACCCAGCATGGGCTCCTGGGCAAAGCAGAAAATGTTGCCCCAAGGAGAGAGGCAGGGTGAATTGGGACAGGAAAGAGGACTTCAGATGGGGAAAAGGTGGTCTACAGGGCATGGGGGCTGGGCAGAACTTTCCTCTGCCCTCTCCCACTGTCCTGCTGGCCCTCCATTGGCCTGTGGACTGCTGTGGAGGAGGTGACATAAACAAAGAGGAAGGCCTGCATTCCTGTGGTGCACAGCCCTGTGAGACCATAGAATGCATCTGTGTGATGGAAACAGGAAAAGGAGGCTGAGTCTAGACCAGGGCTAGAATTTAGTCTCCACCACAAATATACCCACTACCCAAGGCCAAAGACTCAGCAACCCCAAAAGGGTCAATGGAAGCTGAATTCAGGACTGGAAAGGGTCAAAGTTCTCCCCTGCCTTTAGGAGTGATGCATGGACATGACAACTCACTGAGCAATAAAATGATTGGCATCCTAATATAAGGAGGGGACCTGAGAGAAGGCAGGTGGGTGTCGGGAGCAGCATCCTAGAAGAGGGTCAGGAATTTCAGTATCTATTTGGCATGCTATGTCCTTCTCTGCCAAAAGAAAGTCCTGGGTCAGCTAATCTCTACGGACTCACCAGTTTTCACATTTTGTGGCTTCAGCCAGTACACTCACAAATCTTGGGTCTAAAGTCAACTTTCTTGTTTTATGCTTGTTCATTTGTTTTCCAGTGCTGGGGGGCAGGGGAGACCAGGGATGCTCTACCACTAAATTATATCCCCAGCCCTTTTTAAATTTTTGAGACAGGGTCTTGCTAAATCCCTGAGGCTGGCCTTGAACTTTTGATCCTCCTGCCTCAGCCTCCTGAGTCACTGGGATTACAGGTATGCACCACTGCGCCCAGCCTATAGACTTTTTTAAAATAGTGATTTAGTCTTATAATAGAACTTCTACATATGTAACCACCACCATTCCCAGCATCCCAGGAAGTTCACTTGTGCTCAGCCAACGACCACCCACCTTAGGTAACCATCATTTTCACTTCTAAATCCAGATTCATGTTTCAAGTTCTGGAAAGGAATGGCATCACACAGTGTGTGCTCTTGTTTGACTTCTTGCTCCACACGTCTGTGGGATTCATCCATGTTGCTGCATCTTCTAGTAACAGTTTCTTTAACTTCAGTGTAATGTCCACAGTTCATTTGTCTCTACTAATGGAGACCTGGATTGGTTATGGTTTGGGACTATTTTAAGCAAAGCTGCTATGAATTCTCCTGTTTCAGTCTTTGGTGGACACCGGCTTCATTTCTCTCAGGTGGAACTGTTGGGCCACAGGGTAGTTGTTTGTCTTAAGCTTCAGTAGATATTGCTGAATAGCCTCTCAAAGTTGAAGAGTGATTTTTACAGTCTCAAACTGAGCATAAAAATAGAGGAGTAGTGAGTGTGAGAGAGAAAACAGGTATTCCTTAAAAAATTCGCAAGACTGGTTCTTCCAAGTTGCGAGCGCTAACTCCACACTAGTGGGCACTGTGGAGCGTGCACCTCTTCCCTGGGGCCTAACATTGTTCTCCTGACCCTTGCCCCACTGGGGCAGCTGTACCTGCTGGCATTACCTTGCAGGTAAAAATAGGGCTTTGCCAGTTAGGACAAGCCCCCATGCAGTGCAGAACACCTCACCCCCTGGGCGGTAAACGCTCACATTCACTCTCACCAGCAGCAGTCGGAGCTCTCGGACCCACCCTGGGCCTCACACTCATGGAAGAACTCAGGAACAAGGCAGCTTCACACCTCAGCAACCCATTTCACAGAAAGACTTTAAAACATACACAAAGTCCTGTTTGCCATGTGCACGTACAAACATGTAACAATCAATCCCACTATTCTGTATGATTATAATGCACCAAGTAGAAATTTGGGAAAAAATAAAACTGCTGCATAAAACACACAAAGCAATTCCCTTCTGATCTATATTGAAAGGCATCCTTTCAGCCCAGTGCCCCACCCTGGGTTCTCTGCCAGCTCTCCCTTCCAGGGGGCGCCCATTTGTACTGGAGAGTCAGAGGCTCCTGGAACTAGTCCTTTCTCTGCTATTCTAACAGAATACCAAGGACTAAGGAATTTATAGAGAAAAGAAAGCCGTTCCTCTCAGTTTTGAAAGCTGAAAAGTGACATGACATCTGGTGAGGGGCTTCCCACTATGTCACTCCAGGGTTTGAGGCAGGAGGGCAGGAGAGCCAGAGAGGACCCAAGATGCTTTTATAACAAATCCACTCTCACCATAATGGACCCAACTCCCTCGATAACACTAATCCACTCACTAGGGAGAGCCTTTGTGGCCTGATCACATAGTATTAAGTACTACCTCCCAACAACAGCTACTCAAGCTGGGGACAAAGTTTACAGCACAAGAACTGGGGGGGACACATTCAGACCATAGCAGACCCAGGAAGGGAAATCCTACACCATAAGCCTATTGTATTCTAGATAACACAATATCCAGAAATTTCTGTAGAAAGAGTTTAATAAACTCAGGTGTGCTCCACTTACACCAAAGTGATCACTGTCAACTCCTAGGACAATTAAAGGGAAACCCTGACTCCGAAAGCCTGCTGTGTTCTAGATAATAGGACTTGCCTTTCTGCAGAGCAGGATTTCTTAACCTCATCGTTACTGACGTTTTAGGCCAGATGATTCGATTACAGGGACTGTCCCTGCACTGTAGGATGCTTTACAGCATCCCCAGCCTCAACCTACTAGATGCCAGCAACACTCCTACCAGCCATGGAAACCAAAAAAGCTTCCAGACATTGCCAAATGTTCCCCAGAGGGCAAACCTGCCCCCAACTGAGAACCACTGTATAAGAAAGAACAGTTTATGGCCACGCCAACCTCTCCTCCTCTCCCTTGCTCTGAAAGGGAAAAATCAGCTTTCCAATACACAGTCAAGCTGAACTGCGTGGGCCTGCTTTATCCACAACAGGCGTTTTTTTGTTTTTTCTTCCACGCAAGGGATTTTATTAGGCAGACAAACAGTGTCTGCCCTAAAGAGAGAGAGAGAAAATAAGAGAGAGCATGAGAGCAAGAGTGAGAGAGTGAGTGAGATAGGGAGCGAGAGAAAAAGAGAGTAAGAGAGGGAGAGAGGCAGATGACCAGTGTCCACTCTCAGGGCTGGGGAGAGAAGAAAAAGGGACAACAGGCGTATTAATGTTGGCAACCACATAAAACAAAACAAAAACCCACAGTTTACTCTGGTGAAGGAAAAACTGAAAGGCCTGAAAAGACAATCTGAGAAAATAAAGGTAAGAGGATTTGGAGATAACAGCAAAATGAGGGAGAAATCATCTTTGTAAGTTCCGCTTATGAGCTGACACATCAGCCATGGTTTCCCCACATCTGTGACTCAAAACACCAAACAGGAGGCCAGAGCTAATTTCTTGGGGTCTTAACCCAGTGTTTTCAGGAAGTGTCCCAAACCAAAGTCCATCTCATTAAATGAAAATACACATACAGACACACAACTGTACCCCATTGTTTTATTAAACCAGACAGTTTAAAATGTATGATGTTTTGACATAAAATTTTCTTACTGGGTCCATTTTACTACAAAAAAAAAAAAACATACAAAACACCTTTAATATATCTTAGAAAAATTAGCAAAAAATTAAGAAAGTAGAGCATATTACATTGTACACAATGTTTAGATATGAATGTTTGAAAATTAAATTTTGTTCCCTGTCCATACTGAAAACCACAAAACATGTTTTTAATACTTTTTCATGAGCTAAGGGTGGTGACGCACATGTAATCCCAGCAGCTCAGGAGGCTGAGGCAGGAGGATCGCAAGTTCAAAGCCAGCCCAGCAAGGGCAAGGGGCTAAGCAACTCAGTGAGACCCTGTCTCTAAATAAAATACAAAATAGGGCCGGGGATGTGGCTCAGTGACCGAGTGCCCCTGAGTTCAATCCCTGGTTCAAAAAAAAAAAAAAAAAAAAACCAAAAAACTTTTTCATGTATAATTCCTGGAAATTATCATGTCTCTACTTATTAAGGAAAAGGCCTGATTATGACAAGCATTCATGTGCTCCTGAAACTTTCTGTAATTACAAAAGTAAAAACCATTTTAAATATTAGGAGGAATTTGATTAATATAAAAATATCATCCCAAATTGGACCGAGGGAGCTCAATTCTGTGCTGCCTTTTCTATCCAACGTTTAAAGGGGCTCCTGCCTTCTAGATACAGTGCTGTGGAAGTTGGGATGTCAATCAGTGACACTATGCAATAAATAGAAACCTCCTTTCTGCACCAACACAGGAGGGACTGCCTAGTCAAGGCAAGGCCCTCATGTGGCTAGAAAGCAAGCAGTCTTCAGGCTGATGGCCCAGGCCACAAAGCAAGGTCCACGGGAGGACAGCGCTGGAATAGCTAAGCCCCAGGTCATGTTTTCAGCTGCAGCTATGCAACAAGCCAGGTTTTAAGGAGGGACACTCTGCAAGGGTAGAGGGCCTATCTCACCACTTCCCAAAAGCAGAAATTCACACATTCCACCCCACCCCACGCACGGGCTACTGGACTTCAAGTCCACATGGTTTCTATCCCAGAGAGGTCACATTAGGTCATTGGCTTCTTTGTAAGGTATCTTTTCCTCATCCTTTATGAGGGACACTGGGATCCCTGGTGTGATAAATCAAACCACAAGAAAGGTTCCATTCCTGTTGGTCTAATATACCTGCCAGTTACTGAATAAAATAACAATACTTACAAATGGCTCAGCAGAAAACAACACCCAAAATCACTTTCAAATTTGGAAAGCACAATGATACAAAGATATTTTAGATAAAAATCTAAATTTTATAAAGACAACTATAAGAGATCATTAAATAAAGTTACATTTTTTTATCAAATAGCCCTTAAGACAAACTTCTAAAGAGCATTTCATTGGCAAATATTTTCCAGTCATAAAAGATATGTGGAATTATATTCCAGTTTCCTCTCATGTAAATAAATATATACACTGAAATTTCTAAACCATCCACTCTGGACGTACACATCCTTTTGGAATTGCTTCCTCACTACTACTGCAATGCAAGCACTTAAAGAATGCCCGAGGGGCTGGGGTTGCGGCTCAGTGGTAGAGCGCTTACCTCACATGTATGAGGCACTGGGTTCGATCCTCAGCACTACATAAATAAAATATAGGTATTGTGTCCATCTTTAAAAAAAAAGATTTTTTTTTTAAAGAATGCCTGAGTTCTGTTCTCATTTAATGCTTGTTGGGAAAGAACCAGAACCACGTGACTTGAATTCTACCTTTGTGTAACAACAGTTACCCCCATGTTTGTTCTTTTTTTAGTTCTTCTTCTTTTCCTTCATTTTTAAGTACTGAGGACTAAAACCAGGGGCACCCTACCACCGAGCTACATTGCTAGTTGTTTTTTTTTTTATTTTGATACAGGCTAGCCTCAAATTTGTGATCTTCCTGCCTCACTGGGGTGCTGGGGTTAAAGGTATACACCAACACACCCCGCTACCTCCATTTTTTCGATTTTAAGCATTGTGACTGTTCATGGAGTCACTGATGCTTTTAAAGTGTAACTAGTGTTGGAAGGCTTGATTTCATAAATATGATTCTCAATCCAAATTATATGATGGGAAACTTCCTCAATTTTATTTTCAAATCAGATGTATAGAAATTATGACCCCAATTTCCCTGCTTCACTTATTTTTACTGGATATTTCTTCCCTGTCACACACAGGAAGGGAAAAGGCAGAAAAACTGCCCAACTAATGAGAGCTATGGCTGGGCTACTACAATGACGTGCTATCATCTTCATGACATTTTTCCCCTTTATGACATTTTAAATCAAACTACACACGTGGGCAACTTCCCACTGCTTTATAAATCAACCAAACAATTTTTATTTCAAATTGGCTTCTTTCTGCACTCAACATAATCCTCTTACCCGTGGTGTGTCCTAGTAGCACATTATTTACTAGAGAGAAGGGGAGAGAGGACACTCAAGATAGAATTAGGCTCAGAGTTTGAGCCAAGAGAATGTTTTTCTTTGAGGCGAGGGGAAGGAAATGGGAATGATACATGCCGAACATATGATGCTTGGGGAAAGAGCTAGCTCAGTAGAAGCCAGGAAACCTCAATTGCCAGATCCATCCAGAAGGATGACCGGGAAATGGCAGTGACTCCATGACCCCTTCATCAGAGCACCTATGGTCGAAGGCCTGCCAGGGCAATGGGCATGGATGCCAAGAAGACAGTCCAATCTCAATTAAAAAAAAAACACTCAAAGGAGGAAACATGCTGCCGAAGGAAATAGCTGGCACCCAGTCCAAAGAGGTTCTGATTACCCAGTGGTACTGAGCATCTAGACCCCAGCCCCTGCAGATGCTGCAGCTGACAGAGCTGACCATGCATCTGTGCTCTGCCTCACTCAGAAAAGAATCTGAGTTACATGCACTTTTCAGAAGCTGAAGTTTTCAAAGAAAGTAAATGAAGAGCTTGACAACATTGACTTTTTTGTCCTTTTCAGAGAAGCTTGTATCTGCAGGAAGGGCTCCTTAACCTATTGACCCCATTAGAGGCACCAAGAGAAGAGTTAGAAGCAGCAAAGCCAGTTTCTTTTGTCTTTAGCATAAAGCTCTCCAGCCATACTCAGTATCTGCATAACTGAGGGGACTTCTGCCACGAGTAGTCACTCCGTGGTCTTTTTTTCTTTCCAGTTCTTCTCTCTCTCCTCCAGTTCTGCCTGGGTGAAAGCTGCAGGTCCCCAGTTAGTGATCAGGTGAGGGTTCTTTGAACCTAAAAGACAATCATGCTTTAAACACAGGGTAGTATATTCTTCAGTGTACATTATCATTTCTCTGGACAAAATAGTAACTTTTCACCTTATTTCTTCTCTGAGGAACAGCTAAAAAAGTCATACACGAACCAAAGATGAAAGGCTGTGCACAAAGGAGACTATGTGGGCCCAAGAGAAACATACTCTAAACAGTTTCGTGTTTATACATTTGGGCCAAAATGATCTTGAAGTATAATTCAAATGCAGAAATAAAATTAAACTTAAAAATCTATGATTACTTAAAAAACCTATTACCTGGTTCTATCAATCGAATTAATCCTTCATGATGAGCCACTTTGTCCTTCCAGCTCTTGGTCTTACTAGTTGCCATCTCTAGCTTCTTTTTAACACCCTGGAATAAGAGTAGAGTTTGGACTTTGCAGACACATAAGTAGTTTGAGAATCAAATAATAAAAATTAGCTACTTACTATATGCCCATGGGTTACCTCATTAAACTCTAATAACCACTCTAAGAAGCAGGAACTGCTGTTATCCCAGTGTACAGGAGTGGAAACTAGAGGTTAAGTAACTGCCTGAGGTCACACAAGAGGAAGCAGAAGGGTCAGGACTGGAACCCAGGCCAGCCTACCCTTCTATCATAATCACCACTCTCAGCACCAAATCACCCTTCATTGCCTTGTACTAGAATAATTTTCCCTCACTAGTTGGCACCATTGGAACTTCCCTGGGAGTAACCAGTGCCTGAGAGCAGTTTCCCCAGAAGTTCTGCTGGCCTAGCAACTCAGCCACTCCTCTGCCACTGTGGTGTCCTCCAAGGAGGCCTGGATCACAGTGCTGAGATCAAGGGCCAGGAGGAAGGAACTCCTGAAGCACTCTGCCTCTCTCTGCCTGGAGGCAGTAGCTGCTTCTTGCATCTGCTGTTCTTGGTAGGTATCCTCTATTAAGGTTAATAAATGTATGTATTAAACTTTTTTGCTCACATTACTTTGTGGTTCCTGTCTCCTCACTGGACTCTGAAGGACACACCTCATCTCTTATAAAAACTTCCTCTCTCCTTCCTACGCTAACTAAGATTCTTGCTACAGCTTTGAACTAAGAGCTAGGCATTACTAAACAATGTTTTTCATTTGTTTTTGTGGCACTGGGTATAGAACCCAGGGCATAGCACATGGTAAGGAAAGTGCTCAATCACTAAGCTATATTGCCAGTACTTTTTTGTTTTATTTTGAGACAGCATCTTGCTAGGTTGCTGAAGCTGGCTTGAACTTGCGATGCTTCTGTCTCTGACTCCCAACTTGCTGGTATTACTGAGGTGCACCACTACACCCACCCTGAACAATGTGTGTGCCTTTTTAAATACTTTTAGTTGTAGACGGACATAATACCTTTAATTTTTTTATTTACTGTTATGTGGTGCTGAGGATCAAACCCAATGCCTCACATGTTAGGCACTCAAGCACTGAGCTACACTCCAGCCACCTGAACAATGTTTTTAAGGAATCAAACTCAAGAGTGTACAGGGGCGCTGGGGATACAGCTCTCCTATATCCCCATGCTTGGTAGAATGCTTGCCTTGCATGCACAAGGCCCCGGGTTCAATCCCCAGCATCTTTATAAAAAAATAAAAAAAAAAAAGAGTCCTGGAATCAGGCTGGGGTTGAGGTTCAGTGGTAGAGCACTTGCCTAGCACATGTGAGGCACTGGGTTCAATCCTCAGCACCACATAAAAAAACAGAGTGTACAGGGGCCAGCAGCCCAGTCACCTCATACTGCTCCAGAGCCTGCTTCCGCTCAAGCTCAAGCTGTTCCAGCTGCGCCATGGCCTCCTGCAGGGCCTGCTCCTTCATGACACGCTGGTGCTCCAACTCCTGCTTCTCTGCCTCAGTTGTCTGAATGGCCTGCTGCTGTGCCAAGTGCCACTTTTCTAGTTCCGCCCTCTTAGAAGACTCTTCCTCCAACAACCTGCAATGCAAAGGAGAGTCAGATCACATCTGCCAAGGCACCACACCTAATTCAGCATGTGAAGGAGGAATTTCAGAGAACAGAATATTCAAAGTGATTTAGTGCACCTCTCATGTCACAAAGAGGAAAGTGGGAGCCAGACACTCCTATTCACAAAGTTGGTAAACAGCCCACTATTTTACCATTTTTTGAAAAGGAAAATAACATTTATGCAAAGCTGAATGTGTGCCAGAAACTGAGCTAAGAATCAAATGTATTTTCTCTATCAATCTTCACGGTAAACTTACGTGCTATTAATGTTCACATTTTAGAGATGAAGAAACACAAAGGTTAAGTGACCTGTACTGGGTCATCTACCTGCCAAGTGGGGGGGCCAAGTTCTGAAATTTGGTTGCTACACCTTTAAATGTTTCTTCACCTAATAAAGACTTATTACCAAGGGAAAAGGAACTTATAATTAAAATAATACAGATGAAGGGAGAAAGAGCTTACACAAAGGAGAATAATAAATACTATTTGTTGAACAATTACTATATACCAAATGCTTTAACTTCATTATTGCTAATCCCCTAACAATCCTGCAAGGTATTATCCCCAAGTTATAGATGAAGCAATGGTTTACAACTATGTTGCATAGGTCATAATGGATTTCAACCTTAAGTATATATGACTCCAAAATGTTATTTTCAACAACAGGCTACCCATTTGAGATTACCCAGCTGTGTAAGTGTTTAAAAACATAAACCAGCACATAGCCCAAACCTGCACTCAAAGTGCAGATGGTGTGTTGAGATGCCAGCCCTGGTCAGGACACAAATCTGATGATGAGCCACATGGTTTCAACTCACATGGCAAGTCCGTTACTGCAGCATTTGCTATTCAAGGGAAATAGAGTAACAGACCACACACCTGACTCCAACTCCTCTAGCCCCAGCCCCCACCCACACCAGCAACAGAATTCCCCCAAGCCCTCTTCAAAGATGGTGCCCAACTCTGCTCCAAAACCCTTGCCAAAGGCCCACTCATACTCTCATGAGTCATTCAGTATATTTATGGGCAGTTTCAATTTCTTCTTATACCAATATGAGCTTCCCCATCCACTAACCCTACTTCTATAAATGATCAATCTGCTCCCTCTATGCCATGATCATCCTGCAGCAATTGGAAAGTGGCTCTCCTTCCTGCTAAGAATGCCTCTCCAAGTAGACCAGCTCCAGCCCAAGGATGGGGCCCAATGTCCATATGCAATATCCTTCGTGACACACACTAGCTCCTTTCATGTCTCTTGGAGCACAATGTACAAAGCTGAATAAAGTACTTATTCAGTATAAATATAAATCTGAATAAAGTGGTTTATCCCTTCATTCAACGTGCATTTATAATCCACCTTTTAAGTGCTCCTCTAGGCACTAGGATAAAACAGTGAACAAGACCAGAAGGGCTGTTTCTTCATTCTAATGGTGAAGTATGGGAGGAAAATGGCTATTTGCAGGTGGCTACACTGCCCAGCACCTGAACCCTCTCAGGTGTCTAGGGAATCTACCACATTAGGAATCTTGATGAAAGGTAGAGCCATCTCCCACTAGAGATGCCACAGGCTAGAAACCTACCCTCCTGCTCCTTGCAAGCCAGGACACAAGGAAGACAAGAGCTGAACTTGGCTAACCATATGCCCCTCCTAGAACTCTGACTCAGAAGCAACTGACACACAGAACCAGAGACAGTGCAGAATTTACTTTGTTGGTAGCAGCAATATCTAGCGTAGAGTGACAGCAGAAGCAATGGTACTACTGTCACCCAGTACCAATGTTAGTGGCATCCTTTCTCAGTTCTTCCCATGGCCTGGTATGAGCTGGAGTTCAGATTAATGGATTCTTCCAGCCTGGTTCCTGCCAGTGTTCAAAGACTGCCCCCACCCCACTGCCTTTCTGTGGAACTGGTGAACTATTTAAGAACTTTCCAATAAATTATTTTATTGCTTCATTTAATCCAAGTCAGTTTCTGTGGTTTGCAAACAAACCCATAATTGAAGTCTAGTGCCTCACTCTTTTTGCACCTCAGCTTCCTCATTTATTTAAAAAAATAAAAGAATAAGCCAGGTATGGTGACACACACCCTTAATCCCAGCTATTTGGGAGGGTGAGACAGGAGTGTCACTTAAGCTGAGGAGTTTGAGGCCAGCCTGGACAATAAAGCAAGACTCTGTTTCAAAAATAAAAAAGGAATGGAAATGATATCTACCTTCAGAGGTGCACTGATGAATCAAATGTGATAGTGCAGTAAGGTAGTTACATGCCTGTCACGGAGTGTTAAGTAAACAACAGCTCTTATATTACTGTGAGACTATTGCTTCACTTGCTTTGGACACTTCACATTTGTTAAAGCTACCTAATAGCACCTGAGGTTTTGGCAACCACATCACAGGGAAGTGAAACCCTGGATCTTTCATATGAACTGCTATTAAGCCAGTACTTGTTCTTTGACATTTTAAACTATCTTATTGGTCTAAAACCATCATTTCAGACTGTCAACATCTTTTTGAATGCTTATTTTGAAATTCTATATGTGAAGTACCTTCTCCATCTGCAAATCAGATAAAGGAACAGAACAGAAAGCATTTCACTGTGTGAGCACCAAATATTATGCTAAATGTTATGCCTGAAATATCTCATTTCATCTTCACAAACCTACAGAGCTAACAATTACTTTATTTTATGGATAAGAAACTGAAGGCTCAAAGCACTTCTCTAAAAGTACATAGCTACAAAGTATCACAGCTGGGAATCAGTACCCACACCTCACTTTGGAGCCCAATCCCTAACTGCCTTCAAACACATAAAAAGTATTACAACACTTGGAAGAGAGACTCTGGGTCCACATGGCTGCAGCAGGTAAAACTTGGATCCATGCATTCATTCAAAAAGTATTCCTTTGGGTACTCAGTGTGTGCCAGGCACTGCACCAGTTACTGGGATGCAGGCATGACTAAGGATGCTCCTAGAACTTGGAGATTCAAAACTTCAGTGGGTAAAAGTTACAATGGGACAGATTATGGCTCAGCCTCAAGAACTTTTCAATACTTGATTTTTCCAACTGCTAAAACAGTTTTCTTCTGAGTCCCCATTCAGAAACAGCTAGATAACCTTCAGGGTTACACCTCTTAAAAATCTTCAATTTTAATGAAAAAAAATTACAAGACCCAGATGGTTCGAGTCAGAATTATTAAATTGAAATAGTTTAATAACTATAAAAGCTATCTTGGAGAAACTTATGATGCTGCAGAGAAAGGACCAAGTATTAGCTCCAGTTACTTGAGAGAGGAAGGCAGGAAGGTCACTTGAACCTGAAAGTTAAAGTCAGTCTGGACAATATAATAAGATCCTGTCTCAAAAATGTATCTACCCTAGCTGGGTGCGGTGGTGCACGCCTGTAATCCCAGCACTTGGGAGGCTGAGGCAGGAGGATCACCAAGTTCAAAGCCAGTCTCAGCAACTCAGCCAGGCCTTAAGCAACTCAGTGAGACCCTGTCTCTAAATAAAATACAAAATAGGGCTGGGGATGTGGCTCAGTGGTCGAGTGCCCCTGGGTTCAATCCCCAGTACCAAAAAAAAAAAAAAAAAAAAAAGTATCTACCCTCATGAGCTGGTGTGGTTCAGTGCTCGAGCGCTTGCTTAGTTCATGTGAGGCACTGGGTTCTATCCTCAGCATCATATACAACTATAAACATAAAATATAGGCATTATGTCCATCTACAACGAAAAATATTTAAAATATGTATATATCTACCCTCAGAGGTAGATCTATTGTTATAACTTTCCTTGTTTTTTCCTACCCAGACCAATACTGAGGAGCAAGGCACAAGTCCCCTATGCCAATCTGACTGTCAATCTCTGAATCAGGCCCAGTCTTCCAGGACTTCAGGAGAAAAAGAACATGCATCTCTTAAAAATGACCACTAGATGGGGCAAAGTTGTCCATTCAAGTTCCAAAAACTAGAAATAATTTAGAAAAAAGAAAATAATTATATTCATAAAATGACCTTCATATACCAAGAAAGTTAAAATTCTGTGCTGTACTTTCAGCTTACTAAAACAGAGCTACATATGGTAGTTACATTTAAAACCATTTTGCTATTTGCTTAAATCAGAGTACATAAAATAATTAGGCTGACCTTTTTAAATAATATTCATGCCTGTTTCCTATCCACAGATAATTCTGATTCATTAAATCTGGGGAGAGGCTCACATGAATTGTTTTTGTTTTGTTTTGTTTTTTAAACCTCTGTAAGGTGATTCTAACTCTGAAATTATTCCTTATTCAAGCTGGGCATGGTGCTGCATGCCTGTAATTCCAGCAACTGGGAGGCAAGTTTGAGACCAGCCTCAGCAACTTAGCAAGACTCTGTCTCAGAAAAAAATAAAAAGGACTAAGGATGTAGTTCAGTGGTAAAGCACCCCTGGGTTCAATCTTTAGTACCAAAAAAAAGAGAAAAAAAAAAAAAAAAACCCAACCCTCTGAGAAGCTGGTCATAGTGGTGTGATGGCGTGTGCCTGTAATCCCAACAACTCAGGAGGCTGAGGCAGAAGGACCAAAATTAGAGGCAAGTCTGGGCAACTTAATGGGAGTATGTCACAAAATTTTTTTAAAAAATAAAAAGGGCTAGAAATGTAGATCATGTGGTAGAGTGTTCCAAGGTTCAAACCCTGATACAAGAGAAGGGGTGGGGAAAAAAGCTCTAAGGAAAAGAAAATCTACTTTCAAAAACTTTAAAAACTAGATTTCAAGTATTGCTTATTAAAGAATGGTCTAATCCTGAATGACCAAATGGACACTGCACATGTACTCTAAACTAACTGCAACCCTGTCCCCACATTAAAGGCTGTCTCTTGTCTGTAACATGAACAAGTCAACTTCTCAGCAAGCTGATCTGGGTTCATGGATATTCTAGAGTAGGATTAACAGGACCCCATCAAACATACCCACAGACTGATCTAAAAGAGATGCAAGGTCCTTCTTTAGCTTCCCAAGCAAGGGTTTCAGTGCCCTAGGATGAAGAGAACACCTTTACAGGCCAAGCCTCCAGAGTCTCTTCATCCTGGACAACACACAAGCTCAGTCACTCCCAGGGTTGAGAGCCTCTTCCCTTTCCACCAGTGTTAGTCGACCTGGGAAGAAACCATCAGTCCAAGCCAAGAATGCAAAGGCAAAGACCGCAAACTGATCTGGCACCTGGCCTGAAGTTTCCGCACCATCTCTTCATCTTGCCGGGCCTGCCTCTCATCCTCAAGAGCCTCCTGCAGCTTTAGGTACATGTCTTCTAGCTCCCGTACTCGCTGTAGATACTGTTCCAGCTCGGAAGACTTTTGGGCAACCTGTTCTTCCATCTGCTGTCTGATCTGAAGGTATAAAAGGGTCATGGTCATGCTGAAATGCAGGATGACTTCTCCCTTGGGGAAAGCCTCCCACCCCACCTCTCTCCTGGGAGCTGCCCACAGCCACACTGGTGAGTGTAGTGGGCCCTGGCCTTCAGTTCTTGAATTCATATGAAAGAAATGAGGGCACAACATTCAATTCCAGCTATAAAAGACACCAAGGAAACAAACTACAACCCAAAAGCTGTGTTCCTGCTCTTTCCAGTCCGACTTTTGATTCAAGTCAAAAAGGGTGTTTCCCTATATAATTTTTCTTTAAATTCCTTTCTGTCTTTCAGCCACAACTTCTTTACCAATAGTCTTCACTGAAAAGAATGAATGAACCTTTGTCCCCTCAGAGCAACCTGTATGTGAAAACACAGGGAGAAGAGAAGCTTGGTCTACAGGAGACTCCTGTATTTGCCCACTGTCACTCTTCTTCTCCCCTCCCTAGGATACCTCCAACCGAGGAGAACTTGAGCAGTGAAGCCAGTATCTTAACAAGTGTATGGTTTCCCCACTTCTGGGTAAGAGCTTTGATCTCTGCCTTAAAGATCATCCTAAATATATTATCATACATGTTAGCAAATGTTTCTTCAGTTTATAAAGTATTTTCACTAGCATTAGCTACCTTTGCCTCATAATAGCCAGGAAAGATCATATGATAACCCACCCCTACATTTAAGAGAAAACTACAGCTCAGTGAGAAGAAACAGAGGAAAGAAGCTGGGCCTCCAGACTGTGAATGAATGATTGCCTCCCAACTACAAGTCTGCCCCGTGTGCTTTCCTCTCAACACAAAACATGCTCTTTAAGTGACTACAGGAAATGTCACGAGCACAGCAAGGCACTGGGCGTGGCACTTTCGGACCTATGTACCACTTAACCAGCTGATAACCTGGGGCAACCCAGACCTTTGGGGTCTCCAGGATGAATCAGAGCTGCCAGGAGCAGCACACCAAAATGCAGAAGTTCTTCCTATTTCAGATCCCCACCCACAGTTCATTACAGAGGAGAAATGTTATGAAACCTATGCTTACTCTTTCAAAGCTCTTTATTTTACAAATAACTTCTGAGAATGAAAACAGATATTATTAATTATTATACCAGGATGACGGGGATGGTCTCAGGCAAATCAGGACATACACCCACTCCAATCAAGCATTCAACACCCCATTCTATAAATTTCTGCTTAGCAGGTCTTAAAACCATGTTCATATCTTTCCCCTTTACATCTTTGGCACAGTGCCTGGCACATAAGAGGTGCTCAATAAAGAAATAATGAATGAATGAACACTAAACTTCCCCAGTAGTCACTGAATGTCAGTGGCAGTAAGATGGCCTTACTCCAGCCTCCCAGACCTCACCTTCCCCCCACCAGGCTGGCCCTGTGAGCTCAGGCCACTGCTCTCCCTAGCCATGAGGTCCTCACCAGCTTCTCACGCTCCAGCTCTGTGCTGAACCTGGTCTGTAGCTCCACTTGAGTTTGCAGGCGTTTCTTTTCCTCTTCTGCTGCACGAGATGCTGCTTCCTCCAGTTTCTACCGAATTAAAAACCAAGAAAAGCAGAATTGTTAAAGTGGAAGTACATATAAGAGAAAAGGCCATGCTTATGAATGAAGCCAAGCATTCGATAAAAATAGATAAAGCCAGGCATGGTGGCTCAGGCCTGTTATCCCAGTGGCTTGGGAGGCTGAGGCAGGAGGATCATGAGTTCAAAGCCAGTCTCAGCAAAACTGAGGTACTAAGCAACTCCATGAGACCCTGTCATTAAGTAAAATACAAAATAGGGCTGGGGATGTGGCTCAGTGGTTGAGTTCCCCTGAGTTCAATCCCCAGTTACCACCTCCCCCCATACAAAAACAACCCAACCATTTAAAGTCTCTGGAAATTATCCTAAAGACATATAAAGGAATGGAGAACATTTATCTAAAAAAAATCTACTAAGGGCTAGGAATGCAGCTCGTTGGTAGAGTAGTACTCGCCTAGCATGTACAAGGCCTGGGCTTGATCTCTGGCACCACAAAACAAACAAAACAAAACAAAAAAAACCTACCAAATCTCAGTAAGAACAGTGAGTCTATGGCTTTTGAGGCACAACACATTCCTACTTCCCCAACAACGTCAGTGAGAAGGAAGATCCACTCCTGGCAGACAAAATCAAGAATGAGGCTCTTTCTCACCTCAGCTCACAGCCCAGGGCTGCACCAACTCCCTGTGAGGGGGGAGAGCCAGTATTCTTCACCTTCCCTATGCTGCAGAAGCTCTGCTCCAGGCAAGCATGGCTGAGAGATCTTTCCCTCAGCCCCCACTCACAGGGTGGGCAGGCCGAGAGGACTAGATTTGATCACCCTTGTCCCAACTCACTCATGGGGCAGAAGCTTCACAAAGTGAGAGGCAAGCAACAAAGACCAAAGGCCACCTCCTCCACAACTGACAGGCTCATAAAGCAGAAGCACCACTCCAAGCAAAGTATACTGCTCTCTCCACAAATTCTAGAATGCTGCACAGAAGTTTTGTCCAGGGAGAAAGGCAGGTTTGGCTGTTTTCCCCCAAATAAGTGACTTTATTTGGAAGTGTAAAGAAGAATAAGCCTAAGGACACTTAAAAACAATGGAGAGTATGGTGGCAAGGAATTAAGAGGAGGCTGGTGGCTCTACAAGAACAACAAACTAAACTACAGACCAGCCAAAAGCTTGAAAGAGAAAACCAGGGGAAGAGACAGCCTCAGGCAGAAAGAAGTCTCAAGGACTAAGTGGCAGAAACAAGTCTCAAGGACTGGCCTTGACTACATATAGGCCAGAATTTAACTGATACCCTGGGTCTCCAGGGTTTTATGGAAAACATAGAGCAATCAGCAAGAAATACTGAAACCTAACAGTTTGGTGTGATACTAACAGAGGTGGATGGCTAAGAAGAGCAAATAGAGAAAGAGACATCTGACGAGAGCCCTGCTAAAATCAGGGTTATCCCAAGGTGGCTATGTGCATGCCCAAGGCTGTGCCTCTGAGCACAGAGGCTTCACACTGTCAGGAAACAGTCCTGGAAACAGTCCAGCCAAGTCGCTAAACAAATAAATGAGCAAATAACAGTAAGTCCTAAGATGAGGAGTGTTAGAATTAATATCCAGAGTTGAAACAGTATGTTTTCTAAAATGTCCAGTTTTCTATTAAAAAATATGAGGGAAAATACATGGGGAAAAAACAGTAATAACAACAACAAAAAGAAAACAGGAACTAGAAACCACCTTTGAAGAGACCCAGATGAACATCTGCCAGAAGAATTCAAAGCAGTTATTATAAATATGTTCAAAGAAATAAAGGAAACCATGCTTAAAGAAGTAATGGAAGGGGGCTGGGGATATAGCTCAATTGGTAGAGTGCTTGCCTAGCAAGCCCAAGGCTCTGGGTTCAATCCCCAGCACCGCAAAAAAAGAAATAAAGAAGTAATGGAAGGAATGACAATATTCCATTAAACAGAAAATATCAATGAGGAGAAAGAAATTATAAAAAGAACCAAATAGGTCTGGGGTTGTGGCTCAGTAGTAGAGTGCTTGCCTCATATGTGAGCCACTGGGTTTGATCCTCAGCACCATAAAATAAACAAAATAAGGTATCGTGTCCATCTATAAGTAAAAACAAATTTTTTTTAAAGAAGAACCAAATAGAGATTGTGGACCTGAAAAGTACAATAACTGAAATGAAAAATTCACTAGAGACTCAATATTATATTTGAGCTATAAGAAGAAAATAGATCCACAGAAATTACACAATCAGAACAGAAGAAAGAATGAAGAAAAATGAAGTCTTAGAGAAATGCGCAACATCATCATGAACACCAACATCTGCGTAGTAAAAATATTGGGAAGAGGAGAAAGGAGTAGAAAAAAATATTTGAAGAAATGACTGAAAATTTCTCAAATTTGATGGACAACATTAGCCTACAAACATGAGAAGTTCAACAAACTCTAAATAAAGTAAATACAAAGAGATCCACAGACACAAACATCATAGCAAACTGTTAAAAGAGAAGGACAAAAAAGAAAAGCTTGAAGGCAGCAGAAGAAAAATTATTCACCACACACACAAGGAACTCAGTAAACTTGAGAGCTGACTTCTCATTAGAAACATGTGACTAGTTCTGGCTAAAATATTGTAAATAGGAGTGAAATGTGGCATCTCTAGGCAGAAGCCCTTAACTGACAAACCCTAGAATACTTTTCCTTCTGTGGAGTAAACAGTAACACTCAGGATGGCAGCTGTTCCCTCAGCCTGGATTTCATAGTTCTGGCCCAGAAATTCCACTTCTGAGAATTTGTTTTACAGGGATACCAGAACATGTATGAACATGTACAAAATGGCACAGGTTCAATATAATTCCCTATAGCATTGTCTATTAAAAGATTAAAACAAACCAAATGTTCATCAATGAGGGATTGATTAAGTAAGTAATGACACAGCCATGCAATGGAATATTGGACAGCTATATGACAGAATATCAGGCAGTCATAAAAAAGAATAATGAAGCTCTCCTAACACTGATATAGAGAGATCTCAAAAATACACTCAGTGAAACTAAATGCAGAACATTGAGGTGAATATGTAGTTTTTTTAGAAACAGATAAGTGATTTCCAGGGTTTGGAGGTAAAGGAAGGTCTAAATACAAAGGAGATGCAGAAGGGAATTCTCTGGGGTATTACAATTCTTCTATATTCTGTCCAAGGCTATTACAAGAATCCAAGCATATGTTCAAAATCACAAAATATACAGATTGTGAATCTTAACTCTAAATTTTTTTAAATAAGGGAAAAAAGAGCTTTAAAATATTGGCAAATCCTAATTAGAATAAGTTATACTCCATGTGTGTATAATACATCAAAATATACTCTTCTGTTACTTATATCTAAAAAGAACAAATAAAAAAAATTGGCCATATTCTATCCTAACCTTGGTAGTAGTTTCATTGGTAGTAATTGTATGATAACTTACAATACATATTTTATGCTTTCCTCTTCAGGTATGGCCTAGTTCATAAATATAACAAAGTACAAGGGAACCACATCCCAGCTTCCCACCTCTCCTCTACCCTCATAACATTCATTTCTGATACGTGTACAGGAGGGAGGAAAGAGTGAGCCCACACTGCAGGTGCTCAGTCTAGCCTCTCAAGGGACTTGATAAGGAAACTGTAGCAGAAAGAGGCAAGATGCAAGAATGATTTGGAGAGAAGAGCGATCGATCGAGGAGCTGCTTTTATAAAGTATCTGGGCTGCCTAGTAATGGCTGTTTCTAAGACTGTATGATCACATAGTACCTAAAATTATAAATGTATTTCAAAAAATATTTATGGGTCTACCTGGTTCAGTATACAGTGTGGCATTTCCATGGATTGCAAAAGAAGCCCATAAAGAATGTGGGGCCTTAAACTATGAGTTAGCCCCATATCCCAGGGCAAAGGTATTGCACAGGGGGGCACAAAAGCATCTTTAAGCTCCTGGTTAGACAGGCTCAGTCCTGAAGTGTTCCAAATAAAGACCATGCCACACAATGGGGGACTCTGCCACCCATGACCAGGGAACAATGTTTCCCAGTGAATGCCAACTATCCCATACATCCTTTGGTACTTGACCACCCAGCCTTGATGGAAGAAGCTGACTGACTAGACTATAATTCTGACTTCAAATAGTATAAAAACCTCACTCTACATTAAGGGTCTTTTGGGACACTCATAAATGCACATGGGAGCTAAGCAGGGAGAATCCTACACAGATCACTTGGATCACCACAAAACAGCTTTCATATTCCCAAAAGGATGAAATTTCCTATCTTTCTCTGACAAAATTAAAATGTGTTCATTATTCTTACAAATATACCTTCCTAGTCAATGAGATGTTTTTGCTGACCTGAGACCTGCACACTTTTAAGGCTGGGAAAACCAGAGAATCAATCTCATAAGTGGTCTGGGTACATGTGAGAACAGTTCACCAAAACCTCTCCTGAAAATTTCATTAGCCTAGTGTTGGTGGAACCAAAGTAAGTAGGGCAGCTGTGGCTTCTGCACTGAAATGAAGAGTGCTTCTCTAGGAGCTGGGGATATAGCTCATTGGTAGAGTGCTTGCCTTGTAAGCTCAAGGCCCTGGGTTCAATCCCCAGCACCGCAAAAAAAAAAAAAAAAAAAAAAAAAAAAGAGTGCTCCTCCAGCCCTAAGCCCACACACACCTTCCTCACAGTCTCCAGTTCCTGCTGCTTGCTTTCATTGGCGGCCTGGAGTTCCTTCATCTGCCTCTCCAGCTCCTCCTGCTCGGCCAGTAGCTTCTTTCGGAGTTCTTTTCGACGCTGGCGGGCTTCTTTATGTGGTGGAGGGCTGCCCAGTTTCAACAGGTGGATAGTAGAATGAATGGCTATAAAAGGTAGTGGAGAAAAAAATGGGAAATACACTTTATTCTTCACAAGTCTACCATACAAATGTCACAGTAGGAAGAAAACCAGTGGGTATTCTGATTTTGCCAGTGAGCAGTGTCATGACCATGAACAAACATCCAGTCTCCTGAAGCATCAGCTTCCTCATCACCAAAATAAGAACATAAAATAAAGAGATGATCTTTCAAGTCTCTTCCAACTCCCAGACTATATGATGATACACCTATACTTACACAAACACTTAATTCAGGAATACTGTACTGCACACATTTTAAGAACTTCTGACACTTTCACCTCCCTTCTCTCTACTTCTCCAAAAGCTAAATAAGAATAAGGCACAGTAAGGGTAGAGGATCAAAGTTCCTGATGTCAGATTTGCAGCCAGCTGTATTTAGTCTGTCCCTCATCTGTGCCTCATGAAACCATCTCTCTGGACACTCCCTCCCCTGAGATAATAGATCACATTAGCTGACATTTATTGAAAATTTAGGGCTGGGGATGTGGCTCAGTGGTAGAGGGCTTGCTTAGCATGCATGAGGTCGTAAGTTCAATACCCAACACAGGAAAAAAAAAAAATTACATAATGAATGTGAAGGATATCATGTAAGATGTATGCACATTCAATATGCATATCCTTTACATAAATTATCTTATTTTCATATAAATCTGATTTCTTTCCTGGTATTTTTACTTACTTAACTTTTATTTCTTGACTAACTAATACACATTGCTCAGTATCAAAAAGCATTAAAGGACATTTTAGAAAAGTCTTCTACTTACTCCTATCCCCCAAGTACTGGATTTCCTGCCCCATTAGTGACAAATGCTAAGAGTTTCTTGTGCATTTTTCCTGAGATATTTTAAGTATATGGAATATGTACATACTCTTCTACTTTCTTTTGACACAAACTGTGACACAACACTCTTTGAGCTTCAATGTTTTCACTTAATTTATCTGTATAAGTTATATCAGATATCTACAACAGTAGAGCATACACATGGAGCAGCTGCCTAGCATATTCAAGGCCCTGAACTCAATTCCCAGTACTGTGCATGCAAAAATGTACATGAAGTACTAAATAGTGAGTACTGCATAAGTGCTCCTCTGTGTAATGATACCATAATTTGTTCAACCATTTCCCAATTAATAGAAAGTAGGATTATTTGCAATCTATCACAAAAATTTCTGTAAGAATGTCATTTTGAAAATGTACAAAGTATATCTATCATCTAACTTTTAATCCTCACAACAACCCTGAGAAGTAGACACTATTATTATCCCCATTCCGAAGAAGAAAGCAGCTACAGAATTAATCATTCAAATCACATAACTCATGAAAGAAGACTCAGATTCCAATGCAGTATAGTTCTATTTATGATCAAGACTATTTGGACAGGCTGGAGTTGTGGCTCAGTGGTACAGCACTTGCCTAGCATGTGTGAGCACCACATATAAATAAATAAAATCCATTGATAACTAAAAAAAATTAAAAAAAAAAAGACTATCTGGAATTCCCTTTCAGGTTTAAAATAAAATCTCACATTTAGTTCTTAACTAATTTTGAATGATGTAATACTTTTAATTTAAAAAATAATTAATTCTAAAGTTTATGTTCTTAAGATTATTATTCTTATGGAAATTAATAACTGACTTTAAAATCACTTGAAGTATTTAAAAGCTACTGCATTAATTCTACTTTTGTTTTACATATGACCAAAAACTCAACAAGCCAGTCATTTTAACATTCTTTTTTTTTTTTTTTTTTTTTTTGGTGCTGGGGATTGAACCCAGGGGCACTCGACCACTGAGCCACATCCCCAGCCCTATTTTGTATTTTAGAGACAAGGTCTCACTGAGTTGCTAAGTGCCTTGCCAATGCTGAGACTGGCTCTGAACTCGTGATCCTCCTTTCTCAGCCTCCCAAATCGCTGCAATTACAGGCATGCGCCACCATGCCCGGCTCATTTTAACATTCTTCAAAGTCCTAAAAGGGGAAACTCCATGGGCTTTAAACAATAAATAAAACCTAAAATTTCCTATATACAATTTTCCCCCCAAGTTTATCATACAAATTAATTGATGAAAAATTAAGAACTCATCTTGTTTTCCTTTCAGTTACTATGTCACATGAAGATATAACTATAAACAACAAAGAAACAATGCTTTAGCATCATTCATGAGATTCAAAAAGTCAGTTCTTAATTTTATCATGGCATATAATAAAAATTGTCTTACCCTGAATCCACTCTTGTTTCTTTTTCTTATCTGAAGCACTGATTTCAAAGGTCTTATCAAAACATTTTATTAGAAAAAGGCATTTCTTTCCATCTTTGTCAGGCAGAGACTACAACAGAAAGCATAATTAGTTCTTTAAAATGTTATTCTTAAATATATAAAACTTATTTACACAAATTTGACTGAAACTCAATGTCAGTGGAAAATATCTACAAATGCAAATTATTGATTTACAATGCTATCCTCTAGGTCGCATTACTTATGGTAACAATAACACTGACTGGTATACCAAGACTGCCGGGAGAACTACAAACACTGATGGGGAGGCCGAGTTGCCATGTTTTGGAAGCAGAGCAACTTCTGCACCCAAGTATATCCCGCCCTGTAGGAATCCTGGAAGGTACACTCATGGGATCATTATAAGAAGTACTGACTCCAATGATGTAAAAGGCTTCCACATGGGGTGATTCCTACCCCTGTCTACTGAGGCTTCCTGTCCTAGCACCTAGGATGTTGCTGCTGGCAACCTGTGGTTTCCTTCCTAATATTCTTATGAATAGAATGGCAAAGCTTAGAGGAATCTGTGGTCTCTCTTCAGTTGAATCTAAGCAGCCCCCTTTGTGGGCACTGCAATCCTATACATTGAGTATAATGGCATATCTGTACCATTTCATTCATCAAAATGCACTATGAATGAGAGCTCAGTTATCCTATATGTTCTTCAACAAATATAGACATAATACAAATTAAAAGCTCAAAATTTATGTTATTGAGGATTTCTCTGTCTCTCTTCCTCAGTACCAGGGATTGATTGAACCCAGGGGCACTCCATTGAGTCACATATCCCCAGCCCTCTGTGTTTTTTTTTTTTTTTTTTTTTTTTTTTTTTACATTTTTTTGAGACAGGGTCTCTAAGTTGCTGAGGCTGGCTTTGAACTTATGATCCTCCTGCCTCAGCCTCCTGAGTCACCAGGATTACAGGTGTACACTACTGCACTAAGCTAGGATTTTACTTCTTTGTAGAATTTAGGAGCTCTGAATGAAGTGTTCTGAAATTCAAATTTTTCAAATATAATGCTCAATCTTCTTTTACTTAGTATATTCAAAATGTCCCAGATCTTTCAGTATATTCATAATTTCAAAGTCTTGCTTTTTTGCTTTTCAGTTTTACAACTGAAACTGCTTTTCAGTTTTACAATTTTATTTAATAAATGATTCCTTAAATATACAAAGGTTGACTCTCTACTTTGTTCAAAAGTATAAGATACAAAACATACCAGAAAAATTTTGTCAGCTATCTTTAATTTTTGGTTCAAAAACCATGGCGACTGTATGCCTATATTGTTTTGGAAATGTAAATTTATGATTGTTTTCAGGCTCTAGAGCCTAAAATGGGGATGAAGAGAAACTCCTTTGACAGTAGGGGGCAGCACCAAGTAATCATGCCAAGAAGTAACAGTAGACTTACCTCTACACAGCAGTTTTCATCCAAGACAATGTCTCCTTTCTTATCTTTCAGATCCTCACTCACATAATAAGAAATTATGTTAGGTTTTAGTACAAACCAGCGTTCAGTCCAGTTTTTCCGTCTATGGCCTTTTTTCATCATGTAACCCTATGAAAGATTAAATCTGATATAAATGCTTGTCTTTTTATGTGTAAAAGTTGATATTTCTTTCTTAGCAGCCTTGTCTACTCCATTATCTGAATACATAAATGTCAATAGTACTTGCCCTTTGAGACTCTGTGCAGGTCAGAAGCATTACACCCAAATTCATGCAAGCACATGCAGATAAAAGTTTGCACGTGATTCCAAACATTTCAGAGACAACCCCCAACAAAGTGATATGTAGATATCAGACTTTAAAACTCTTGATGTTAAAACATTGTGAAATTTTAAATTCCTTGCCTTTTGAAATATCTACTGAAATATTTACAGATAAAATAAAATGTTTGGAATTTGCTTCAAGAAAAAATAACAGAAGAGGCACAAAGTAGATGAAGCAGGATTATCCATGTGTTGCTGGGGTTGGGTGACAGGAATACATTCATTATAGTATTCTATTTCAGAAAGAAAACAAGACTCTCTAACAATGATTCTTCCTAAATTAAAGTTTCAACCAATTAAAATGTCAGAGGTTATCAACTTGGCCAGGTCTATTTTCAATCAATACCAGAGGATGTCACCCTCTAGTAGCAACCTATCTCTGCACCTGACCTCTCAATACTAGGAAAATAATCTCTGCTCTGGACAAGCAGAAAAGAACTGGACCAGGAAGCCCTGTACTTCTTTTCCATATATCAGCCTCAAAAGTATATAATTCAAATTTTTTACTTTGACAAAATCACATATTATTGTAGTTACTAAAGTCTTTCAGGGTTGTACAAAAATCAACAAAATTGCCGGGCGCGATGGCACGCGCCTGTAATCCCAGCACTTGGGAGGCTGAGACAGGAGGATGGCGAGTTCAAAGCCAGCCTCAGCGGCTTAGCGAGACTCTAAGCAACTCAGTGAGACCCTGTCTCTAAATAAAATACAAAATAGGGCTGGGGATGTGGCTCAGTGGTCGAGTGCCCTTGGGTTCAATCCCTAGTACCAAAAAAGAAAAAGAAAGAAAGAAATTTTTAATATTAAATCTATAGGTGCTGATAAGCTATAGTAGACTATACATATTATTAAATGTATGATATTAATTTGGCTATAAATTTAATTTGATTATTATATTCAATTCTAATCATATAACTTGTTCAGTTAGTTAATCTTTGGACATTTAAGTCAAGGATACCTCATAATACAATTCATCACTAGTCCTATATCCTGCCATCTTAATGGGCTGTTAAGTCTTGAGAGTCCATGTCTCATAACTCTTTGTAGTACCAAAACCTACAAAAGTTAAGCATTAATTGATGTTTACTGATACATTCCATCGGGGGGGAAAAAAAGCAAAGACAACAATATCACTTACTGAACAAATAAAGGAGCAAAACAAAGAAGCAAAACAAAGAAATAAACAATCAGTTATTGCTTCATGTAAAAATGTAGTAAGTTTGAAAGATCCACTAAAAATATATACAAATTTTATTTAACAAGCATTAAGCTTCCCATGTGAATATCAGATGCTAGATCAGGTTTGGAGAAAACAAAGAATAGAATAAGAAAAAAATGCAACTGTTATACAGAAGTATACTTTTCTAAAAGTAAGCATTTTTCTAATTTTTAAAAATAATATAAAATCATGTAGAAAGTCTAATAATAAAGAAAAGGAATAAAAAAGAAAGGATTTTTAAAAATCACACTTTCCAGAGGCAATCACTGTGAATGTTTTGTTGAACATCCTTTCAGACGACTCTACACACATACATCACATGCTGCATGAAAGAGATCACAAGGTACCCCATGTTCTGCAGACCATTACTTTTTCACTGAACAATATGCCATGGGTATCTTTTCAGATCCATGGGTATAGATGTGCACATGATATGGGAAATGTAATTATTTAAACAGTCCTTTAAAATAGTAGCTTCTCAATTCTTAACCATATTGCAAAACTGTACCAGTAATTATTTTAAAATGAAAACCTAGAGCCAGGGGTGTAACTCAGTGGAAGAGTGCTTGCCTAGAATGAATGAGGCACTGGGTTTGATCATCAGCACTGGAAACAAACAAACAAACAACAACATGAAAGCCTAATAAAAAACAGGAAAAATAAGAGCATTATTCTTGTTCTAAATCTAAAGTTTAAGTGTATAATTGGTCAGGCACAGTACATGCCTATAATCTCTGCTATTCAGGAGGCTGAGGCAGAAGGATCACAAGTTTGAGGTTAGCCTGGTAACACTGTGAGACCCTGCTTCAAAAAAAAAAAAATTAAAGGGCTGGGGATGTTGCTCAGTGGTAGGGCAGCCCTGGTTCAATCCCTAGCACCATAAATTTTTTTAAAAAACAGTGACTCATACCATCTTTACAGAAAAAGTGTTTATTTCAAACATGTCAAATTCTAAAGATGAGGAAAAATACATTGTTACAGGACTCTTACCTGTTTTAACACATCTAATATAAGCTCATTAAACACTTCATTAATTGCCATAGATACCGTCTGCCGATCCATGCCTTTACTAAACTGTCCATTTCCAATAAGCTCAATAAGTTCCCAAGCAGAAAGGCCGTCTTTATTGTCATCAAAGCTGATTTTATAATGTTCAAATTGTTCCTGTTGCCATCCTCCTCCCATAGCTTCTGTAAGTTTCTTAAGCAGGTATTCAATCTGTGTAAAGAAAAATTTTTTTAATTATTTCCTACTTTAAAAGAAACCTTTTAACACAGATAAACATTTACGTTATTTACGATGATGGTCAATTTAGCCAGTATCTTTAGAGTTAAAAAAAAGTACATTTCTTTAAAGAAACTATTTCAGGGAAAAGGACATGGATAAAATGCCAAAGTTCTCTATTAGCCTAGAGTAAATAATGAAAAGTTAATAACCCTCTAATAGTATATTTGCATACAGAACTAAAGTAAACTATAAAGACACAAGTATTCACAAACTTATTATTGTGAGCTAATGACTCTCTGTTGACTACTTCAATGTCAGAACATTAATCTTACTGAACTAACATACATAACATAAATTAAATGAACATCTCAAAGTAGAATACACAACTTATTCCCCAATTTACAAATGTTATACGTAAGCCAATTATTTGATTCATGCTTCCTCCTTCCATTAGAATACTGGGAATACTGTCAATAATGGCTGAATTACCAGCCGGAGCCCAAGAGGCTTACTAAATCCTGAATCACACCTATATGTAGAAATTATTGCTATTGAAATAACAGCAGCTAAATGAAACAATGTGGCAATAATACTGAATGAGACTTTGGTATCTCATATTCCAGCAGCCTGGAAATCCTACAGAGCTCTCAAACTCAGCATGTTCAAAAAGGAATAAATCTCTCTTTTCAAATGGTTCCCCTTTATTCTTGATTTAAGTTGGGAACAACACCATTCACATGTTCATCCATGCCAGGATTTTTGTTCCTCACCCTTTATATCAAATCAGTGACAAAATCCTGTGGATATTACTTCCCTAGATCAATGTTTTTCAAACTGTGGGTCATGGTCCCCTATGAAATCAATTCAGTCAGTGGGTAGTAACCTGTATTTTTTGGAATAAAATGAAAAAATATTCAAGTACAACCATAACAAAAACAAATACTGTTTTGTAATAAGTTTTACTTTATGTGTATACATGTTCTATATGTATGATGGTCATGATATAAAATGTTTATCTTCTTACGGCTTGCAATCAAAAGAAAATGAAAAACTTTTCTCAAATCTGACCCTTCTACCATTTGCCTTGGTTTGGGCCTCCTATTTGGCTTCCCTGCCTCCAATGTGGTTCCCCTTCAGTCTATATTCTGCCAAAGGGATATTTCTAAAACAAAAACCTGAAACTGTCACTCCCCTCTCTAAATCCTTCCCTGGCTCCCTATCATCTCAAAGATAAAGTCATGCTTTCTGCATCCCTGGGTAATCATACTCCAGCCTAATATCTCTAGCATGTCTTCCCTTAAGTCCCAATTCTCCACCAATATCACAGATCGGGAGTTACAAACTTTAAAGGGATGAGTGATAAATTTTTCTTCATCTCTATTCTCTGTTTTTCTTTTTACCTATTAGAAATACAAAAAAATAAATGCATGGACTTTACAAAAACAGGCTATGGGGCTGCATTTGGCTAGCAAGCAGTAGTTTGTCAATACCTGCCATGGATTTTAAGTTGGGTACCCGCTTAACATGCTGTTTCTATATTTCTATGCCTTGCCTCCGGTCTAGAATACATTTTCCATTTCCCGACCTAATTAAAGTTTTGTTAGAATTTACAACCACCTCCAGGATATTCCTACTCAAAGTGAGGTCTGTGCATTGGCATCGCCCAGAAACCTGTTCAAAATGAAGATTCTGAGGTCCCACCAAAGACCCCAAATCAGAATCTGCATTTTAACAAGAAACCCAGGTATCCACACATGCACGCCAAAGTTTGAGAAGTGCTGCTCTAGCAAACCTGCTCTGACCAACCCTAATCCAGGTCCAACAACCCTCTTCTGGGTCACTGCACTTAACATACTGTACTGAAATTTCCTTTTCACTCATGTGCTTTTCTACCATGTCTTGAATTCCTTGTCGAAGATGTCCCACTCATCTTTGCATTCCCAGTTTTCAGCATAGTACCTAGAACACAGCACAGCTCAACTAATAACTGCTAAACCAAAATAAACTAAGCTAAGCCTCAATTTTTTTCATCCATGAAACGGGCATAACAATACTAATCATACAGAACTACTTTGGGGATAAAAGGAGAAAAATACAGAGCAATTTTCACAACTCTTTGCATATAGTAGGTACTCCAATGTTGTTTCTCCTCTTCACTAAGTGGAGTATTTGTCAAAAAACAGAAAAAGTAAATTTTACTTGTTACAAATAGGACTGTGATTTAATTTTTCCTTATCCTATGCACTCCACTAATTTGGTTATAATGTTCATGAAACAATATATTTTAATAGAAAAAGAATGGGGCCGGGCGTGGTGGCGCACGCCTGTAATCCAAGCGACTTGGGAGGCTGAGTCAGAAGGATCGAGAGTTCAAAGCCAGCCTCAGCAACTTAGTGAGGCCCTTAGCAACTCAGTGAGACCCTGTCTCTAAATAAAATACAAAATAAGGCTGGGGATGTGGCTCAGTGGCCAAGTGTCCCTGAGTTCAATCCCTGGTTCCAAAAAAATAAATAAATAAAAATAAAAATAAAAATAAAAAAGAAAAAGAATGGGAATACATATGAGCAAAGAAATATATGTTCACAAAATATCACAAGTTCAAAAAACATCAAGAGTTCTTCTGATTAAATTCAATGAGATATAAACTCCTTTAGGAAAGATTATCTTACGCCTTAAAACAGCACATAGTAGGAGTTCAACAAATGTTTGGTTACACACTTTGGTCGTGCCCCTCTCTTAATGGGGATACACTGCCTACTGTTATGCCTATCAGATATTAAGTAGTTTCGTGGCTCTTAAGTAGAAATAACAGGAATAGACAGTGCAAGAGAGAAAAGGGAAATGGTTAATAAGCGGTGTGGGGAGCTGGGGATACCACTCAGTGGCAGAGGGTTTGCTCAGCATGTGTGAGGCCCTGGGTTCAATCCCAAGCACAGAGGAGGAGGAAAAGAAAGGGACAGAAAAGATAAAGGAAACAAAAAAGACAAAAGTCAAGAAGAGACTGAAGGAGCCAAAAAAGAAAATAAGAGTCAAAAGATACTAACATACACAATTGCTCAAAGTAAAGTAACTTGCAGCATTAACATGTATAAAAATGCAAGTTTCCTAAGGGCAGCAAAAAGGGCCCACGCTGCCAGGGCTCAGGAACTACAGGCTCAACTAGAAGTTTTGGCAGTACAGTCAGAGTGCGCATAAGTACATGCCACGTGTGTGCACAGAACAATGGACAAATGGGTGTGACGAGATGGTGCAGCCCACTGACCATGTGTACAAGTCAGGAAACTGCCTCACCTACCACTGTGAATGAGCACAAGCCTCTCACATTCCACTTCGGTTTTCTCTGCAATATCAGGTGATCTTTTATAAAGTCTGCTACTCAGAAATTGCCTGTTAGCCAATCAGTTCTACAGGAACCTTTTCAAAGGTGCTCTCCCAAATCCAATGAGGCTATCAGCACCCAGAATCTACCTGCTCAGCAACCCCAGTGACTCTACCAGACAACTAATCTAGATGCTCTCCTGTTGACTTTCAACACAATATATACTTAACCATAACCAAGTAACTTAAGGAACTGTTGATTCATTATAGTGGGCCAAGGAAAGACAAACATTTCCATTCTGAACTATTCAATTATACTAAATAATAAATCACATGCTGCAGTGCTAGTCTCCAATGGCCTGCACCAATTCTGAGAGCTCATTCAATTTCAGGAAGCAGCTTACTTCCTCCTTCCAAGCAAGTTTCACCAAAAATAACAAAGAATAAACTTTCAATCTGCATGTGATTTTCTAGGCCTTCACCTAAAAATTTTATTCTGTTAAAAAGTTCTTTCCTTGTCATCATTAAAAGGAGTACTTATAGGCTTAAAACAATTCAGGTTTTATTTTACTTAGAGTCCTTACTATTTCAGGTTTGACGTCTCATTGCATCAAGGCAATTCTTCCAAATAAGTCTAGAAGAGAAACATCCTGTTTTGTTCTTAGTTCTGTGGGAAATGAATACTAAGTAAAAACTATACTTTACAGATACACACTTCCAGGAATATCATGAGGAAAATTTTAGAAGTAACTCAAATGGGGACACACTACTTCTTGACATCCTGCGTGATAGAAACATCTTAACTATGCTGTAAGTCATTTAAATATTGATTTAACATTCTTGACACTACTGTCTGTCAGTTTTCCATTATCTGAATCAAATGCAAATTTACTATCTCTCAACATTACTCATACAAATGCCACTATAGTATTAACTAAGGTAAAAGAAAAAAATCTTTCTTAAAACTACTTGCACTGAGCCAGGCATGGTGGCACATGGCTGTAATCCCAGTAGCTCCAGAAGCTGAGGAAAGAGGATCGAGAGTTCAAAGCCAGCCTCAGCAACAAAGTGAGGCACTTAACAACTGAGCAAGACCCTGTCTCTAAATAAAATATAAAAAAGGGCTGGGGATGTGGTTAAGCGACCCTGGGTTCAATTCCTATACCAAAATAAAAATAAAAAATACTTGCACTGGGGGCATAGCTCAGTAGTAGAGTGCTTGCTTAACATGTATAAGGCCTAGGTTCGATCCCCCGTACTGGGGAGGGAAAAAAACAGATGTAAAATGTAAGTCAGTATTATGGTAGGTAGATTACTGGAAACATTAGATTACTTCATAAGGCCTAAAAACTTGACAAGATTACAAGTTAAACCCAGATGTGCACTCATGACAAATTAAAACGTATTTTGAAATTTATTTTTAAATATCTGTTTTCACAGATTTTTTTAAAATCTGTAAGTCTAAAACTAGTTCAAATACAGTTTTTAAAATGCTATTACATTATTTAGAAAGGAGGCAAAACCTGCCACGATGTGTTTTCCATTATACAATATGACCTTTAGTTTACTATGCCTGGCCAAAGGTGATATGCTAAGAGCTCAATAAGTACAAGTCCACTCATCAAACCTCAGAAGGCTGGTTCAGCAGCCAAAGCAGTTCCCTATTAATCTGTTCTAATTGACCCTTCTTTCCCAGAATAAGCATGCCTGTCCACAGAGGAATAATCTACATGCTAACTCTAATTCTAAGAAATGCTGAGGCAGTTAAAGGCCAAAAAAGTATAAACAAAAACATGATAAGGTACACTGCCTGGCTATTTAATGAATCAGAGAGAGGCTGTTCTCTTTCAAAAGAGACAAACTTTTTCAGAGAGACACCAAGACATTCATGCCAGCCTGCAATGAAGGTAAGTCCTCTGAAGAGTCTGGGCTGGGCTCTGGGCTGTAGAAAGGATAGTCAAGGTACATATGGAGACCCATGTGGGTCCTGTTCTTCAGGCCACCTGCAGCACAAGTTTTTTAAGTTTCTTAGAGTAGTCAGGAGGGTGATGTTGACTGGTTCCCTTCACAAAAAATGGCTCAGTGATAATTTAAAACCCATGACAAGTCTCCCACATCAAGTAAGTACTTGATTTACAAGTAGGTACTTGATTTACAATTTTATAAATTGTAATTGATTACTTGATTTATAAAATTAAGTCCCCTTACTCACTAATTTCTTTTTTCTCTTTCCACATTTTTATTAGTGCATTATAATTATACATAATGAGGGATTCATTGTTACATATTCATACATGCACACAATATAACAATATAATTTGGCCAATATCACTCCCAAGCACTTCCCTCCTTACTAATTTCTAATTCTGAAATCAGGACAAAGTCACCTTCAAAGTCCACCAAAAATATTTTAGTGGTAGAAAAAAAAACAAAACATCAATGGTAAAAACTCAACTCCATCTCCAGTTCCAAAAAAAACACATATATGCCTGGAACACTGAGTGTCATTACGAGATGTCTTTAAAGATAATACTGGAAATCCTATTTGCATAGTTTTTCCAAGCAACAGTCAATTGTATACCTTTTTCTATATCTATCATCATTACATTTCCCTTTATACGCCTCTGTACTAAGCTAGACTATTTCCTGGACAAATATTCCATAGCATGTTATCTTTTTTTTCTCCTTTAACCTACATAAATAATACTCATTACTGTTATTTAACACTAAGAAACATTCCGTCTCCTACAGTGAAATTGCCTTTTCCTTAATTACCAATGACCACCAATTGTTAAATCCAAGAGCAACTTCTTATCACTACTTTTTCTGTAGCATCTAATACCAGTAATCACCTTTCTGCTTCTTAGAACTTTTTGTTTCTTTGGCAACACTCTCCCAATTCTCCTATCTCACAGCCTGTTCAATTCAGCTTCCGTTACCAAAGCTACTTCCTCCTCCTGCTATAGAAACAGTCCCAAGGTTCTGCCCTTGGCTCTCAAAACTCCCACTGCAGTCCCTTCCTCTGTGATTCAACTTACTTCCATGGTTTCCCTACCTGTCTCCAGCCCTGGCCTCTAACAAGCTCTAAATTATTAACTTTCAATTGATTACAGGAAGGTTCCACAAGGAAATCCCACCTAAAATTCCAAATGTATCAAGTCCATCGTATCCTCAATTTGTTGATCATTCTGTCACTTATTCTCTGTATTATCACTCTCTCCCCACACCTGCCTGCATGTACACTTGTGTGCACACTCTCTCTCTCTCTCTCACACACACACACACACACACCTTTTCGTGGGTCCAGACACCATGTTAAATGCTTCACACATGTCAACTATTTTCAGCCCTCACAGAGTATGCTGAAGAAAGTAGGCATCCCCATTTTAAGATGAAGAAACACAGAGATTGAGTCACGTGTCACATAGCTAATAAGTGATGAAGTTGGGTTTCAAACCAATCAGTCTGATTTCAAAGTCCATGCTTTAAATGAAAATTACCTCTAGTTGCCCAAGCCTCCTACAGCCAGGCACTATGTACTTGGTCCTGTGACCTCTAGGATCCGTCCACCTCATCTTCTTTTCCATTCTCACTGATACTACAACATAGTCCTCAGTGCCACTTACCTTTTCTTAGCTTCCCATCTCTGCATATTTTATTATTCACCTATTACTCTCTTGCTCAGAAACCACAGTGGCTCACAACACCCCACTGCCTACAGGAAAAAGTCAAAACTCTCCAGCCTCATCCACTACCACTCTCCTTCAATGTCATCAAGTTCCAGTTACACAGGACATGTGGCATTCTTTTTTGACTGCCCAGCATCTAACTCCCTTCTTAAGCCTGGGGAATTCCCTACCTCACAATGTAGAAGCTGAAAATACAAATGCACCCTCCAAGCTTCCTTTGCAGCTAGCACCAGTGCTTCACCTAGGCCATGCCAATTAGATGCATCGTGCCTGACTGCGAATTGAGACAGGATACTATGAAGAACTCTTCCTGGTTGCAGGAGCTATTTGAGTTCCTGGGTAGCACCCATGGTTCATGTGCAATACCTGCCCTCTGGTTACTGCAGCCATTTTCCTGGGGCTCTTCACTGGAGTAACTGGTATAGACTAGGCTACACAGCCTCTGCACCCAATTTTTCATCATTATGATGATTCTATGAGCTACCCACAGCACCTTTTTTTAAATATTTTTTTCAGTTGTTGATGGACCTTTATTTTATTGATTTATATGCAGTGCTGAGAATCAAGCCTAGTGCCTCACACAGGCTAGGCAAGCGCTCTTCCTTCAGAAACAGACTGTGACAGACTTTGGGGTAACAAGTTGTTCATTGAAAGGGACTAGCATCCTTTTTTAAAAAAATAATTATTTTTGGCTTACATCAGCCAAGTTGGCTGTTTCCAAGTAAGCATACTGACTGGCAATTCAGTCATACTGGGTATCTTGCTCATTTCAAACACGCCCTGTGCTTTTCTACCCCATATAACTACAACTAGTTCTATCCAGAATTATTCTTCTCTACCTTCTCCATTAATTGAAATCCTCCCCATCCTTTAATGCCCAGTATGAGTTCTACTTTCCCCATAAATGTAATAGCTAACGCTTAGTGATTGTTTTCCTTAGTCCAGGCATTCTCTCATTCAGTCTTCTTAAAAACACTAGGAAGAAGATATTAGCCTTATCCCTATTTTAAAGTTGAGGAAATTGCAGCAAAAACAAAATAAGTAAATTGCCCAAGGTCACAGAGATGGAACCAGAATACAAATCCAGGAAATTTGACACTTGAGCTTGTTAGGAAATGAGGATGCAACAAATTGCAGTCCACCATCCAATTCTGACTCAGCATCTGTTTTTATACACCTATGATCTAAGAGTAGTTTTCACATTTTTAAATGGTTGGGGGGAAAATCAAAATAGTATTTCATGATCCATGAAAAATACACAAAATTCCAATTTTAACTCTATAAATGACAGTTTTGTTTTGTTTTGGGTTACCAGGGATTGAACTCTGGTGCACTCAACCACTGAGCCACATCCCCAGCCCTATTTTGTATTTTATTTAGAGATGGGGTCTCACTGAGTTGCTTAGAGCCTCACCATTGCTGAGGCTGGCTTTTGAACTTGAGATCTTCCTGCCTCAGCCTCCCGAGTCAGAGGGATTATAGGCATGTGCCACTCTACTTGGCTATAAATGACCGTTTGATCAAGAAACAGCCGTGCAATAACTGTGATACTTTCATACTACAACAGCACAGCTGGGCATGTCTGACAGTGTTGAAAGATCACAAAGCCTCATATCCTTAATGTCTAGCCCATGACTAAAAGAGTTTGAGACACTGTTTTTAACCACTACATTATATTGCCTCTCTTTAAAAAGACTTCCCTGATCCCTTAATTCCCCCAAGATGGAATGAAGTTTCCCTTCAGTACATTTGCACCACATTTGCTTCTGTAAAGGGCAGTCTGTTTTGCTTTACATTATTTGACTTATTTTTCTCCTCAGTAGACTATAAATTCCTTGAAGACAGGCAGTAACCATTCCTACTTCGTATTCTTGTTGGTGCCTCTCTTATGTTGGCAGTCAGAAAGGTTTACTGATTTTAAATAAAATATAACAGTACAAACTTTTAAGATTTCCATTATTTTCCTAACATGAACATGAATCATAAAAGTCAGAGATTAGGGCTACAGATGCAGCTCAGTGATAAAGCGATGGCCTAGCATGTATGAGGCCCTGGGTTCAATCCCCAACACCACACACACACACACACACACACACACACACACACAAAGTCAGAGACTAGCCTCTTTTGGCAGAATGGGTAAAAATGGGCATCCTCAACCACTTTTCTGAAGGGCAGTTTTCCCTTGTTTATCTAATGCTTTAAAAATGTTCATAGCATTCAGAATGCCTCTGCTAGAAATTTATCTTAAGGAAATAAGCAGGCTAGTACGCAAAAAATGTATGCAGTACTCAGAGGAGTCAACACACTTAATGAGTGCACATTACATGCTGGGCACTGAGCTAAATCCTTTAAATGCAGAACCTCACAACACTTAGCATAAAAACTGTGGTTAGCCTTATTTCATGGATGAGCAAATTAAGACACAAAACACAGGAGATTAAGTAATTTTTCCAGGGTCAAGGGATTACAGATGACTTTTCTAAAGTGAGAGGATAGCTGATTTTATTTTTGCACATTATTAGTCTTCCCCAAATTTACTACCACAATGAGTATGAATTACATGTATAAATTCTGGGGTGGTAAGGTAGCACAGAAACAATACTTCTGTTTTTCCTATTTTTCTAGAAGTTCAAGAAAAATAACCCAGAACAGAACAAGCAAATGTCCTTTTTCATTTACTTTGAAAAGTACTGTAACAAAATCATTCTCTTAGACTTTAAAACCAAGAATAGTATTTACTCACATAAAACAGCCTTGAGAACAACATTCTGGATCCTCTTAACCATACAGCATCACTCGACCAGCTGTTATGGTTTTGCCAATATGCAAGTAGGCAGAAAATTACGTTGTGACTTGTACTGAACAAGACTCTTTGGACATGAGGATGGATTTGCCTATAATCATAGTAATTTACAAAGGAACCCTCTCTGCAAATCTCCAGGGGTATTACATACCCCCAAATCACTAAGTTTGAGGCTTTCCTGGAGTCAAGCTGTTTTTTGCCTCTATTCCAAATACAACAAAATTCTCCTTCCATATCTACCCTAAATCAACAAAAATACTTCCAAGTCAGATCTAATCAATGCTAAGATGACTATGGAGAAACTCCCAAAAGCCACACCTTACCTCCTCTGGAACAATAATTAATGGATACTTGTCTTCAGATAAAAAGTTGAAGATAACCCATATTTTAAATGCATCTTCTTCTGTAATAAGCAGGGGACTCTTTGTGAGGTTTTTTTTAACACAGAGAGTCCAACACATCCTATTGAATTCAGTCTTGTCAAAATTATCTTGAACCTAAGAAGGAATGAGAAAAAACTTCAATGAACCAGTTCAAAATAAGGGTTATATAAGCCAAGTACAAGAGAAGGAAAAGCCATATTCCACATATTAATTAGCTCTAGGTACTACACTTCTAATGGTTCAACTAAGAACATTATGTTTATCCTGACACTGAAGCAATCTGTCCATATTAATAATTGGGCACAGTTATTGATCTGTCAAATAGTTGTTTTTTTTTTTTTTTTTCAGTGCTAGGGATTGAACCCAGGGCCTTGTGCTTACGAGGCAAGCACTCTACCAACTGAGCTATGTTCCCAGCCCTAGTTTTGTTTCTTGTTTTTTCAAGAATACACAGTTGCTTTCTACAAAGGAGGAGCTGAAAATGTCATTATTCTGGTCAAAGAAGAGACCATCCTTTAGAAATTCTAAAAAGACAGCCTTGTTATTCTTCATTCATTCATTCAAGCAATCAATATTCCCTCAGCATTTACTATGAGCCAAATAATGTGTTATAAATTAACAATACAAAGAACTTGATCTGCGCTCTTAGAATGTACATAGTTTATTAAAGAAAACATATGCAGCTGGGCGTGGTACACACAACAGTAATCCCAGCAGCTTGGGAGGTTGAGGCAAGAGGGTCACAAGTCAAAGCAACCTCAGCAATTTAGCAAGACCCTGTCTCAAAATAAATAATAAAAAGGGCTGTGGATGTGGCTCAAGTGATTCAATCCCCAACGAAAGGAAGGGAGGGAGGGAGGGAGGGAGGGAGGGAGGGAGGGAGGGAGGGAGGAAGGAAGGAAGGAAGGAAGGAAGGAAGGAAGGAAGGAAGGAAGGAAACATGTAAAAGACAACGTATAATATAACAGTGTATAATTCAAAAGAATTTTTCACTTGTCAACAAGTAAAATTCAGAAAGCAATTATTATTTGCCAGGGAAGTGCAAAGAGATCCAACATAATACTAGCCCATGTCTCTGAGGAACATAAAGACAAGTACTATGATAAACAGAGAATTCCATAGGAACACTGAGAAACTAATTCAGTCTTAGACTCAAGGGAAGATTTGCAGAATGAGTGCTATGACAACAAACCTGAGTCCCAAAGGACCTTCAAAAGTCCAACAAATTAAGAAAGGGATGGAGGGTATTCCAGGTAGAACAGAATGTGAAAAAGTCTAGAGGTAAAAACAACTAGGGTTACTTTGGAAGAACTGTAGGAGGTTTAATGTGAAGTGGGCACTTGGTGCTGAAGGGTGATATCAGACAAGGCTCTTTACATGTGCAAGGAACAGAAACCATCTTGTGTTCTTAATAAACAGAAAAGAAATTTATTAGAAAAACAATGGTTAACCCCCCCAGATCCATGAGAGCTGGAAAATGAGGGTGCTGAAATCAGGCTAGTACCAAGGCAGGATAGGGAGCCAGAATTGCAGCCAAAACCACTCACAGGAAGATTCTGGGAGAGACATGAGGATACCACCACTGTCCACAGGAGTGTCACCCACTTCTTGATTCTCTTGCCGCTCTCTGCAGTGGATCACCACTGAGCCTGGGCCATATTCCTGTGCTCTAGCTGCCAAGGAGCAGAAAAAATGATGATCTGAACTTTTCAGTTCCTCAGTGTGAGACAGGTTCTGTTCCCCACCAAGACCCTATGGAATTTCCCAAACATAAGAAAAACTTTCAAATGCTAGACAGACCCAAAATGCCAAATGTCCACTACATGAAACATAATGAAATGTGAAGCTAGAGAGGCAGATGAAGACTGGGTCATAAAGAGCCTGATCATTCATCTTGCAAAGTCAGGACTTTCTACTGATGGAGCTGGATGCAGCCACAATTCTCATTGTCAAAGCCATATTTGGGGACAATATGAAAGATGACCTGAAGGAGGCAAGAATGGCCAGCAGGACATGAACAAAAGCATTTCTTTTTTGCAGAAATACGAACAAAAAGTGCTGTGTACCCTATAAGGAAGAAATCACTAGCTAGCTGCAGGGAGAAGTTTCTCTTGATCTCTAACTAGAATTTCTGGTTGGCAAACCGGTCCCTGAGGCGTAGGAAGATCTCCTTTTGTTCTGCCTTCAGAACCTCATCTCTATCTGGCACTATTTTCCATGCTTCCATCACATGATTCCATGGAGGGAAAGCAGCAAGGGCAGCAGTAATTGCTGCTGCTAAGGGCAAATATCATCCCTATTTTACAAATCAGGAAACAGAAGTTCAGAAAACCTGAGTACTTTCATCAAGTTCACATGGCTAGTAAATGTCAAAACCAGAATTTCAACTAAAGCTCAAATGCCAGCTTTTTCAAATTGCTGGCTAAACTCCTCTAAACTGTTAGCTAAACTCAGTAGATGGAGACCATCTATGTCATAGAGGACATCTATGCAGAACTAGTTTTAAAGGCACTGCCACCAGTTCTACCCACACCCTGAAAAAACACTTAGTGGAAGATATGCCACACAAGGGAAATGACAAGTGCATGAAAGCATATCTTCTTGCTCTGAGGGAGGAACAAGAAGTGATTCTATGTGGATTATGTGGTGAATCACAGAATTCCTGAGGGGGAGTAGCTAGAAAAGTGGCTGCAAAAGCAAAGACCAAATCACAAAGGGATTAACAATTCTTAGAAAAAGTCTGTAAAAAAAAAAAAAAAAAAAAACACCAAAAGAGGGGTTTTAGAACAGAAAACAAGTAGGTCATATGCAGCCCAGGTTAGTACTTGGTAGAAAAGATGATATTTGAGGTGGAACTTAAGATATAGTGATCAATCCAAAGGGTAGAAGAAGAAAAGCCATGAGCCAAGGCACAACACCAGCAGGTGCCACCCATGTATGGGGAGTGGTGAGGAGCCAAGTTGGGTTGACACAGGTGCATGAACAAGCTAAAATCAGATTTATTTGATGCTTTGGAATTGACTTTATTATAAATACAGGAGGAAATCACCAAAGATTTTTGAGTAAAAAGCAACAATTGGTTCTATGTTTTAGGAAAATTCTTCAGACCAAATTACATTAGGTGGATTTCAGTAGGTAGAAGGTTACAGAGAGAAAAAAAGATCAGAAATTACCACAAAACTACCAGGCAAAAAGGCATTAAAGGGCCCAACTAGGGTAAGAACGTGGTAAAAATGGACAGAAGAGATGAATATAAAATAGATGAGACTTAGGGGACTAGATCAGCATCTTCACAAAACAAAGGAGAGGGCTGGGGATATAACTCAATGGTAGAGCACTTGCCTGGTATGTGCAAGGTCCTGGGCTCAATCTCCAGCACTGCAAACAACAACAAGAAGGGGAGAGGGAAAGGAAAAGTCTTCAGGTATGGGCATCTTCAACTTGAAGTTCTGCCAAGACATTTAGATGTAGGTGTTCAAAGACAACCAAAGAAGTGACATGTAACCTACAAGAGAGGCAGATTTATGAATCAAATGCAAGATGAAAATGACTTAAGTCATGACTGCCAATAATATCAGGAAAAAGAATGTAAGGCAAGAAAAGAAATGGGGACAAAAATGGAACTTCAAGATACACCTGCATTTACAAAGTGAGAAGAGAAAGAATAATTACAATGTAAGAGCCAAAATGGTAGAAAAATCACAAACAATGAAAACTGTGAGGAAATAGATATGAAAAATTTTTTATTAATAGTGTCCAATGTAGAGAGAGATCACAGGAAAAGAAGTTTTAAAACTAACCACTAATTTTGCAATTCAGAGATCACTAGTTACCTCCAAGATAGCCAAGTTTGGATACAAGTCAGATTGCAATGGGGTCAGAAACCAAGCATGTTCTCCATATATTAGTTTTCCCAGGAAAGAATAGCAGCTTTTTGAACCAAGTTCACTATATCTTACTTATTTTTAATAAGCTGTCTGGCTCATTTCTTCTCTAAAGCTTAACCAACTCCTTCTCTTTGGTTTATTCTTGTTCAAAGGTATATTCAATGATGGAATTTACACTCTTTAAAAAGTACAATATTGCTAGGCACAGTAGCACACACCTGTAATCCCAGCAACTTGGGAAGCTGAGGCAAAAGGACAACCTCAGCAATTTAACAAGACCCTGTCTCAAAATAAAAAAATAAAAGAGTTGGGGTGCAGTTCAGTGGTAAAGTGCCCCTGAGTTCAATCCCTAGTACCATAATAAAGTACAATATCAATTCAGATATGAAAAGTCTATAGCTATCATCCTGCCTGATGGTGAGAAAACAGAAAGCCGTTCCTTTAAGATCCTCAAGGAATAAGGCAAGGATGCCCACTCTTGCCACTTCTCAACACAGTACTGGAAGTTCTAGCCAAAGCAATTATACACAAAAAGAAAGGAGAAGCATAGGAACTGGAAAGAAAGAAGTAAAATCATCTGTTTGTAGGTGACATGATCTTATATGTAGTAACCCTTAAAGATTCAATATAAATACCATAGAATAAATGAATTTAGCAAAGTTGCAGGACACAAAATCAATGCCCAAAAATCCACTGCATTTCTATATAATAATATTGAACAATGCCAAAACAAAATTAAGAAAGTATCAGTTACTGAACAGGCACTTTAGAAGAAGAAGAAGTTCAAATTAGAGAAAAGAAAATTTAAACTACACTGAGATTTTATCTCACTCTAGTCAGAATGGCAATTATCAAGAATACAAGTAACGCTGGGCACAGTGGTGCATGCCTGTAATCCTAGCAACTCGGGAGGCTGAGGCAGGAGGATTGCAAATTCAAAGCCAGCCTCAGCAACTTAGTGAGGTCCTAAGCAACTCAGTGAGACCCTGTCTCTAAATAAAATACAAAACAGGGCTGGGGATGTGGCTCAGTGGTCAAGTGCCCCTGAGTTCAATCCCCGGTTCCAAAAAAAACACAAAAAAACAAAACAAAAAAAAGAATACAAGTGACAACAAATGTTGGAGAGGATGTGGGGGAAAAAAGTACACTCACACATTGCTGTAGAGACTGCAAAATGGTGCAACCATTATGGAAAGCGGTATGGAGATTCCTCAGAAAACTTGGAATGGAACCACCATTTGACTCAGTTATCCCACTCCTTGGCATATACCCAAAGGATTTAACATCAGCATACTATAGTGATGCGTTTAGTGATCAATGTTTATAGCAGATCAATTCACAATAGCTAAACTATGGAACCAGCCTAGGTGCCCTTCAATAGATAAAAGGATGAAGAAAATGTGGTATAAATACACAATGGAATATTACTCAGCCTTAAAGAATGAAATTACGGCATTTGCCAGTAAATGAATGGAACTGGAGACTACCATGCTAAGTGAAATAAGTCGATCCCCAAAAAACAAAGGCAAAGTGTTATCTCTGATATGTGGATGCTAACACACATAAAAGGGGGTGGGGTAGGAATTCATTGGATTAGACGAAGGGGAATGAAGAGAAGGGAAGGGGGTGGGAATAGGAAACAGAGTAGAACGAATGAGATATAACTTTCATATGTTCACATATGAATATACAACCAGTATAATTCCATATCATGTATAACCACAAGAATGGGAAGTTACTACTCCATGTATGTAAAAATACAAAATATACTCTACTGTCATGTATATCCAAAAAGAACAAATTTTTAAAAAGAAAATATCAGTTACAATAGCATCAAAAAGAATAAAATGCTCAGGAATTTACCAAGAAGGGGAAAAGATCTATACAATGAGAACTACAAAATGTTGCTAAAAAAAAAAGTTTAGGAGATACAAATAAAAGTAAAGGCAATCCATGTTCATAGATTGGAACTTAATACTGTTAACATGCTCACACAACTTAAGCAATCTACAGATTCAATGCAATTCCTATCAAAACCCCAATGGCATTGTTTGCAGAAATAGAAAAACATCTGAAATTCATACAGAATCTTAAGGGACTCCAAAATAGACCAAAAAAAATCTTGGGAAAAAAAATAATAACTGGAGGTCTCATATACCTCCTGACCTCAAAACATATTACAAAGCTCAAGTAATCAAAGCATCTTAGTACTGATATAAAGACATATATACAGACCAATGGAACAGAACAGAGAACCCAGAAATAAACCCCCAAGCACATGATCAAATGATCTTCAACAAGGTTGCCAAGAATACACAACAGGGAAAAGATGGTCTTCAACACACAGTACTAGAAAAACTGTATATTCATCCTGACAGTAAATGAAGATAGACCCTTAGTTAACATCACATACAAAAATTAACTCAGAATTGACCTAAATCTAAGACCTCAAACTCCTCGGAGAAAACATCATAGGGTGAATGCTTGATGACACAGCAATGGCAATGACATTCTTGGATATGATACCAAAAACGCAAGCAACAAAACTAAAAACAGAAACAGAACTACAACAAGCTTAAAAACTTCTGCACCACAAAGGAACAGAGTAAAAAGGCAACCGACAGAATGGGAGAAAATAATTTTACAAGCCATATATTGGATAAAAGATAGAATATCTAAGCTGGACATAGTGGTGAACAACCTATAATCCCAGCAACTCAGGAGGTAGAGGCAGGAAGATCACAAGTTCAAAGCCAGCCTCAGCAATTTTGCGAGACTTTCAGACACTTAGCAAGACCCTGTCTCAAATAAAAATGAAAAGGACTGGGGATGTAGCTTGTGGTACAGCACCCATGGGTTCAATCTCGGTACCAGGGAAAAAAAAAAAAAAAAGAAAAGAAAACAGAAGAGGTTAACATTCAGAATACCCAAAGAACTCCTACAATTCACAACAATAAAAACAATTTAAAAATGAACAAAGGAAGAAAAATAAAAATGAACAAAGGATCTGAAGACATGTCTCCAAAGAATATATACTAATTTTCAACAAGCATATGAAAAGATGTTCAACATCATTTATTATCAGGAAAACGCAAATTAAAGTACAATGAGATACCATCTAATACCTGTTAGGATTAGGATGATCACTATCAAAAAATTAAAAATAACAAATATACAGAGAAACTGGAACACTGGTGCTCTATTGGTAGGGTTATAAAATGGTGACTTGCTATGGAAAACAGTATGGTGAATCCTCAAAAAGTGAAAAATAAAACTACTATATGACAGAGCAATCCCACTTTCAGGAACATTCTCAAAAGAACTGAAAATAAGACCTTGAAGAGATATTTGCACACCCATGTTCACTGCAGCATTATTCACATTAGTCAACATATGGAAGCACCTGAATGTCCATCAAAAAATGAACAGAGAAAATGCAATATATATGTAGATATATAGATATATAGCTATCCAACAAAAAGCTATTTGATCTTTAAAAAAAAAGGAAATTCTGTCATTTGGCACAACATAGATGAACCTTAAGAATATTATGCTAAGTGAAATAAGCCAATCACAAAAAGTTAAAGGAGGTATGATTTCCCTTATGAGATATCTAACTAAAGTAACTTGAATTCACTAAACAGAGAGTAGAATAGTGGTTGCCAGAGGCTGGGGGAAGAAAGAAAAGGGGCTGTTGTCCAACAGAGCTTCAGGCCTTTAAAAAGGGAAAGTTCTAGAAATCCCTGTACAGCAATATGCATGTAATTTAAAATACCATATATGTCCTTAAAACTGTTAAGAGTAAATTTATGTTATATATTTTTAACACAATTCCTTCCATATTTTTATGAAATATTTGATTATTATTGAATTATATGATGTTCTGGAAGGAAAAGATAAAATAGAAAAAAAGCAATATGCAAATCAGAGTGCATATAGAAGGCAACTATATGTATAAGAAGGGAAAAAGAATAAATCATCTTTGCTGTTTGTATAAAGCGTAGTCAAGTCTGTATCAATATCTGTCTTTGAGCTGAAATGCAGCTCAAGATCCTTATTTTAGGTCCTCTCTTTTACTCTATATCTGATAATATGCAAATATTTATTACCTGTCTACTACAGGTAATCAGTATATGTAATTTGGGAGTCCCACATCAAATACGACAGAGTCCCACATCAAATATGACAGAGTCCCACATTATGGAGCTTCTAGTCACTAGGAATCTGATGCAATGAGGAATATGGTTATGTGCAAAACTACAATAAAGATGAGTACAAGGTGCTCTGAAATATAATTCAGATGGTGAGGATGGAGGTTGGATACAAATCATGCTTAATTATGAAGTGTGCATAAGGATTTTTCAGGTGAAAATAGAGCGGAGTCACAAGCCAGTATTTTTTCTGTTGGTGCTCTGCACTCAGCTATTGAATGGAAATGTCAAAGGGCTAGATGATTACAAATTGTTTCAGGAAGGTGGAAAACAAAGTGCAAGGGTCTCTTTATACAAGTCTATCACTTATTCTTTGCCAATTTTTAAAAGGCTTAATAGTAAGTTTTCACATCCACTAGGATAGGGACTGTAAAAAAAAAAAGGAAGAAAAAAAAAAAAAAGATGTGGATAAACAATGAATGGGTAGCCAGGTATGGTGGTGCATGCCGGGTGCGGTGGTGCATGCCGGGCACATTGACGCATGCCCGTAATCCCAGCACTTGGGAGGTTGAGGCAGGAGGATCGCCGAGTTCAAAGCCAGCCTCAGCAACTTAGCGAAGCCCTAAGCAACTCAGTGAGACCCTGTCTCTAAATAAAATACAAAATTGGGCTGGGGATGTGACTCAGTGGTGGAGTGCCCCTGGGTTCAATCCCCACTACCAAAAAAAACAATGAATGGGTAAACAAATGAGGTATGTAAATACAGTGGAATATTATTCAGCCACAAAAATGAAGTAATGCTACAACATGGATGAACCTTGAAATTATTATGTTACATGAAAGAAGCCAGACACAAAAGGCCACATATTTAAATGATTGATTAATATGAAATATTCTAAACAGGCAAACCCATGGAGTCAGACAGTAGATTAGTAGTTGCTAGGAGGTTGGGGAAAGGCAGACTAGAGATTGACTACTTACAGGATTGCTTTTGGGGATTATAACATAATGAAGGTACTAACGACTATTGAATTATACACCTCAAAATGGTAGGTTTGAGCTGAGGACATAGCTCAGAGGTAAATTACTTGCCTAGCATGCACAAGGCCCTGGGCTGGATCCCCAGCACTGCAAAAAACAAACAAACAGTAACTTTTATGTTATGTGAATGATATCTCAATGGAATAATGTTGTTTCACAAAATCACTTAAACCACAGCAAAAGGACAAAAGCCAAGAAAATGGAGAAGGCAAAAGAGGAAGGCTCTTATAGCAGCCACACATACAATTCTAACCTCCAACTCTTTTCTGAGTTCAAGTTCTATATTTACTGCAGTTCACACAAAATCATAATTCTTTAAAATAAAAGGTCAAATTTTATCACAATGCATCTTCTCTGCATTATATGCAGGGTTCATTTGCTCATTCATTCAGATATTGAGGGTTCACCAAGTGCCAGTCCTTGTGCCAATGAATCAGTCCTCACCATCACAGAACTTATACTCCATAAGCAGAATGCAACCCCAAACATTTCAGCAACAGCCAAGCACTGATACACTGAAAACACTAAGCATCAGAAGGAAAAGAATAGGATGCTGTGAGACCACCTCATGAGACTGTTGTTAGCTCTGGAAAGGGTGGGGTGCCACCTGAGGAAACCTACCTAAGGAAGAGACAACAACCAGAGGATGGACAAGAAGTGGCTGCCTCTTACAGGTGGAGGAAGTCTTACAGCAGAGGAAACAGTATATGTGAAGGCTATGAGGCAGACAGAGCTGTGGTAATATGAGGAACAGAGAAAGGCCAATGCTGTTGCACTGAAGTAAACAACTCAAATGTCTATCCATTGATGAGTGTGTAAACAAAATGTGGTGTATCCATAATTGAGTATTATTTGGCTATAAAAAGGAATGAAGTGCCCGGGCATGGTGGCGCACACCTGTAATCCAAGCAATTTGGGAGGCTGAGTCAGGAGGAACACGAGTTCAAAGTCAGCCTCAGCAACTTAGCAAGGCCCTAAGCAACTAAGTGAGACCCTGTCTCTAAATAAAATACAAAATAGGGCTGGGGATGTGACTCAGTGGCCGAGTGCCCCTGAGTTCAATCCCCGGTTTAAAAAAAAAAAAAAAAAAAAGGAATGAAGCACTATTACATATTGCAACATGGATGAACTTTGAAAACATGCTAAGTGAAAGAAGCCAGAAACAAAAGGTTGCATATTATATGACTCCATTAACACTAAATGTCCAAAACAGGCAAATCCATAGATAGAAAGTAGATTGGTGCTTGTCTGGGTTGTGAGGAGGGGAGTGTGACTGCTAATGGGTATGAAATTTTGAGGGAAGGGAGTAGTGAAAATATTCCAAAATAGATTATGGTAATAGGTCACACAAAATAGTAACTATACTAAAACCACTAAACTGCATATGTCAAATAGGTAAATTATACAGTATGTGAATTATGTCAATAAAACTGTTATTTTTTAAAACAATATTTCTTTATATCACTGACATTTATATTGTTGGTCAAAGTGTTCATAGCAGCATAGTAATCCATAGCTCTCAGCATGAAATCCCTTTATTTGTTCAGAAGTATGTAGTTCTCTGTTGATTCACAAATATGATGAAAATGTAGAGTACAACTTATGAATGTGCCAAATTAAAACCATACAACCTTCAGCATGTCTGTAATCCAAATACTCAGGAGGTTGAGGCAGGTGGATCATGAGTTCAAGGCCAGACTGAGAAACTTATCAAGACCTAGTCTCAAAAAAAGAAAACAAACCAAAAGACTATAGAACTTTCAAACAACAATGAAAGAAAAAATAATACAGACTACAAGGCAGAAAGAACATGCAAAAGTATGGGTTTGCACAGTTAAGAGTAGTATCACTTCCTATTCAGTGATGGCTATTAGGCACACAGTGGAAGTACTCTGAGAACTGAAGGTACAGTTATTCAGCCAACAGAAGAAACCTGAACCCACATGTTATGCAAGAAATGTAACTGCCTCATGAACGCCAAGCCAGGTAAGAAAGTTCACACACCAAAGGGGAAAAGAGCGTAAATGTCAGACTAGAAAAACAGAATGCAGAGGTTTCTAGCTTCTAAAGGAGATGACACTAAGCTGAAGTGTTCTGTTTTTTTCTCTTGTGTATTATGTATGCTTTCAAAAAACAAAACAATAAAAAAATATTCTGTTGGAAAGAATCAGTCTCCATGTTGGAAACTGGTATGTTGCCAATGAATTACCAGTTTTAATCACATAGCAAAGACCAAGACTTACTCTGTAGAGTCAGGGAAAAGAACTGACAATGATTTGGACCAGCGAGCTAACAGCCATTAAATCTCATGAAAGAATTAAACTGCCTCTTAAACATGCTGAAGCAGAACTAGTTTTTTTATGTAGTTCCTTGGGACTAGATAGAAAAGAAGTATTAATATACCAATTTCTTCAATTATTCACCATCTGATAATCCAGGTATGGTGTCACTTTGCAAAAAAGAAAAGAAAGAAAAACTCACTAAAGTTTCTTCCTAAATGTTTGTGGAATTCCACTCTCTTGCTGAAGAAGGAATTTAGCAAAGTTAGCATGCAAGGAAAGCAAAATATTTGGTAAAAGAACAACAGACAAGTTAATCATTTCAGTCTCAGAAAAACTAAAAATAAATTCTATCAATGTGAAGAACAACAGGAATGATTATCAGGAAGTAAATACAGAAAGCCAAATATAAAAATTACCTTTTAGAAACTCAATTTCAACAAAATTTATCTTAGTTCCAACCCCTTCAGAATAATACTCTCAGGCAAAAGCAAAAGACCTCTAAAACAATCTGGATACAAACTAACCAAATAGACACTAAAGATCACCACACACTAAGAGCAAAGAATCATCTTAAAATACGTGAAAGAATCTAAAAGAACAGGATGGATGCTAGACAGTTTGAGATTATCAGAATTTTTTTTCCCAGAAAAAGTATAAAGGGTTTAAGTGATTGAAGTTTGCCCTAGCGTGCAGTGGGGCCACCTTCAAGAGAGAAAACAGCCTGTCATCAGACTTCTTTTTAAGTAACTCCCACCACTGCCTTCAAATAACCAAATAACTAGGGAAAAAAAACATAATTCTGAAAGGGAGCAATTGATCCCTCAAGAACACAGTTAAAGGGATGCTGGTGGAAAAGCTAAATGGTTTAGGTCCAAAACTTATCTACCCCTTATTAGCTAGGCCATCTTACACTCACTCTATTTCCTCCTGCATTAAATGGGGATGATTCCAGTTCTACCTCACAGGACTAACATGAAGATCAAATGAGGCACACCTTGCAAATGTTTAATCGGTACTTTATATTTTCTTTGCCTTACTAACGGCAATCTCTAAGCTTTGTGTTAACATTCTTCAGGCACTATTGGCATTTTTTTCTTTCCAACCAAATTTCAAAACAAGGCACTACTCTCTGCACAATTTAAACCCACACCATGGAAACCTTGGCTGCTTTACTTGGATTGCAAGGCTGGCGAAATTCCACTCCAGGTGGCTAAGCAGGAATAAACAAGGGTTCACTGTTTCATCACATCCTCACTCAATCCGTGAATACATTTTTCTCCAAATTTAATGGCTCATTTTGTACTTTTTTCTCTTCCAGTTACAAAACTTAAAAATATCCAAATTTTCAAAGAACATTTTAAGACTTAAAGAGGTTTAAGAAATATTACATCAAGGGAACTAAGGTACAGCACTTCAAGATATGAAGCCAGGGGCTGGGGTTGTGGCTGAGTGGTAGAGCACTTGCCTAGCATGTGTGGGGCACTGGGTTCAATTTTCAGCACCACATAAAAATAAATGAATAAAATAAAAGTCCATCAACAAAGATACTAAACCAGTGGATATCCTCTCCAATGACCCATTCCACACAAATTCTAGCACTAAAAAACAATTTTCAGATTTCTGAGAATTTCCCAGTATGTTCTAAATATTTTAATAAGACACAATTCTACTGCCTATAATTTTTAAGATTAAACACATGCACATAGCAGGTCATCACATATTTGCTGAAAACATATTTACTTTTAACTATAGAACAACTAATCAATGAACAAAATAGCAGCAGCAAAAACAAAAACAAACAAAAAAAAAACTCCAGAAAATAGTATAGCATCATACTATATGTGAAGATGCTAACCCTAACCCTAACCCTAACCAACAATTTGATTAAATCTTTAAATACTTAAAAAGGGCTCATAAAATTCACCCTTTTAAAGTATACAATTTCACTATATATCCACAAGGCTTTACAACCATTATCACCATGTAGAACATTTTCATCATTCCCCCAAAGAAACTCCAAACCCATTTTTACCTCCTACAGTCCCTGACAATCTCTAGTCTACTTTTTACCTGTAGATATTTGACTATTTGGGACCTTATGTATAAATGGAATCATAAAATTCATGATTTTTCTAGGTTTGAATATATCTTCCATTTCAATATCATGTGGTTTTTTTCCTAATTAAACATGACTGTACAACATGGTGACTATAGTTAATAACAATGTACCACATGCTTAAAAATTGTTCAGAGTAGATTCTAAACATTCTGACTACAAATAAAAGGTAAGTATGTGAGGTGATACACATTACTTTTTTTGATTTCACCATTCTACAATGTATATTATTTCAAAATATTTTATACACTATAATTATATATAATATTTATTTGTTGAATTTTAAAAAAACACGAAGTAGGGAGAAAAGCACATTCAAGACAATGCTATTATCTCTACCAGAGATGATACTTAAAAAAAAATATACAACATGTAAAACACATACACATACACAGATATGTATGTAAACATACACATACATACACACACACATATACACATGCACACACAAAGAAACACCAGGATATTGTATTATGGGACTAATAACGGATAAAGATATAAAATGTACCATACAAATGAACACAGTGTAATTTTGATTACTTGGTTACAAAATTTCTGAAAAATATGATGCAGGCTCTTGTGATTTTTAAAAAGAATCCTGTAGCTGGATTTGTGGCCGAGTGGTAGAGTGCCTGCCTAGCACATGTGAGGCACTGGGTTCTAACCTCAGCACCATATAAAAATTAATTAGTTAATTAATTAAAGGTATGGGGTCCATCTGCAACTAAAAATAAATATAAAAAAGAATCCTGACCAACATTTTGACCTTTTCCATACTACTAACTTATTACAATAAATGGTAATTACTGTACTTTGCTATTGTAAAAGGACACTAAATAACTTTTAAAGTTATGTATAAATAGCAATAAAAATCCGAAGTCATAAAAATATATAAATAGTTGTGGTACTTAGGTGATAGGAAAATAAAATATATTTTATTTTTAATTTTAAAATGTTATTGTCACTCTTTGAAAGGCATTTTTGACATATACCAAAAAATTTCATACTTAGTGTTATAACCAGGTGAAAGGAATTCCCTAACTCTTGATATGAATTTTACTACCATAGCTAAACTAAATGTACATGATATGGCAACACTACCATATTGTTCAATAAAAAAGATTAGTTGCAGAACTGCACATATGACTTGATATAGAAAACAAAACACCACATATAGCCAGGCAGGTACACACCTGTAATCCTAGCAACTGGGGAGGCTAAGGCAGGAGAATCACAAGTTCAAGGCCAGTCTCCACAACTTAGCCAGATGCTCAGCAACTTGACAAGACCATCTCAAAATTAAAAGGGAAAAAAAACCCAGCAGTGTGCACACATGTGTGCATGTGTGTGTGTTTATGTGCTATTTGCATATTTTTTGTTTTCAATACTGGAGATAAAGCCTAGGAGCACTTTGCCCCTGAGCTACATCGCCAGTCCTTTTATTGTCTTTTTTAAATTTTGTTTTGTTTTGTTTCTGAGACAGTCTTGCTAAATTGCCAAGGCAGCAGCAAGAGACTGATGCAGGAGGATGGCCAAGTTCAAAGCCAGCTTCAGCAATTTAGCGAGTCCCTGAGCAACTAAGAAAGACTCTGTCTCAAAATTAAAAATGAAAATGGGTAGGGGATGTAGTTCAGTGGCTAAGCAACCCTGGGTTCAACCCCGACACCAAAAATAAATAAATAGTCAGAGCTGGCCTGGAACTTGTGATCCTTCTACCTCAGCCTCTCCAATTGCTGGATTAGAGACATGTACCACCATACCCAGCTTGCTTGCTTGATTTACTTACTTATCTATCTATCTACTGGTCTGAAGATTGAACCCAGGAGTGCTCTACCACTAAACTATATATATCTTCAGCCCTTTCTGTTTTTAATTTTTTTTTTTTTTTTTTTTTTTTTTGGTACTAGGGATTGAACCCAGGGAGGATTTAATTACCGAGCCATATCCCCAGCTCTTTTTATTTTGAGACAGGGTATGGCTAAGTTTCTTAGGGGCTCGTTAGGTTGCTGAGGCTAGCCTTGAATCCTCCTGCCTCAGTTCCCAAGCTGCTGGGATTATAGGTATGTGTCACCATGCCCAGCTTGCATGTAATTTTAAAAACTCTACAAAGAAATTCACCAAACTGTTAAGAATGGTTATTCCTGGAGAATGACTGGAAAGATTTTATTAAATTCACTTTTTATTCCATATATTTCTGTATTATGTATCTAACAGTAAACATTTACTTTCACAACTTTTCAATCACCAATTTTTAAAAGTATTTAAACATACCATCAATTTACATTATTTTACTCTTTTCATGCATTAAATTCAACGCTTGGGAGGGAGGGATGAGGAAAAGTTATCAAAAGGAACTAAGTTATAGTTAGGAATAAGAAGTTCTGGTGCACTATTACACAATAGGGTGACAAGAAATAATGACAATGCACTGTACATTTCTAAAAGCTATAAGAAAGGATTGTGAATGCTTTCACTGTAAGGAAATGATAAATATCAGAAAGATGATTTTACCCTAACTCAAACATTATATAATGTACACACATAAGGAAACATCACATGATATCCCAGAAATAGGTACAATTTTTGTTTTTACCTATCAGTTAAAAAATAAATTTCATTTATTTCAACAGGCATCAGAATGAAAGCACTTTCTAAGAAGAGAGTAAGGAGAAAGAACTCAGAGCTGAAAACTAGGTTTTGGGAAATGTCTAGATTAGAAGGGAGAGAGGGGAAGGATATGATCCCATAAAAACATCTCTGAAGAACTTAGAACATGGTATGCCATGGGATCAAAAACAAGAGGCCAGACACGGTGGCACACATCAGTAATCCCAGTGACTCAGGAGGCTGAGGCAGGAGGATCACAGGTTCAAGGACAGCCTCAGCAACTTATCAAGGCCCTAAGCAACTCAGTAAGACCCTGTCCAGATATTTTAAAAAGGCTGGGAATGTGGCTCAGTGTAAGTGCCCCTGGGTTCAACTCCAGTATCAAAAAGAACATTTTTCTCAACACTTTTATGTATAAATTATTAATGATCCAATCCAAGGGAAAAACTGAACATGGCAGCAAATATCAATAGATTATATGTGGCTTCCAAACACATGATAGATTTTTATAGCATCCTACTTAGAATATAACCCAGAGGATGTGGTACCTTGAAATATTTGGGATGAAAAGTTTGCTGTATAATATATATAATATATGTTATATATATAGATAGATATAGTGTGTGTATATATGTGTATGTATATGTACATATATATGTATACACACTATATATATTATATACACACACTATATATATATACATATACATATATACATATACATATATATATATATATATATATATATATATTATAAAATAGGGCTCTGGGGCCCACTTAGCAAATCAACACAACCGAAAGCAAGAAAAGATTAAGAATCTTACCTTTTCCAAAATGAACTTGTTTAAATATGGCATGTAGCCCTGGTTGGAGACAGGCCCTTCATCATCATCCCTGAAGTGCTCCTCAAGGGCAACAGGGTCATGTGGAACTTTCAGAACTGTACACAGGTTATGGGAAAGGACCTAAGGGGAAAAAAGAGCAATTTCAAGGCACCCACTAAATCACCATCTGACACCTTCATTGTATGAACACAACACACAGTTCCCTGCCCTAGGCAGAAAAAGATGGGAGAATAAACCAGCAAGCCAGGCGTGATGGCGCACAACTGTAAACCCAGCAACTCAGGAGGCTGAGGCAGGAGTTGAAAACACTGTAGAACATTTTTAAATATAAACAGAACATTTAAAAAAGGGCTGGGGATGTGGCTCAGTGTCCCCTGGGTTCAATCCCCAGTACCAAAAAGAGAGAGAATAAATCAGCAAGCTGGGCATGGTAGCGCATGCCTATAATCCCAGCAACTCGGGAGGCTGAGGCAGGAGGATCACGAGTTCAAAGCCAGCCTCAGCATCTTAGCAAGGCACTAAGCAACTCAGTGAGACCCTGTCTCTAAATAAAATACAAAATAGGGCTGGGGATATGGTTCAGTGGCCAAGTGCCCCTGAGTTCAATCCAGTTCAAAAAAAATTTAAAAATTAAAAAAATAAATCAGCAAGTTTGGTTGTACTGCTCACTGAATCTCTCTTATTCCTCCCCAGTTTTGGTTTACTTCTAACAAGTCTATTTTACATTCCTACATGAACCAGGCTCTATACAAGGTCTGTGAACACAATTCTCCTTATTGTCTTTCTTTTTAATATTCTTTTTTTTAATTGGTTCTTTTTAATTATACATGACAGTAGAACCCATTTTGATATAATTATACAGACGAGAATAAATCTTTTTTTTTCACAATGTAGATTCACACGATTGATACAATCTTACATATACATATGGTAATACTATCCGTCTCAGTCTACTCTTTCCTGCCCCGCCACCCCCCAATCCTTATTGTCTTTTACTAACTGATCCACATTAGAAGAAAGGGAGGAGGTAAAAGGTGTTCAAAATGAAAATTTTCCCCAAGTAGATCAGCATCAGCTAGGTGTTCTGAATAAGGTGGCTAAGCTGGACAAATCACAACTTCTCAGGACTTCAGTTTGTTCATATATTTGACAGAAAGGGCAGATTAATATACAAATACACCAAATACTAACTTGTAATCTGTTAAGTGTCCAAACATCTCTAAAATTCTATGACTCTAGGCCAAGTTTCAGCATAAGTACAGAAGAATACAAATATAAAAAGAGAATGAAATCAAGAGCATGGTTTAGAAATAGAAGAAAAATAAAAATATCTCAGGTATGGTGATTACTAGAAATAGGGCAGGGGAAAAGGGTGGGAAAAGGCAGCTGGATTTGATCAGTGCATGCTGTATGCATGTATGGAAATATCACACCAAACCCCATTAATACACACAATTAATAAAAATCTCAGGAGCCACTAAACTGACTGAAAACACTGTAGAACATTTGCATTCCACAGCATAAATACATAAAGGACTACTACTGGTCTTACAATAACCTAAGTGCATACTTCAACATTCAAGTAATAGGATTAGCAGTTTGGGCTGTCTCATGAAATTCTAATTCTAGTCTAGTGAAAATTTAAAAACAAAATTTATAAGTCTCTTCCATTTCATTTGTACAACACCCTAAATCACATAGATAAGGCTATACTGTCTTTAACAGACAAACTTCCTAGATGTCAAATCCCAGGTTAAAATATACCCTATTTTTCTCAGTATTAAATATTTAACTACTTAAGAAGCCACGTTCATCTCAGTAAACACTTTCGATTCCATTAAGCAAGTCACTCTTTTCTGCATATACATATTTCAACTATAATTTTTTAAGATTAAAATTTTTTAATCTATAAAAAGAACATTTGAATATCTTTTTTCTAAATTGGTTTTGTTTCTCAAAGCTTCATTTATGTGCACATCCCTTTCTACATGCTCTATTGGTTTTAAGGAAGTAAATAAAGTAAAGGAAGTAAATTTACCACTGAGTATAAATGTAGTAATGAAGACTTTTCTCAGCCTCTACAAAGCAGGCTGCATTTCTCAAGAAAAACCTATGCTTGCCAGTAGAACACATGGCAAGAGCACAATGAGGATTTTATTGAAGAATCTGCTGGGGTTGTGGCTCAGTGATAAGAGCACTTGCCTGGCATGTGTGAGACATTGGGTTTGATCCTCAGGACCACATAAAAATAATAAATAAATTAAATAAAGGATTTTTTTTAAAAAAATCTTATACCACAGTCAACAAAACTCTAAAAGATATATATTTGTTCTCTATATTTACCTAGTAAAACCTCTCTGGTAATTATCTGCCCCAAAGAGGTTTTGTGGGGATCAATTTCAAGAATGTAAAGTACTTAAAACTGTAAAGTAATTATGGAAATATGAGTTTTAAAGAAATGAAGAGCATATTTCTCCGATGAGGATAAAAGGTCATTCAAATTATAAAAATCATTCAAATTATAAAATCATCTAGGACCACTGGCTTTGAACTGATGATCCTCTTGCCTCATTAGCCAACCACCGGTTAATTTATGGTACATTCATGAAACGTTAAAAACCATGAGGAAGTTTGCTACGTACTGATATGAGAAGATCCCCAAGATAAATTATGTGAGAATGTATAGTATGCCATTTTTTATGTAAAGGAAAAAGTAAATTCAAAAGGGATGCATTAAAAAAACTTAACTTCAAGGAGGCGGCCTTAGTTGATGGGAGACCAGGGGTAAAGACAACATTTCACTGCCACTGTTATCTCCCCATCTTATTAAGTTAAAACAAAACAAAACAAAACAAAAAAACTACCTATTCAAAAATGTTCTACCTAGGCTGGGGATATAGTTCAGTGGTACTGCACTTCCCCAGCATGAACAAGGCCCTAACCTGATCTCCAGCACAGCCAAAAACAAACAAACAAACAAAAACTAGCCAGGTACAGTGGTGCACACCTGTAATCCCGGAAGCTCAGGAGACTGAGGCAGTAGGATTTCAAGTTCAAAGCCAGCCTCACATCTGGCAGGCAGAAGCTCAGGAGACTGAGGCAGTAGGATTTCAAGTTCAAAGCCAGTCTCACATCTGGCAGGCACAGTGGTGTACACCTGTAATTCCAGCAGCTTGGGTGGCTGAGGCAGGAGGATCATGAGTTCAAAACCAGCCTCAGGAACTTAGCAAAGCCCTAAGCAACTTAGTGAGACCTTGTCTCAAAATTAAAAAGGGCTGGGGATGTGGTTCAGTGGTTAAACGGCCCTAGAATCAATCCCCAGTACAAAAACAAAGCAAAAAAAAAGAATTCAAGTCAGCCTCAGAAATTTAGCAAGGCCCTAAGTAACTTTGCCAGATCCTCTCTCAAAATAAAACAATCTGGGCTGGGGATTTGGCTCAGTGGTTAAGTGCTTCTGGGTTCATTCCCCAGTACCAAAAATAAACAAATTTTTAAAAAACTGAACATATATATTTTTAATCAGCCTGCCAACGATCACATAGCCAAATCTATCTATCTTCACAGTATGTTCTTCTACATTAACTACTCCCTAGAGACAAAGTATGAAAAGAAGACATAATCCACAACAATGTGCCATAATTAATGGATAAGGGGAATCTAAGGGCAATACATGAGTTTAGAAAACGAAAACAGAAATTTAGAAATGTAATCTGGGCTGTCAGGATAGCTTTTGGATAGGAATAGAGGTGACTGACCAGAAAGGGGGAATAAAATGAGAAAAGTAGTTGGTTAAGGCAAAGCTCTCAGGAAACAAAAAACAACAACAACAACAATTTCTCCCAAGGTCACCTGTTCTCTGCCTTTGAGTTTCACAGATCTGTCAACTAAAGTCCTGACAGACGCCTTCGATGCCATATTGCCATATTTCTCATCTTATAAATAGTAAGTACTAGCTCAAAGAGTTAAATGTATTTTTCTTGCTGGGCGTGGTGGCGAACGTCTGTAATCCCAGTGACTCAGGAGGCTGAGGCAGGAAGATCGCGAGTTCAAAGCCAGCCTCAGCAATTTAGTGAGGCCCTAAGCAACTCAGTGAGACCCTGTCTCTAAATAAAATACAAAATAGGGCTGGGGATGTGGCTCAGTGATGGAGTGCCCCTGGGTTCAATCCCTAGTACCAAAAAAAAAAAAAAACAAAAAAAAAAAACGTATTTTTCTTGACTAAGGTTACTAAGCAGAGTTAAGATCAGAACTCAAGTATTACAATCCCTAATCCACATCTCTAGTAACAAGGAATGTAATGCTTTCAGTTCTCCAAAGTCAATAGCAAGGCTCTCTGTAGGTGGAGGTGCTTAGTTTGATTCAATGATCCCACTAAAGAAGATTCAGATCTGAACTCTAGACTTCAGCACTGGACAATTAAATAACACTCTTGCTAAAAACAAGGATGACTGAATTCACTGATAATTTTCTTAATCACCTTTACTTGCAATCTGTGAGGGAGGCAGCGCATACAGTAACAAGCACCCTGGAGAAAGAGAACTGAATTCCTGTCCTGGCACCACTATGGACCTGCTTGGTCTTAGTATGCTCACTGTAAAATGAGGAGTTGGGCTTGTGTCCAAAATTTGGAGGGAAAAATGCTCAACCCTTAAACTGTGAACCCAAACTCATTTCATGAGAAATAGAACTATAATTTAGATGAGTAGCCCATCTTTGTTATAGCTTCTGTCAGTAGGCCTAGAAAAAGGAAGTAGTCTTCAAACAAAATAACAAACTGAATGAGATAAAAAGTGTTACTAAAAGAGGAACAAAACTGTTGTTATCTTTAAAACTTTTTAAACTTTTTTATCAGATATTTTTAAAAGTCTGGACAGTATCTCAGGTTTTTCAAATTGAAAAAAAAAAAAAACAAAGAAACCAAAATTCTGATGGCCAGAATTTAAATGAGTAAGTGAGTGCTATAAGCTTATACCAGCAACCTGTGCTTTTTCAAGGAGACTCACACTGTCACAGGGTTATGAATTTTGAAATGGGATTAGAATGCAAATTCCTCAGTCTGATATCCTTTCCATGCTGTGCCACCTCACCTCTCTGGAAAAACAGCCCCAACCCACACAAACATGACTCTGGATAGGCAAGCACATTGTGTCTAAATTGCAGGGAGGGGCCGGGGCTACCCAGCACCCAACAAGATTACTGACACTCTTCAGCAGAGCCAGGTTAAATCCTGTGGTAAAGAACTACACCCGCCTAAAAATCTCAAATAGTGCACCATTTTTTCTCTGGGAGCCCTTGACTCCCAACACCAGCCTCTGGCAATACCCCTTTCTCCAGATGAAGAAGACACAAAAACAGATTAAGACGAAAGCAAACAGAAAGAAGAGGCCTATGAGTTCTTAATTTGTAAAAGGAGGACCACTGAATCACTGTAATCAGGGCATTTGCAAGTTTCTTTAAAAAGCTGAACTTATCCTACTTTAAATGCCTGCTTGTTCAAAGGCCATTCTTCTAGCACCCACATGATTTCTAAGCAACTTTGCTCATTCCCCTGATTTGAAGAATAAACTATTGTTACACAATAAAGATTCATATCCATGCCAGAAACTCATCTCTCCCATTCCTTCACAGTGTTGCCCCTGCAGGGCCTCTGCTGACAAGAGATGACTGGCTGCATGAGCCCTGCTCCTGTGGTCTGCTGTTGTTCAGTGGTTTGCATTCACCCTTTTTAAGCATTCGCCCCAGCTATCATGAAAATGAAATCAAGGATGGGGAATGACTGAATAGTGTTTTAACACATGTGCTTAATGTTCACCCTCCTCCCCCTCCAAAAATGTAGAGATTTTGAAAGGTTGTTTGAAATGTGCCCCCCAGTCACATCATTTCCCTTTACAGGATGTGCGTAATGGGCAAGATTCAACACTGAAAAAAGGGGGGTGGGGATCTCTATTCTAACAGACTTATCTGAACCAACACAATTACAGAATTATAATTCATAATGGGCGATCTTTTTTTTAAACATGAAAAGTCCTTTCTGAGTTACAAAGCTTGAAGCTAATGGCAAATTACCAGAAAATTATTCCTAACAATGAGCCAGAATGACCAATTTCCTACCACTGCTATGCCCAGCCTTAGGAGCATTGTCTACTAGAAGTCCTACCCCTTTCCACAAAGTCATTTTCCCCTTCCTGACAACATCCTTTAGTCCTGCTTGTCACTGCTTACATTTTGCCTGCTTTCTCTTAAATTGTCTTTACTCATCCTCAACTATCTCAAAGTCACTGCTGACACAGCTCTATCTCAATCCCTGAGTGTTAATCAACTACAAAATAAATACTTACCAAATAAATCTTCAAATGCTGCCTACATGTTATCTCCTTGCCTAAAAGTCATCAAAAGCCTACAGAAGTAGAAGCCAAGGAAGTATCTGAGCTCCATGTTTAAGTCAGTCCACAGCCAGCTCACTTTACCTTTTATCCTTATTTTTTCCTTCCCCTCTACACCAACAGTACAAATCTATCAAACAAGCTTCCTCATTAAACCCCAAGCAAACTCCATACCACCCCACTTCCTCCGCTGGGTCCTTGAGCAAGGCCTCCATTTCTACCTCACATAAATGCTTTCTCATTCTGAACCCTTCACCACTCAAAACCAAAAGGGTCTCTCCCTACTCCCAAGCCATCTGTATCTCTTGTGTTATACTTCCACATATGAATGTCAATCCCTAAGACTTTTTATTTCTGAGAGCAAGACCCATGTCTTACCCATCGTTGCATGCCCATGGCACCTAGCATCCTGCACAGTATCCTAAAGTCTTTCAATAAATACTAAATCAGTTCTTTCTAAAAATCTGTTCAACAGTAAAACCATAATTCTTTAATGAGAACCATCTTAGAAGTATCCTACTCCTATCTCCTTACCTCACAGATAAAAAAGACTAGGGCCTGGGACTTGGCCTAAATCACTCAGTAGGTGAGTAACAAAGCAGGGCCTAAAACCTGAGTTCCCTATCTGTTCCATAGTGATGCCTTTCTGCCTAGTCACATCCTTCAGGACTAGGTCATTCTTCATAACCTCAAGGAAAAACTTCACTGACCCACCTTGCCCAGTGAACTCAGATTTAATTCTGTATCAAATACCTAACTGAAGTCTGATGAGGAAAGAAACTCTGCTTACTCTTTTTCTTCTTCTTCTGTATCCTTCACAACACATAGCATGGAGTTAGGTAGGACTCAGGAGGAGCATAACACTTACAAACAGATTAAGACAGGGTATCTCAACCAAAACCATCTGTTGTGATGTTGTCCATGGAATATATGCCACTGAACTGCAATGTGTGTCACTGAATTACATTCTAACTGAACCACTTTCGATAAATCATTTTGGATAATCCATCAACTTAATCCTCCTCAAAAACTGAACAGAAAATACTGGTAAATTTAATCATATAAAAATTTTAGTTTCTGTTTAAGAAAGATACAAGTCCCAGCATGGCAGTGCATGCCTGCAATCCCAGTGATTTGGGGAGTTCAGGCAGGAGGACCGTAAGTTCAAGACCAGCCTCAGCAATTTAGAGAGGACCTAGGCAACTTAGCAAAACCCTATCTCAAAATAAAAAATAAAAGGGGTCTAGGGGTGTGGCTCAATGGTTAAGGGTCCCTGGGTTCAATCCCCAGTACCCCCACCCAAAAAAGACATATAAACAAACAAAAAAGGGCTTCAGTACTCAAATCACTCTTAGAAATCAAGGGAGGGAACATGAACTGAAATCAATTTCCATGCATGTGTAAGTTTGTCAGGATGAACCCAAATACTATGTAAAACCATAAAATTTAATAAGAGAGAGAGAGAGAGAGAGAGAGAGGGAATTCCCACATATGAAAAAAAATTTTGACTCATTATACTAGCCACATTTCAAGTACTCAACATTCACATGCATCTCTCCTTTTAGACAAACAAGATACAGAACATTTCCAGCTAAGGAACAGTAACCCTAAGACGGTCATTAACATATTTTCTGTGAGGAAATAATTTTATTTCTGGCCTTCCCCTACAATCTAGTACAACTACTTCCATCATAAGTAGCAATCACTGCTCTAAGATGATTTATCTCCAATACATTCTCCCTCTAATTAAAGCACTGTAACAAAATTAGAGAAATACCTTACTCATATCTAAATATATAACTAAATGAAAATATACTTTCAGAAAAGAAGCTGAAAATGACCCATTTGCTTAAGATAAGTTAGAAAACAGCCTGCAGATTTATTTTGTTTGACCAGTTTGTTTTTGTTGTTGCTATTTTAATTGAGTTTGTGTCAAATATTAACAAATAGATTTTCTTAAAAAAAAAAAAAAAAAGAATCAAAGAAAAGAAAAAGAATTGCTGCCCAGCTAAAAGGACAGTGAACAGATGACCGCCTGGAGCTAACTTCAGGGTCCACACAGCCAATGGTTGAGCATCACTTATGCCCAACATGGTGTTCCCGCAATCTGTAGTATGGTTTGATAGCTGCTTTTCCCAGTCTGGTTACTCTCCCATATCCACAGGAGTTTCTTCCCAATGAACCTTTTTTTAGTCCTAACACTGTCTCAGCATCCATTTCCAAAAGAAGCCAAGCTAGGAGAGCACCTTCTAGCCAAGTCAATCTCCCAGTTTTCTGGCACTTGGTAGTCTGGATCACCCAATTCTCTTACACTTTTTTCTTTTTTTTTTTAGTGCCAGGGATTGAACCCAAGGGTACTTAACTACTGAACCACATACCCAGCCCCCTCCCCTTTTTTTTTTTTAATTTTGAGACATGGTCTCACAAAATTGCCGAGGCTGGCTGGCTTTGAATTTAACAATCTTACTGTCTCACCCTCCCAATCTGCTGTGTGTGTGCCACCAGGTCCAGCCTCTCAATATATTTTTGGCCCATGACATACCATGTTCTAAGTTCTTCAAAGATGCCTTTATGGGATCATATTCTACTCTTTTCCCTTTCCCAATCTGGACATTTCCCAAAGTTTACTTTTCAGCTCTGAGTTCTTTCTTTCTTCATAGAAAGCATTTTTTTTCTGATAACTTTAAGTCACCTCTATACTAACGACTCTCCTATTTCTTTCAGATCTTTTTTTTCCATTTATTTTTTTATTTGCTTATTGATTCATTGAGCACAAATGGAGTACAGCTATTGTTTCTCTGGTTATACACAAAGTAGAATCACACCATCTGTGCATTCATATATGTACACAGGGCAATGATGTCTGTCACACATTCTGTTATTATTATTACCCCCCCACCCCACTCGACCCCTCCCTTCCCTCTATGCTATCTATCCTTCCTCCATTCTTGCCACCCTTCCCCCCCGCATTATGCATCGTCATTCATTTATCAGAGAGACCACTGGGCCTTTGGATTTTTGGGATTGGCTGATCTCACTTAGCATAACAGTCTCCAACATCATCCATTTACCTACAAATGTCATAATTTTATTCTGCTTTATGGCTGAGTAATATTCCATTGTGTATATATACCACAGTTTCTTTAGCCATTCATCCATTGAAGGGCATCTAGGTTGGTTCCACAATCTAGCTATTGTGAATTGAGCAGCTATGAACATTGATGTGGCTGCATCACTGTAGTAATCTGATTTGAAGTCCTTTGGGTATAGGCCAAGGAGTGGAATAGGTGGGTCAAATGGTGGATCCATTCCAAGTTTTCTAAGGAATCTCCACACTGCTCTCCAGAGTAGCTGCACCAACTTGCACTCCCACCAGCAATGTATGAGTGTACCCTTTTCCCCACATCCTCGCCAACACCTGTTGTTGCCTGTACTCTTAATAAAAGACATTCTAATTGGGGTAAGATGAAATCTTAAGGTGGTTTTGATTTGCATTTCTCTTATAACAAGGGATGTTGAACATTTTTTCATAAATCTGTTGATTGCTTGTAGATCTTCCTCTGTAAAGTGTCTGTTTATTTCCTTGGCCCATTTATTGATTGGGTTATTAGTGTTCTTAGTGTAAAGATTTTTTGAGTACTCTTTCAGATCTTGACCTCTTGAAACAAGCACTGGTTTACATCACTAACCAATACCAGAGATTTCCAATCTAAATCTACCTCATACAAAACATCCAAAGGTGAACTCATCACTTTTTTCTCCAAAACAGGTGTGCCTCAATTCTGACTTCAGTATCATCATTCCCTTAAACAGAACTATGAAATCTTAGTCTTGTACCGCCTTTTTTTTTTTTTTTTTTTTTTTAAGTTTTCCCTAAATCTAATACAGCTCCAGCCAGTGCCAACTTCTCTCTCTCTCTAATACTCTGTAAAAGATAATGTTGTGTATTTTTTCCTCTCCAGAGTGATAAACAGAGTGACAGACACCTTCAAATTCACACATCATTTCATGGATCAATTTTCTTCAACATCAATTTTGGTAAGAAATAAGTAAATAGAGTTTCTGTTGTCACACATTAAAGTTGTGAATTTTATCTATTCAAGCTTGTACACTTTTATACAGTATGCCCCCCACCTTATCCACAGGGATATGTTCCAAGAATTCCCCAAGAGAATGCCTGAAACTGCAGATGGTACCAAACCCTGTGCATGTTTTTTCCTATAAAAATATACCTATTATAAAATTTAAAATAAATTAGGAAGCATAAAAGATTAACAAAAATAAAAAAGAGCAATTATAACAACATACTGTAATAAAAGTTATTTAAAACTTATGACTGGGTGAGAAGGCACATGCCCGTAATCTCAGAAGCTGGTGAGGCTGAGGTAAGAGGATTGCGAGTTCAAAGCCAGTCCCAGCAATTTAGTGAGACTTTAAGCAAGACCTCAGTAAGACCTGTCTTAAAATTAAAAAAAAAAAAATTTAAAGGGCTGGAGATGACGCTCAGTGGTTAAGTGCCTCTTGGTTCAATCCCTGGTACAAAAATAAATAAATAAAAATAAAATAAAGCTTATGAATCATTTCTGGAATCTTCCACTTTTGGGCCATAGTTCACTACAGGTAACTGAAACCACAGAAGGCAAAACCAGGAATAAGAGGGAAACTTCTGTATGTCTTACCATTCCCATTTAATAGATAAGTTTTTCTGGTGGTGGTACTGGAGACTGAACGATTGAACCCGGGGACACTCTACTACTGAGCTACAACCTCATTCCTTCTTATTTTTTCAATTTTGAGACAGGCTCTCACTAAACTGCCCAGTTGTGCTCCTCCTGCCTCAGCCTCCCGAGTAAGGTAAGATTACAGGTATGCAACAAAGCACCTGGCTAATAATCTTAAAAGACAAGAAAGAAAGTTTCCCAAAGTCACCCAGGTAAAGGACCTCAGAATTCCAATCTAATCCAATCTATTAACAAACAGCATTTGTTTGTCCTATTACCAAATAGCATTTCTCAAAGCACCAATGAGACCTAAATCAGCTGCCCACCAGTTCCTGCTCTCAACTCCAGTATAACAGCTATCTGGCTGAGAATCTACCACCCTATCAACAGAAAGACCTGATGGAAGGCAGATGTGTCCCTTCCTCCAGAGCTGCCTTTTCAGTGAAGTATAATAACACTCCCTATGCCCAGAACAATTTTTATAAAAACTAGTGTCATTTCTGGATGGTATACCATGTGTTAGGTCAAATTGGGCGGCTGCAGGGGGAGGGAGCATGGTCACCTAGCAACACACTGTGCCAGAAGTGACCAACGAGGCAGACCTGCTGACCCTGACGTCCACCTTGGGTCCACCTTTTCCTGGGCAGGACCCCTTGACCCCTTTCCTCTGTATAAAACCCTGAGCAGCCAAAGCCATGTGCGATTTCTCCTGGCTCTCCTACTCCCACCCCGCAGGGCTGGAGATTTCACCCGGGACACACATTCCAATAAAATCAAGCTACTACTTTTGTCTGACTCTGGTGAACCCGCCTGGCGAGCTTCTTTTGCCACCTGCCACCTTTGGGAGCTTTACCCGCCGGGCCCCGCCTGCCCTTTCACAAGTTTTACACCATGCTCATATAAACCACTCTTGTGGTTCAAACTAAATACTGTAAAACTAACTTTTCTTAAAGAATCGAAGAGTACATAAGGCATAGAAAAGTCCTAAGATGAAAAAAATAGTTTTTCAATATTACAGAAATCTCCCTAATCACAAGATCCCCTTAAATGAAATTCAAATATATGCAGCTTTCCTCTGAAACACCTTTCCCTCAATTACTGAGAACTGCAGTTTCAAATAGACAAAGATTAGGAGTAAAAAGAGGAATGCAAAAGCGGTGGCACACGCCTATACTTAAGAAGGCTGAGGCATGAGGCAGGAGGACGGCTTGAGCCCAGGAGTTCAAGGACAGCTGGGCAACCTAACGAGCCCCCTGTCTCAAAAAAAAAAAAGGAACGTGGATGTGAGATGAGAAGAAGAAAATAAGGCTCCAGGTAAAGAAGAAAGGTCCTTTTCCTTATGAAATGCAGCCTTGGGGAAGGTAACAGAAGCTGAGGCAAAGGGCCACCCTACACTCATATTGTGGGAAGGGAACAGAGACATGCAAATGAGGACATGAGAAGACAAATCAGAGTACTCTGCTGAGTTTTGATCTGCTAATTACCACAGATGGGAGAAAGGTTCTATAAATCCATAACACTAAGAGGGAATGAGAAATACATAATTAGGGATGGCATATGCAGCAAGTGGGAAAGGTCACCCCCAAAGACTCTCCCATCTCTAGGTCTGTTACCATGTACATTTGGGAATGTGGCCAAACCCAAAGGAAACACAAAGTGTGGGATCAGGGAAGTTAAGAGATCTGAGTCATAAAATCAGAAATGCACTGGCTAGCCAGGCACAGTGGCACACGCCTGTAATTCCAGAGTCTCAGGAGAGGCTGAGGAAGGAAGATAGCAAGTTCAAGACCAGTCTCAGCAATTCAGCAAGGCAAGAAGCAATTTAGCAAGACCCTGCCTCAAAATAAAAAAGGGCTTGGGATGTGGCTCATTGGTCATGTGCCCCTGGGCTTACTCCCTGGTTCCAAAAAAAAAAAGAAGAAGAAGAAGAAGAAATGCACCAGTTATTAAGATGAAGGGCCAACACCAAAAACAGTGCCTCATGGTCTGCATGTTATCTTTTTTTTTTTTAAGATGTTGATAGACCTTTATTTTATTAATTTATGTATATGTGGTGCTGAGAATCAAACCCAGTGGCTCACACATGCTAGGCAAGTGCCTACCACTGAGCTACAACCCCTGCCCTGCATGTTGTCTTTAATAGGCAAAAGTTTACATATTTTTAAAATTTTAAAAAACAAATTTTCAACTTATGTTACTGAAAAGTTTCTAGCTAGCAAGAAATGTAAAACAGAAATAACCCAGAATTCATTATCACCATTTTTAAGATTTTTAAATGTCTAATGAGCTGCATAATTTTGGTGAACTACGAAAAATATTTACAAAGATTTTATTAGTTTACTTATGACTCTGATCCCCTGACCCCATTTTTTTGTTTTAGTGCTGGCGGTTGAACCCAGGGGTATTTTACCACTATAACCCAGCCTCCTAATCTTTTTTATTTTTTTATTTTGAGACAAGGTCTTGTTACATTTGCCCAGGCTGGCCTTCACCTTGGGATTCTCCTGCCTCAGTCTCCCCAGCTGCTGGAATTACAGTCATGTGCCATTGACACCTGGCTAACTCATTTTCAAAATAAGATATTCTTATTCCTCAACAGAAACAACTTTTACCACAGGGGCTAACAGAAACATAACGCAAAATGATTAGAGAAAAAAACTATACATGCGAAATTCGTAAGAATTAACCACATCTCTGTACACTGTGTTCCACACAATAAAAGCCCTTTCTGCAATTAACTTCCTTTATATTTTTAGCCAACTTCTGGCCTCGCTCAGTTACTGTTGTAACTAGCAAGGTTAAAACTTTTGAGGCAAAATGCCTACTTGTTGGGGCTGGAGTTGTGGTTCAGTGGTAGAGTGCCTACCTAGCATGTGTGAAGCACTGGGTTCGATTCTCAGCACCACACATAAATAAATGAATAAAAAATAAGGGCTTATCAACATCTAAAAAAATATTTTTTAAAATGCCTACTTGTGAACAAAATACAAGATATGCAAACCAATTACGAGATAATGAAAAAGATTGAGTTGAAAAATCTACCATCGAGAAAATAATAAAGCCTCAAACTACCCACAGTGTTCCTCTAAAAATTGTTTTCATTTAGATCCTCACTAGTTATAAGCCCTTTAACATAACAAAGGTACAATTTAAAAAAAAAAAAAAGCTGTTTCTAAAAACAGGATAAAAACACAGAGCCAATGAACTTATTTCAAGACATTTTCAGCCCTTACATGTAATTTACATTCCAACCACAATTGCAAAGTAAAGTTATAATAGAGGTTGCAAAAATTTCACTAGAGTTTGCTATATTTAAGATGAAAAAAACTAACTATAAGAGTATTAACCTTAAGGCACATTGTGATTTCTGGAGAGAATATAAGAAAATGAAAATAATGGTTACCCTCCCAGGGCAGGGAATAGTATGGGCTAAGAGTTGGGAGAAACTTACTTTCTACTTTTGTAAATGCCTTTTTGAATGTTATGAATTTAAACCATGTGTAAATGTGAACTATTCAAAAAAGTCCTTTTAAATATATACTTGTTTAATCACCTTCATTATTGTATCTTCATGGAATTGAATGTATATCTAAGTAACACTGGAATTTACTATCTCTCGGTAAGAGCACTGAAGTACTAAATAATATGAAGATAATTTTTAAATAGCAGAAAAGATAATTACTGCCTCTACTTGAAATAATATAACCTCTACCTATTTCCATCAAGACTGCTTCAGACTTATATCATAACCTAAAAGGAACAATGTCTGTTTCAGGTGGCATATTAATAAGGCCCCTGAGAGTATGAAATCGATACACAAATGACCCTCCATTAAAAAATAATAATATATAAGTGGGTACAGTGGTACACACCTGCAATCCCACCTTTTCAGAGGCCGAGACAGGAGGATCTCAAGTTCAGGGCCAGCCTAGACAACTCAGCCAGACTCTAACTCAAAAAAATATATAAAAAAAAGTCTGAGGCATTGGGTATGTAGCTCAGGGCTTAACTAGCATGTGTGAGGTCCCAGGTTCAATCTCCAGAATAATAACAGTAATAATGAGAACACAGGTAAAAGAAGAGCACAAACACCAAAACCAAGGGAAAAAAGTGGCAAAAAAATTGTTAATACTCAGTTCATCAATATATACCTAGCATTTTCCTATAAAGAAAGGTTTCAATCTCAGCAGTTTTCAGTCTCCTTTTAGTTATCAGAGAGAAAAATAGGGTTGCATTCAAAATGAATAATACAAACAACATAGTTTGTTCTAGAAGGAAACATTCACAAATACAAATTTAAAGGCAAATGCAGAATGTGTTTCTACTGACATCTACTTCAAAATCTCTACACAATTGGAAAAAACTTAACCACTTAGTTTAGTGGCCTTCTGTATTCCAAGCCTGCAAAACAGAATAACATCAAATCAATGTCAATAAAATGAGTTAGCATGTAATAATCAAATTAGGCTAATAATGCCAGAACTGATGACATTAATCCAGAGCTATTCTGAGGCCATAACCCCAGCTATGCAGAAGGCTAAGGTTGGAGGATCATATGTTCAAGGACAGGCTAGACAGTTTGGAGAGGTCCTGTCTCAAAATTTAAAAAAATGAAGAAACAAAGGGCTGGGAAGTAGTCCAGTGTCTCCCTAGGTTCAATCCCCAGTACCACAAACAGAGGTGGGGGACTAATAAAGCTGATGACTTCTAAGGGGTACATAGCCTGTGCAGCTGTAACTCAGGGGAGGAGCCAAAAATCCCACAACTGGAGCTAAAGAGATAGAGGTTCACATATTTTAAGGACAGAGTAGATGTCTGAGTAATATAATCTATATCTAGAGATAAAGAATACATTCTCTAATAGTTTAGTCTCTCAAATTGCTTACCACAATTTAAACTCTTTGAAGGCAAAGATCTGTATTTCTTTTTCTTCCAGGTTTTACTACCATATCATCCTTGACATCAGGCTCAGTGTCCAATATTTGGACATTTTTAGTGTCCATTATATATTTAGTGTATATATCTATTCTCTATGTCAAAAGTTGTGAAGGTAATTCAAAAAGACAAGTTAAAAATACTTTAGAAGCCAGGCACAATGTATATGCCTGTAATCCCAGCAACCTGGGAGGCTAAGGCATAAAGATCACACAGTCAAGGCCAGCTTGGGCAATTTATTGAGACCTTGTTTCAAAATAAAAAATAAAAAGGGCTGGAAGTCGGGCGTGGAGGCACACGCCTATAATCCCAGCAGCTTGGGAGGCTAAAGCAGGAGGATCACAAGTTCAAAGTCAGCCTCAGCAAGGGCAAGACGCTAAGCAACTCAGTGAGACCCTGTCTCTAAATAAAACACACACACAAAAAGGGGATGGAGATGTAGAGTACCCCCCTTGATTCAATCCCCAGCAACACACACACACACAATTATTATTGTATGAATGAATCAACAAATCAAGACAAAAACTCCACTCCTAGCTAATGAAACATGGAGTTTCAGAGTTAGACACCAAAAAGAATACTCAGAAGGCTGAGGGAAGGGGACTGCAAACTCAAGGTCAGCCTGAGCAACTTAGCAAGACTCTGTCTCAAAATAAAAATTTAAGAAGACAGGGGATATAGCTTAGTGGTAGAACACCTCTGGGTTTAATTCCCAGTACAACACACACACACACACACACACACACACACACCCCAAAAAGAAGAAACTTAAATACAAATTTTAAAATATTTTCAATTCCACAAACATTGGCAAGATGAATGTAAATGAATCAATCATTAATCTCAAAGTCTATTACGAAGACAAGGGAGAGAGAAAATACAACTACACAGATGTGTTAACATCTTGTGATTGAAAGCTATGAACTGGGATTTTATACTTCCTGCCAAGCCTGCTATTAAGAATTCCCTGGGGGAAGGGGAGAAAAAAAAATCCCCTAGGGGAAGGTGTGGTGGTGCTTGCTGACTCAGGAGACTGAGGCAGGAGGACTGCAAGTTCAAAGCCAGCCTCAGCAATCCAGCAAGGCTAAGCAATTTGAGATCCTATCTCAAAATTATTTTTTTTTAAAAAAGGCTGGAGATATAGCTCAGTGGTTAAGTACCCAGGGATTCAATTCTCGGTATCAATAAAGGAAAGAAAAAAAAGAATCCCCTAAGCAGCAACAAAGACAATTTTAAATTGAATACAACAAAAATAGCAGAACATTTATGTCATCAATTGGAAAAGAAAAAGGAAAAAAAATGAAGAAAACACTGGCACAAAGTGTAAAAATCTTGGCTCTACACCTAGCCACTACTTACAACTGTGACTTTGGACAAATTACTAAGAATCTCAGAAGCCTCATCTACCATATCTACAAAACTGAGGGGTGATTTTAAAAAAAAAGAATAAACTATTCTCCTCTTAAGATCTTTAAAACAGAAATACTGCTTGAAAGCAAAAAAATTAACATTGATGGTATTCAATGTATATAAATTAATAAACATGACAATTGTAACAAAGAGAGGGTAAAGCAAATTATGTTCTCTGCATTCCTCTTAAAGTGGTAAAATATGAATTCTGAGTAGATTATGAAACTTTGGGTAAGTATACTACAACTTCTACTACAACCACTAAAAAACTACACAAAGATTAGTTAAAAACTCAGCCTTAAAATGGAATAATAGGGGCTGGCGGTGTAGCTCAGGGGTAGAGTGCTTGTCTAGCATGTGTGAGGCACTGGGATCCATCCTCAGCACCACCTAAAAACAAATAAAAGTATTGTGTCCATCTACAACAAAAAATATTTAAATGTATATATTCAAATAATATAGGGTAAAGAGAAACAGAAAACAGAAACCAAATAATAAAATGGTAGCCCACAGCAATAATCACATTAAGGGTAAATAATCTAAATACACCAATTAAAAGACAGTTGTCAGAACAGATGAAAAACAAGACCCAGCAACATACTATCTAAAAGAAACCACTTTAAATATAATGGTAGTAAAAACAGTAAAAAGTAAAAGGCAACTCTATTCATAATCACCAAAAACTGCAAATAACATAAATCTTGGAGGGTGAACAGATAACCAGTGGTACATCCATACAATGGAATATTAATTGGCGATAACAAGGTAACATACTGAGTAAAGGAAGTCCATTTCAAAAGTTACATACTGTAAGACCCATATTATTATATGACACTATAGAAAAGACAAAACTATAGCAATTAGAACAGTGGTTACCAGGTGTTGGAGTGGGGGTTGGGCAATATGAGAACTAACTAGGTAACTATGAAACCCTGGTTGTAATAAGAGTTACACGACTCCTTTACACGTGTTAAAATATGGAACTGTACACCAAAAAAGTCAATTTACTGTATGCTCATTTGTTTTGTTTTGTTTTGTTTTTAAATAAAAAACATGTGGTTGAACTCCAAACCACGATTCCATGAATAAGTAAAAGAGAGGCTGGCAAAAGGAAGACAAGGGAGAATGCTAAGTCCTACTGGCATAAAAAGCTACTACTCAAAAGAACTTCCTGATCACGGCACAAAATATACAAAGCAAACCCAATCTTCAGAAATTTATTCCCAGAAAAGGCTAAGAAAACCACTCATTCAGATCCAAAATGTGTATATTTGAAAATGCCTGTGAATGGCTCTTCTTGTCTGTTTCCATATTTTATACTTTCAAGACGCTGCCAATTTCTCCTGGCTGAGAGCCACTTTCCTTGCTTGGGGTTAGTCAATTTACAAGTATCCCTTTATGTATACCTTACACTCTGACTTAGTGCGGGTTCTTTGGCAGCCACAAAAAAGACTGCAAAAGGAATCACTTTTGCAAGGTGCCAAAAAGATCAGCATTCCCCACCCGCAGCAAACGGCCCTGCCCGTCACAGTTACACCCTCTCGCCCAGTTCCACGTCTGAGGACGCCTTCACAAGTTAAACATCCTGCCTCAGCCCGGCGCTGTGGCCACGCCTGTAATCCCGGCGGCTCGGGAGGCTGAGGCAGGAGGATCGCGAGTTCAAAGCCAGCCTCTGCAAGGGCAAGGCGCTAAGCAACTCAGTGAGACCCTGACTCTAAATAAAATACAAAATAGGGCTGGGGATGTGGCTTAGTGGCCGAGTGCCCCTGAGTTCAATCCCCAGTTTAAAAAAAAAAAAATCCTCCCTCACTGCCCAAGCCTCCCAAAGACGACCGCTGGAGACGGGCTCTGGGGCGTTTTGCCCTTTCCTGAACCGCCCCGGCTCCTCGGGTGCACCTGGCCGTTTTGAGGACTGCCCCGGTGAGGAGCTGCGGCTTTCAGAGGACTCTGCCCAGTGACCCTGGGCAAGTCCCTTCCTTTTGCTGAGTAAGGTGGAAACTCTGGGAAGGTCGTCTAAAGGAAGCTATCCACCACCATCTCAGAGTCCGAAACTTTCCGGGCCCAGCGCGCCAACAGGGACTTGTCCCTCGCGGACGCCACCCCAGCCTACGGCTCACTGGGAGCCTGAGGGGACTAACACTCCCGCCCGACGGCTCCGCCCGAAGGCGAAAAGGAAGCAGAAAACTCCAAATCCCGGTCTCTGCCCACCCCGCCGCGCGGAGGCCTCCGGGTCTCACTCCCGCCCGCCCCTCCCCGCCGCGGCCGCCCGCCGGGTCCCGCTTCCAGCGCCGAGGTGGCGAGCGCCGGCTGAGGCGCGGGGGCGAGGGCGCCCACCTTGAGCTGGGATTTGGAGACTTTGCCGCTGTGGTCCAGGTCCAGCGCGGTGAAGGCGTGCCAGATGGCCTTGAGCAGCTCGTCCTTCAGGCCCCCCATGGCGGCTGCCCTACTGCCCCAGCTGCCCCGGACCGCCTCGCCTGCGCGGCCAGCCCCCGGGCTCCACTGCCGCCCCTCCGCCGCAGCCGCCCGCCCGCGGGTCACCTGACCTCAGCAGGCTCCGCCCCGCCCTTCGGCCCCGCCCACTCAGCCGCGCGTCTGAGGCTGGGCTGCGGGCGGTGAGCCTCGCTGACCTGCACCAGTCAGCATGGGAGAGTCAACACCACCCCAAATCTCTGTAGTTGGTTCCCGGAATAACTTAGGCCATTTTCAGTGCTCTCTTGCCCCCCAAACAAATGCCCCCACCACGAGGAAAAATGCGAGAGCTGGGTGAGCAGCCTGGCCAGCACCGACTGGTGTCTCACACTGAAAAGGGGAGCCCTGGTCCTGCCCCAGGATGGAGTCACAGTCTCACGAGGCCAAACAAGGCCCCAAAAGACCTTGGGCAGAGACTCAAATGCTAGCTCCGCCTCAAATTACGAGGGATACAGAAGAGGAGGGGAAGCAGGGAAGGGCTTTAATGGAAGTTGGTTCATTCCTATCATTTTGCAGTTGCATATTGATGCCTACTCTGTAATGGACTCTGGATGCCATAGAGACAGGTTTTAAGTTGCTTAAGAAAGCAAGGTTGGGGCTGGAGCTGGGGCTCAGTGGTAGAGCGCTTGTCTAGCATGTGTGAGGCACTGGGTTCGATTCTCCCCACCACATATAAATGAATAAATTAAAGGTCCATCAACATCTGAAAAAATAAAAATAAAGCAAGGGTGACTGCGCCTACTAGAAGAAAAAGTAGGCCCAAATCTCCATCCGCTTAGGAATCCAATTCCACAAGATTCCTAAAGCAGAAGAAGTAAAATCAAGATTCAATAAATGGGATTGTATCAAACTAAAAAGCTTCTTCACAACAAAGGAAGTAACCAAGAACATAGAGAGGCTACAGAATGGCAGAAAATCTTTGCCACCTATACCTCAGCTTAATCTCCAGATTATATAAAGAATTCAAAAAACCTAACACCAAAAAAACAACCCAATCAATAAAGGGCAAAGGAACTGAACAGACACTTCACAGAAGAAGAAATATAACAAATGGCCAACAAATATATGAAAAAATATTCAATATTACTAGCAATTAGAGAAATGCAAATTAAAATTACACTGAGATTTCATCTCACTCCAATCAGAATGGCAAAGATCAAGAATACAAGTACTAATAAATGTTGGAAAGGATGTGGAGGAAAAGGTACACTCATACATTGCTGGTGAGACTGCAAATTGGTACAACCACTATGGAAAACAGTATGGAAATTCCTCAGAAAACCTGGAATGAAAACATCATTTGACCCAGTTATTCTGCTCCTTGGTATATACCCAAGGGACTTTAACCTCAGCATATTATAGTAAGGAGGCCACATCAATGTTTATTGCAGCTCAATTCCCAATAGCTAAACTATGGAATCAAACTAGGTGCCCTTCAACACATGAATGGATAAAGAAAATGTGGTACATATACACAACGAAATATTACACAGCTATGAAGAAGAATGGAATAAGGGCATTAGCTAGTAAATGGATGGAACTGGAGGCTGTGAAATAAGCCAACCCCCAAAAACCAAAGGCCAAATGTTCTCTCTAATATGAGGGTACTGAATCACAATGGGGAGGGGGTTTGGAAGTGGAGGTTCACCAAATTGGACAGGGGAATGGGAGCAAGGAAGAGGGGATGGGAACAGGAAAGACAGTAGAATGAATCAGACATAACTTTCCTATGTTCATATATGAATACACGACCAATGTAACTCCAAATCATGTACAACCACAAGAATGGGAAGTTACACTCCATATGTGTATAATTGTCAAAATATACTCTATTGTCAGGTATATCTAAAAAGAACAGAAAAAAAGAAGAAGTCAACAGGTCAGGCAACCTTTTCTTGCTAACCCCTAGCTGTTGAAGGTCAATTCACATCTTAGGAAGGGTTTGACCAGTATAATGCTGTTTCTGTGTTTGGTGGTAGGAAATCTGGGTGTCCATAGCAAATCACTCCACCCATTTTTACTAATCCTAATGGGAGAACCTCTTAAAAGAATATTCAAACCTAAGAGAGTGTCATCCTGAATGTAGTCATTCAATTCATACCTGTTAACAATAGTCACTTGAGCTCTTTGAGCTTTAGATTGTCCACCTGTAAAATGAGGAGATGTTTGAAAAGGTTACTCCCCATGCTAGCATCCTAGGATAATTATTGTCAGTGACTCCAATCTGATTTAATTACACTGCCTCCTCTCCAGTAAACAAATCTGAGCAATATAGAGGGAAGAATAAATGCCAGGAGTTTTCAAAAGAAGATGATTCTCAGATAAAGTGTGGCTTTCCCTTTTTCAATTTCCTTAATGCTGCCACGTTCAGTGGCACACATCTATAACCTCAGAGTTTGGGAGACTGAGGCAGGAAATTGTAGGATTTAGCAAAATCCTGTCTCAAGGTAAAAGTAGAAAGAACTGGGGTTGTAGCTCAGTGATAAAGCACCCCTGGGTTCAATCCTCAGTATCAAAAATAAAAAATAAAAGTTCCTTAATGCACACAAATATACTATATTTAAAGAAAAAAAAGATCATTATAAAAAAGGGAAATTTGAAAAGAGCAGAAAAAGAAGGAGCTGTGTCAATGAGTTTAAGGTCAAAGGGAACAGAGAAAAAGATGGCCCAGTTGAAACGAAGGGGCAGAAGCAAAGGGACAGTGAGCTTCTCACTGTGACAGCCTTGGAGGTATCACCCACTTCATCAGGTCAGGACATTTCTTGCCCTGCCAGATCCGGTGTCTCCTTTCTTTCCCAACTCCAGCCCAAATCTGCCAGTCAGCAAAAACACCTATTTCAACTTCTCATTTCTTCATGCTAACTCAACTTACCCTAGGTAGTAACAAAAAAGGAATCCTCCTACTTCTCAAAGTTCAACTTAACCACTAGATGACACTCCTCCTTCTCTCTGTGTCAGGAAGCTCTAAATGTATTTCAAAACCTTTTTTAATCACAGGGCCAGGACATTTTGCACTTAAAAATTCCTACTTTCTCCAAAATTCCTGTATTTAATAATCCAAATTTTAAAGCAGCATGATGTCATGGAAAGAGCAGAGCTTTTGAATTTAACAGATTATATTCATTTTCTTTTGCTGCATAACCAATTAATCTAAAATACACATCTTGAAAAATAATAAACAGGGCTGGGGATATAGCTCAGTTGGTAGAGTGCTTACCTCGTAAGCACAAGGCCTTGGGTTCAATCCCCAACACCGCAAAAAAAAAATAATAAATAATAATAATAATAATAATAATAAACATTATTTCATATTTTCTGTGATTATCATTGTGATGGGCTGATAGATTTGGTTCCATAGAAATGTTACAGGCCAGGATATATGGGAAATGACTAAACAGACTCCATTTTGCTCTGAGACTCCATGTTATGTAGGAAATTAGCTTCTCCCATGGGAACGCCCCACCTCTGTACCCATCAACAGTTGCTTAGTTTCTCCCAGGGGAACACCCCACCTCTGTACCCATCATCAGTCACTTAGCATGACATGTTTAATAATGCAAAATGGCGATTCTTATATGATGAAAAATTGTTCCCTTTTGATTCCTATGTTAGTAACCATTAGCAACCATTCTTTAGTTTGTACCTAGGTAAAGGTCATTTTGATCCGCTTCCCCCTCTGCTAATGATTTTATGATGTAAGTTTGTAATTTCAAATCATAGTAACAGACACTTGTGATTTATGTGATTTTAGGTATAAGAACCCCTGCAACCCCGTGGTCAGGGCTGTTTGCCCAATAGCCATTTTGGGGGCATTGTGTGAGAGAGTCAGCAGGCCAGCTTAATAAAGACTCTCAAATTTGGACTTCTCAGTGGTGAACGGTCTGTTATTAAGTAGCACCCCATAACAACCATGTGAAAGCTATGCTGGTGCTTTCAAGATAGTTTGTTCCTGCCACAGTGGCACACATATGTAATCCCAAAGACTCAGGAGGTTCCAGGCAGGAGGATCGCAAATTCAAAGCCAAGTTCAGCAATTTAGGGAGGCCCTAAGAAACTTAGCAAGACCCTGTCTCAAAATAAAAAAGCAAAAAGGGCTAGGGATGTGACCCAGGGGTTAAGTGCCCCTGGGATCAATCCCTGGTACAAAAAAAAAAAAAAAAAAAGGCAGGCATAGTAGCAAATGCCAATAAACCCAGCAGCTTGGGAGGCTGAGGCAGGAAGATGGCAAGTTTAAAACCAGCTTCAGCAAAAGCGAGGTGCGAAACAACTCAGTGAGACCCTGTCTCTAAATAAATTACAAAATAGGCTGGAGATGTGGCTCAAAGGTTAAGTGCCCCTGAGTTCAATCCTTGGTACTCCCCACCAAAATTTTAAAAAAAATTTTTTAAAAGTTTATTACCCTGTGCTGATTGCTTACTGAAGACCTAAGTTATTCCCCATGTGGACCAGCCTGCAGGCAGCTTGAATGTCTTTACAACATGACAGCTAGCAAGCAATCCAAGAAAGAGAAAGGTGAGATCTGCAATATCTTTTGATTGTACTCCAAAAACTATTAGCCATCATATGTGCAATGTTCTACTGATCACTCAGGCAAACCTACTTCATGTGAGAGGGAACCAAAACAGCCTGAATACCAGTAGGCAAAAATCATTTGGGGCCAACTTGGAAGCTGGCTACTGCACTGATGTAGGACAGAATCCTGGCTTCCCCATTTTCTCACTTATGTTGACTATGGGACTTCATTTCCTTGTATCTAAAATGAGGAGGCTAATATTTATCTTGTGAGGCTGATAAGGACAAATGAAAGACTAGCATATATGAGACACAGAATTACGGAATCTGACAACTGTTGATGCTTAGCTTGTGTTATGATTTTGTATTGTGTCAACTTAGCTAAGCTGAAATTTAGTTCCCCAAATGTCCTTTACCAATAAGGTTTTAGGATAGGATTGGCTGCAAGAGAAATTTGTGTAAGATTGGGAAGGAGCAAGTGAAGCAGCAGCCCTTGTACTCTGATGGTTGATGTAGGGTGCCAGATGCTGCTACAGATCAGGTAGTTGTTACTGAAGTGTTCACACATTTCATTGGCACAGAGCAGCAGCCAGTCCAAAGCTCTCCAGCTCCCACTAGATTTCCTGTCAGCTCCTCCAAACCCCATGGCAAGCCCCAGGGTAAGGATTGTAGGTTAACAGTGAGGGCAACAGCTTATTCTATAGATCACATGCTCATCAAGGACAGAGATAGCTGTGAGCTCCATTTTGTCCTCATGGGTTCCAGTTTGCTCTGTGGATTCTAATTTGTCTTCACTCTCCCCGAATTCAATTCAACTGCTAGCCCTGAGGACTATCAACTTAGGGCCTGTTACTGAATACAGAGGACATAGCCTTCCATAGACTTCTCCAGAAGCTTTCCTTTGTTGTCCCTAGTTGGTGACTTTTCTCCGACTGTCTAGCCATTTCCTTCCATATTTGAACTTCCCCAGCTTCTCTTGCAATTGTGTTGTACCTAAGCCCTATAATAAATCCTGTATTCCATAGTTGAGCTGTTTTCCAGATCAGCTCCTGATACTGACATTGGTGAATTTGAATTCTTCTATAACAAAAACCACGAGACATGGACTTTGGGGTGGGAGGGTAGAAGCTAAGAGGGCCTCAAAATGAAGCCTTGAAGGACAGTGAGGGAGTTGGTATTAAATATTGATTTTATGAGTTAAATATTGATTTAATGAGTTAAAAAAAATTCATCTGTTGAAGTCCTAACCAGTACCTCAGAATGTGTTCTTATTTGGAGATAGGGTCTTTATAGAAGTGATTCAGTTACTCCAGCTCAGGAAGCTGTAATTCCACCAACTCAGGAGGCAGAGGCAGGAGGATTGATTGCAAGTTCGACACCAGCGTCAGCAATATATCAAGGCTCTAAGCAACTCAGTGAGACTGTCTCAAAATAAAATATAAAAAGGGCTGGGAGGCCCCTGGGTTCAATTCCCAGCACCAAAAAAAAAAATAGAAAGGGGTGGGGTTATAGGACACGCAGATCCTAGGTTCAGTTCCCAATCTCTCTCTCTCTCTCTCTCTCTCTCTCTCTCACACACACACACACACACACAGGCACAGAATAAGAAGAAGCAGAAGCAGCAACCCAAACTTAAAAGGTATACAGGAAAAAGATACCGAGTGTCAAAAGAGAAGCATCCAGGTACCCTTGGAATTCAGGAAATGCCCATGAACTTTTGAAATGCAAAATAAGCTATTAGAGAGCAGCTCTAATTAGAGAGCCACAGGGTAGCCCCATCTTTGGGCTCATCCTTGACTCGAGTTCTCAACCGAATTCTCGGTTGAGAACCATCTCACCTCGAGTTCTAGAGAACTCAACTCAAGTTCTCAGTTTTGTCTCAGAGTACAAAAAGTACTCTGATGGGAGGGCAATACACAAATGCAAGCACAGGAAAAACTGTCCCCCAAACTGTGTAACTCTGCCTCAACTCCACCTCTAGTTCAGCCCCTAGCTACTGTCCCTCTATAAATATTAAGATCTCAGAGCAAGAGGTTGCTGTGTCTCCCTCTGGAGATGGCCTGCATTCTCCCTTGAGTGTGTGTTTCTTACTTTACCCCCCAAAACGTCTCTCTCTCTTGAGATACCCCACATTCTTGTTGGAATGTGTATCTTTCCTAAATCAATCTAGCTGTTTCTCCCACTGATGGATGCTGAAATTCTTTCCCCAGCATTGTTCACCAAAGACCCAACTTGTCCTGAGTTGAGGTCCCCGGCTCTGGGAACTCCTCTGGTGACAGACTGATGTGTACAACTGTGCTTTGCTGCCTGGAGCCCAAAAGAACTAGCTGAATCCTTAAACTCTTCAGTCTCTGTAAAGATGATGTCCACCAATATTTTGTCAAAAAGTTGTTAAATAAGACAAGTAGGAAACCCAGGCCCAAAGCACCAAAAATTTAGCATCTTGTTACTCCACATGTCCTGCAACACAAATGCTGACATACCGCTCTGAAGAAACTGCATACTAAGAAAAATAAGGATGAGACTGCAGGAAATGCAAAACTGTTGGCCAAGAGAATGAAGAAGGTCAAAGAAAAACATCAGGCACAGATTGCTGAGATGCAGACTGTCCTCTCGGAGCTTCAAGTGCAAGCTCTCAGAAAGCAAGGCTTCAAAAATAAGAAACAAAGTAACAAATAGTAATCCCAGCAACTCAGGAGGCTGAGACAGGAGGATTGCAAGTGTGAGGCCAGCCTCAGCAATCTGGCAAGGCCCTAAGCACCTTGGCAAGACCCTGTCTCAAAACAAAAAAATAAAAAGATTTAGGGATGTAGCTCAGTGGTAAAGTGCTCCAGGGTTCAATCCCCGGTACCAAAAACAAAAAAAGAAAAAAAGTAGTTTACAAATAAATAAAATCAGATCTTTGAAAAAGAAGAAAACAGGCATAATGCTGCACATCTGTTATCAAAGTGACTTGGAAGGCTGAGGCAGGAGGATCAAAAGTTCAAGGCCAGTCTCAGCAATTTAGCGAGGCCCAAAGCAACATAACAAGACCCTGACTCAAAATTCTTAAAAAAGGACTAGAGATAGTGTTAGCACAAAAAGACCTGGCAGGACACAAATTTCAAGGATCATCTCAAAGCCTTTATTCAGCAACAGAATCATGCTTCTGATGGACCCACTTTCATGGTGGAAAATGAACCACTGGACAAAGGAGGGGATTGGGCTTATATAGGTGACATGGAGAGGTTTGGAATTTGGGGTCTGTTTTACTGGGCAAAATGGGAGGAGGTCTCGGGTCAGCAGTTATCTGGGATTTGTCTTACTGGACCAGTTGGAGGGCCTGGCATCAGTGGTAAGGATCTGAGATTTACCTTTTATTGGGCCAGATGGAGGGTTCGGGGTCAGTACTTGGTATCTGGGAAAGGATTTGTTTGGGAAGGATCAATACTTTGGCCTCGTCCTAGAGTCTGTCATTTCAGACTTGATGGATAACTCCTCCCCAGGGCCTGTCTTGTCACTGGGGAAAAATGTATTGAGAAAGGATCAATGTATTACCTTTTCCCTCATTCCCTCTCCCTGGACCACATTATTTTGGGGTTTGTCATTTTCTATATCCAACAGATAGAATAGAGCTCAGTGGTAAAGCATCCTTGGTTCAATTCTGAGTACCATTAAAAAAAAAAAAAAGAAAGAAAGAAAGAAAAGAAAAAATGACAGAAAGAAGAAGAAACCAGGCATAGTGGTACGCACCTTTAATCCCAGCTCTAGGGAGGCTGAAGAGGATTTCAAGTTCAAGACTGACCTCAGCAACTTAGGGAAAACCTATCTTAAGATAAAAAGGGAAAGGGTAGGCTGAGGATGTGGCTCAGTGGTAGCACATTTACCTAGCATGCACAAGACCCCAGGTTCAAGCACTAGCACCACAATAAAGAAAGAAAAAGAAAGAAAGAAAGAAAGAAAGAAAGAAAGAAAGAAAGAAAGAAAAGAAGGAAGGAAGAAAGAAAAGAAAAGGCTGGGGATGCAATTCAGTAGCAGAGCACCCCTGGATTCAGTCCTAGTACCACAAAAAGGGGGAGAAGAGAAAGAGAAAGAATTGTTTAATTTTTCAAGCAGAATTTAGAGGGGGTATAAATAAGTCAAGATTAAAATAAAAGTGATTCTAATCTCCAGTCTCTCCCAGCAAAAGATTCTCACAGCAGGAAATGACTTAATAGTAAAGATTAAATCCAGCACATTTCAAGTAAAGTATGACCTCTGGGTAAAAAAAATCTCTGGTGTTCTCTCAACTCAGGGAATAACTGTAAAATTAAAAAATATTCTTCCTAAATACTCCCAACTTGACAAAAAGACTCCAATAATTTTAACAGCATTATCATAGAGGACCTTGATTCCAAGTCCAGGAAAGAAAGGGGATTGTCTTTGAGACGTTAAAGAGTGACTTTTGCCTAGATGAGTGAATCTTGGTACTATGAATAGAAAGCCCATAATGTTTTTAAGAGACTTGTATTGGTAGATGCACCAGCAACTTGAACTGAAGAGGAAAGAGATAATTCAAGGTGAAAAGAGGCCTCAGAATAGCAACTTTACATGAGAAAGAAGCAGACTGAGATATTCATTTGCAAACACAGGCTTGCTTTTTTTTTCCCCCTGGTACCAGGAATTTAATACAGGGGTGCTTAATAACAGCCATATTCCCAGCCCGTTTTATTTTTTATTTTGAGACAGGGTCTCACTAAGTTGCTTAGGACCTCACCAAGTTGCTGAGGCTAGCCTTGAATTTATGATTCTCCTGCCTCAATCTCCAAGCTGCTGGGATACAGGTTTGTGCTACCAGCACACAGGCTATTTCTAATGAAATAAGAAAAATAACAAAATGCTGAGCCAAGAGCCTAAAAAAAGAGCCAAGAATCATAGAACCATTCCCATAGAGCAAGACTCCATCCATGTGTCTGGATGGAGTTCAGAATTTCTATGGACCAGTGACTGCTATATGTTTCACATCCTTCCTCCCTGCATCTTTTTAAATGGGAATGTTTATTCTAGTTTTACCGTCCTTACATCATCCTTACCACTGGCTAGTGTACAAAAAAGAGTTAACAGGTCTGACTGCTTATCCTTAGAAAGATCTGTTTATACAGCTGGCCTTTGGGTGGTGACTGGGAACTTAGATTCAGGGAAGGTTCCTACTAGTAACTAATAGAAGCAGCCCTCTATGCATATGTTTTTTATATAAACAATAAGGTTTCTGCTGAAACTTCAGGTTTCATTGAACTTTCCTTCTTTCAAAAAGACTACAGTTTGGGTACATGTCAGACATAAGCTACTTACATGATAAGCTCTCAATAAAAAGGAACAATAAAAGCCCTGGACACTGAATCTCTAATGAGTTTTCCTGGTTGGCCACATTTCACATGTATTTTCCCAACTCATTGCTGGAGGAATTAAGCATATCTTGTGTGACTTCACTGGGAGAAGATTTTGGAAACATGTGCCTGGTTTTCTCTGGATATTGCCCCCATGAGACTTTTCCCTTTGCTGATTTTGCTCTTTATCCTTTTGTTGTTAATAAATCTTAGCCATGAGTATAAGCATGTGCTGAGTCCCATGAATCTTACTAGTGAATCACTGAACCTGGGGTGCTCTTGGGGACACCAACACAGGCAGAAACGGGACAGATAACTTATCTCTTTAATTTATAGTCCTCCAGACTAAGGTGTCTCATCCACACCTGACACTAATTTATATGAGATCCTGTACTGCAAGCCAGTTCTATGAAAAAAACTTGAATTGTGGTGGCTAGGATGAGGTGGGGTCTGTGAGGGATAATCCATAAGGTGGCTGTTGTTTCATCCTTCCTTATAGGCGCATGCTGCTTCTCATATCAAAAGGCAAAGTTTAATTCCTCTTCCCTTGGATTTGGGCTGGACTTGGTGATTTGTCTGTCTAATGGAATGTGTCAGATGTGATAGCCCGAGACTTCTGAGACCAGGTCATAAAACACCTTATAACTTTCACCCAGCTTTCTTGGAATTTTCTCATTTTTGGAATGAGAAAAGGATAAAGAGCAAAATCAGCAAAGGGATTCTCATCTTGGAAATTTGCTGCTTTGCTGCAGGAAGCCAAGTCATACGGAAAGACTACACAGACAGAGAAAGCAATGCTGGCTAACCCCCAGCTATTTCAACTATACCAGCCCAGACATCAGATATGTTCATCAAGGCACCATCTTAGACACTCTAGTCATAGCAGACACTATTTGGAGAAGAACCAAAGCCCCAGACCTATATGACTCTAGTCAAGTGGTGTCCACCACTTCCAACCTGTTGAGCCAAACCCTCAGACATTGGGAAGCAAAGACAAGGCATCCCCACTGCGCCCTGCTCACTAGGATCTCACTAGGTCACCCAGGCTGGCACTGAACTTCTGGGTTCAAATGATTCTCTTCCCTCAGTCACCTGAGTAGACGGGACTACAGAATTCACTACTGTACCCAGCTTTACAATATTTTTAAGGGCTGGGGCTGTAGCTCAGTGGCAGAGCACTTGCCTAGCATGTGTGAGGCACTGGGTTCAATCCTCAGCACCACATAAAAATAAATAAAATAAAGGCATTCTGTCCACCTACAACTACACATAAAGATTTCTTTTAATATGTTTAAGCTAGTTTTGGCTGCATGGACTGTGTTCTTTGAGACTATCTTTTATTCAGGACTAGCTGATGGCTTTCTGTGTGTCACAAATAAAGAGTATTCCTTCCCCTTGGACTGCACCCCAGACTGTCCAGTCCTTTCCTACTAAGTCCTACAAAGTGGGGGTTAAAAGAGTGTATACAGATGAACATGCCGATCTGTTGAGAACAGGGAAGATTTCAAAGAAGGAATACAGTCAGGGTAGTGCAGATGTGTAATCCCATCAATTTGGGAGTCTAAGGCTGAAGGATCACAAGTTCAAGGCCAGCCTCAGCAGTTTAGTGAGGCCCTCGGCAATTCAGTAAGACCCTGTCTATAAATAAATAAATAAATAAATAAATAAATAAATAAACAAATAAATGGCTGAGGATATGACTCAATGGTAAAGTATCCCTAAGTTAAATCCCTGGTACTAGAAGAAGGAGAAGGAGGAGGAGGAGAAAAAGGAGGAGGAGGCGGAGAAATTGACAAGGAATCTGAATCGTAAAGGATGAGTTGCAGTGAACTGGAAAAAAATGGGGAAGGAAACTTCCAGATAGAAAAACCAACCTGAAAAGGGACTGGTTTAGTCAAGAAACTCAAGTGAAGACCAGTGTGGCTGGAATATGGCAAGTGCTGGGGAGACCACTGAGATGACAGGAGAAACTGGAGACACTAGCAACCAAGTCCAATAAGCCAGGAGCACCAAACCTGTCAGTTAGCTCTGTGGAGCTCTTATCTTCCCCCAAAGGCCTGAAGTACCACTGTAATCAGTGGGAACAATCAGCAGCAGGAAACAGAAATGCTGAATGTCTATGAGTGTAGTTGGCAGATGTGGGAGTGGTATCCGGCCCCCGGCCACTGGGCTCAGCAGCAGCTGATAGCATCTTCATTACCACCATTAATCTGGGGAGGGAAGGGAATTCTGGCTCCATGGAAAAGTTCATAAGCCAGTCTAGGGATTTAAGCAGAGGTTTGGGGAGTCAAGCCTGCCTCATTGTAGCTACTCACCTGGCCAAAACAACATCCCTCTCTGTCTTGGTGGGGGCGGGTTATTATAAGGAATGAGCAAGGTAATAACAGCTGTGAAAGCAGGTCATAATCACTAGAGCCCATCCAAATGGGAGGGATGACAGTGACAAATAAGAAAAGGAGAGAATATTAATAATAGAGTTCTGATGCCAACAAGAACAAAAGCCTCTCTAGTTTGCTCGAGGTGCAAAAGCGGCAAAATCTGATCTTTTAATGATGAGAACTGTGTGACAGTGCCAACACTGAAAGAACTCTCAGAGTTCATTAGTTGGAGTTCAGGCTGAGTCCAGCCTTCTACACAAAATCCCAATTTAACAATTCTCCACTGGGACCAGTGCCAGAACTACTGCCACACTGAATGCATGAAACTCCATGTCAGCCTAAGCCACTGAGGATAGGAGTAGAGTCAGTCAGACACAGTGGAGCAGGACACAGTGGAGCACAGCTGACATCCCAGCAACTCAGGAGGCTGAGGCAGGAGAAGCACAAGTTTAATGTCAACCTCAACAGTGCAGCAAGACCATGTCTCGAAAGCACAAAAAAGGCTAGAGATGTAACTCAGTGGTAGAGCACCCCTGGGTCCTTCCCCCATACCACAAAAGAGAGAGAGAGAGAGAGAGAGAGAGAGAGAAAGGCTAGAGTCAGCAGAAGCTTATCAGAAATGAAGGCTGAATTTTGAGAATTCAAATTCACAGATGGCTGTAGAAGGGAAGGAAGGACATTCCACAAAGAAGGAGCGTCATGTGCAGAAGTGTGGAAGCAAAAAAAAAAAAATTATGTGAAAGATGAAGGAGAAGAAAAAATATAGGAGAGTTTTGGAGTTTTGACTAAGATTCTTTAGTCTTTGAAGTCAGAAAGGTCCAAGAGAGAATCATTTTTAGGACACAATGAATCTAAAAACCAGGTAAACCCACAACAAACATCACACTTCATAGTGTAAAACTGAAAACTTTTCCTCTAAGGTCAGGAACAAGGCATGTATGCACACTCTTGCTGCTTGCACATAATGTAGTGCCACGCCCACCACTATTCCCCCCAGTGCTTGATACGGACGGTTCCACTGGGAATAATGAAGATTCTTGCATGGTCTAATCTTCTGGGAAATGTGGACGTGGCATGCTCTTTCTTGTTTTCGTGTTATTGCTTATTGTTATTGGTAAAGATTTCAGTAGATAATCAGACATTAAGTGATTTGGAACATAAAAATAACACTGCTCAAGCCTTAATTGATTTCATATTAATATTACCTTAAGCAAACAGGAAAAATGTTGTGGGTCAGATCAACAAAACCCACTGCTCTCAGTTAGCTTAATGCAGCCAGACGGCCTGTCTGCTTTAACCCAAACCAGAATGTGCCCCCCTCTTAGTGAAACTGTTTTCACAGTTCAGGGACCACAGCAAATTGCATATAAGATTGATGGGAAGCTGTATCTTGGGTGTCAATTAACTATTAACAAAAGGAAGTTCCACTTTATATACTATAGACAGGTCAAAAGGTATTTATGCTGCATATCAGCCACCCAGAGATGTCTAAAGTACAACTGTTACCCTTGACATAACTTCAAATCATGACGTGTTAAACCTATAAGGATAGCCTCGGCCCTTACATTCCTAGTAAGACGAAAACCAGAACCAGTTAATGGTTTAGCGATGTTTTGTTTAAGTAGAGCTTGATTTGTTTTGATTATATGTATGTCCATCACATTCCCTTAGAGCTTTACCACCTCCCCTTCTATGTAACCTCAAAAGAATGTACTCAAGCTGAATGTATATATATACACACATATATACATATATATATATGTAGATAGATAGATCATGTGTGAAACAGCAGCAGCTAGAGTGAACTTAGAATTTAGCCATGTAAAAGTAAAGTTACAACTAAGCCTCAGAATCTGTGTCACTTTATTCTTGTCGCTGACGCCTTCCCCTCACCGAGCTGTGCCATGACCCCTGCTAAGGCTGGACCTCGGCAATGTAGTACTGTAATTCCTAGCCAGAGCAATCAGGCAAGAAAAAATAAAAATATAAGGCATCCAAATAGGAAAGGAAGAAGTAAAATTACCTCCATTCGTACATTGTATGCTCTTGCATGTAGAAAACCCTAAAGACACACACACACACACACACACACAAATACTCTTGGAGCTAATAAATGAATTAAGCAAACTTGCAAAATACAAAGTCAAATACAAAAACAGTTGCATTTCTATACACTCCAGAATAATTCAAAAAGGAAATTGTGAAAACAATTCTATTTACAATAGCATTTAAAAGAATAAAATACTTTGGAATTAAATTAACTTACCCAAGAAGGTGAAATGTTTCTACAGTGAAAACTATAAAACATTGCTCAAAGAAATGAAAGAAGACATAGCTAAATGGAAAGTTATGTGTTCATGGGTTGGAAAACTTAATATTGTTAAGATGTGCATACTACCCAAACAATCCATAGATTCAATGCCATTCCCATCAAAATCATAATGGGATCATTTGCAGAAACCTGTCCTACAATATATATGGAACCTCAAAAGACCCTGAGTAGCCAGAATATCTCAAAAAAAGAAGAGTAAACCTGGAGACCTCACACTTCCTAATTTCAAAACAACTATAGATCTAACATAATCAATATATATGCATATATATAGACTATATATTTCTGAAAATTCAGAAATAAACCTTCACATATGTAGTTAAATGATTTTTGACATGGGTGTCAAGACTATTCAATAGAGAAAGACAGTCTTTTTAACAAATGATGATGCAGAAACTGGGTATACACAGTCAAAAGAATGAAGCTGGAATCTTAGTTAACATCATACATAAAAATTAACTCAAATGGGGTTGCTGCTGCTCAGCAGCAGAGTGCTGGCCTAGCAGACCAGTCTTCAAGGACTGGGTTTGATCCCCAGCACCAGAAAAAAAAATTAAAAATGAACCAAAGACCCAAATGTAAGACCTAAAACTAAAGGAACTCTTAGAAGAAACCACAGAGCAAAAGCTTCACAACATTAGATTTAGTGATGTTTTCTTGGATTTGACACCAAAGACACGAGCAGCGGAAGAAAAAATACAAATTCATGGGGTTAGGGGTGAAGTTCAATGGTTAAAACACCTGCCCAGCAAGTGGGAGGCTCTGGATTTGATCCCTAGCACCGCAGGGGGAAAGAGACTAAGGAAGTGCAGCCCCAGAGATCCAAAAGCCCCCCAATCCCTAGTCCTACTTAGACCCACTCTCCCTTCAGAGAGTCTCCTTTTAGAGAGTTTGTGCTAAGTCAATTCTTAGGGTACATGTAGCTCAGTGGTAGAGCATTCACCTAGCATGCACAAGACACTGAGTTCGACCTACAGCGCTGAAAAAAAAATCAAAAACAAACAAACAAACAAATATCCAAAAACAACTCGTCTTTGCCTAAGTATAGGAAAGCAATGTAAATTAAAGCAAACCATATTCAAATTTGAATGCCCAATGCTTCTCTGCCTTCAACCATCCATGAGTGTAAACCTATACGTGTGAATTAATGGATGAAATTTCAGCCTCTTTGACTTGGGAATGGCAAAGAAAGCTCCCTAGTCTGATCAGCTCCTGCAGCTTGGAGAAGGCAAGCTGAGGAGAGAGCTGGAAGCAGCTCTGAAGCCCTTCTGAACTCCTAGTTCAGAATACTCCTAGTGTATTCCTATGGCTCCCTCTTTCCCAACACCTTTGTCTAATGGTTTGAATTCAACCATTCAAATCCATGGTTTGAATCTCATGGAGACATGTAACTAATCAACGTGGAAATTCTGGGCAAATACTAGGATCTAAGCAGGACAGAGTAAATGCTGGCATCCAAGGTCCAGTTCAACTTCAAGTTGAATATTTCCATTTCCTCTGCACCTTAATTGGCTCTCAAGGACAGAACACCTCAGGCCTCTGACTCAACCCAAGAACAGGATGGAAGAGGGCAGTAGAGAAGAGGTTGTCACTCTCCAGGTCATCTTCTCCCTCAGGGGAACACAACATACATCTCCCTCCCCCTGCCAATTTTTTGCTCTCTTTCTTGCTCTATGCTTTCCTTACTTCCTTTCACAAATACGCATTGAGTTTCTCTTCTGCATCAGATTTTGTGCCAGGCACTAGGAATCCAACCATGAAACATAAGGCCTCTTCAACCCATCCCCACCCTGACTCCACCCTGGCTCTGCCCCAGCCAGCTGTGGATTTAGAGTTTTGTGGAGGCCCTGCCCCTTCTGATGGTGACCTGAAGAGGCCTCATCTCTTTCCTCAGCTAACCCTTAATCTACTTAGTAGAGCTACCCTAGGAAAGAGCATTGGGTCTGCAGGATCAGTTTTCTTTCTTTATGACATCGGATGAATGCAACCTCTTGTAAAACACCATCGGACCTTCTGTTTACCTGGTTATTATATTGCCAACCGGATCATTCAGTTTCTCCTGTTCTTGGTACACTTCCTTCTATTTTACATAACTCTGATTTACTTGCAGTTCCCTATACATTCTTTTCTCTTGCTATGATTTGAAATGTCCCTCTCAAAATTCAAATTGTAGCCAGGTGCGGCAGCAGGCACACGGCAACCCAGGAGGCTAAGGGAGGAAGATCACAAGTTTGAAGCCAGCCTGGACAACTTCATTAACGACACCCTGTCTCAAAACACGAAAGGGTTAGGGATGTACCTCAGTGGTAGAGCGCCCCTGGGTTCAATCCTTAGTGCTGGGGGAGAAAAAAATAAATAAAAACTCATGTTGAAATTTAATCCCCATTGTAAGATATTAGGGTAAAAACTTAACCCAACTATAGTATTTAGATGTGGGACCTTTTAGACATAACTAAGGTTAAATGAGGCAAAAAGGGTAGATATCTAATTCCACAGGACTTTGGCTTCATAACTAGAGGAGACCAGAGCTGGGATGTTCTGTCCCACCTTGTGATGCTCTGTACTGCCTTGGGATTCTGCAGAGTACCCACCAGAGAGAAGGCCCTCGCCTCACAATCTTGAACTTCCCAGCTTTCAGAACTAAGAACCAAATAAACCTTTATTATTTATAAATTATCCAGTTTGTGGTATTCATTTATAGCAAAAGAAAATGGACTAAGAGATCCCTCACTACAGAGAAGTGTATATCTACATTTTTTTTTTATTTTTTATTTTTAGTTGTAGATGGCCACAGTGCCTTTATTTTATTTCTTTATGTGGGGCTGAGAATCAAACCCAGTGCCTCACACATGCTAGGCAAATGCTTTGCCACTGAGCCACAACCCCAGCCCTATATCTACATTTTACACACAAAATATGCTTAACAGGAGAAACAAAACAGTCAAAAATATTAATATCTGCTTTTGAAATTAGTAAGAATTTAAATATACCCTGTTATATTTATCCCCCTTTGTGTTATAATTAGTTTTCATAATATTTCTTGTAAACTTTTCATTTTGATTTATGAGTTTTTAAAAATGTTATAATTCAATGTAATTATTATTATGTTTTGATGCTCAAAAGAATAACAATGTAGCAAGTGGGAACCCTCTTTGATGGGTTCCATTGGTCAATGGGCATGATTTCAAATATTTCTTTAACTTCATTTTGTTTATTATATGTTTTTAATGTGGTGCTAATGATCAAACCCAGTGCCTCACATGTGTGAGGTAAACACTCTACCACTGAGCCACAACCCCAGTCCAATTTCAAATATTTTTGAAAGCAGCCCTTTCTTGAATGTTATACACCCCTCTTGATTTTTCCTTCCCACAGTCATGGAATTGATTGTGCTTGCAAACTTTGATTTCTTTTTAAGGCAGAGTAGAATCTAAAATCAGGGTGCTTGGGTGTGTGAATCAACTTTGCTGGTGAACAGAAGGACACTGTTTCCAAGTGAGAGACCTGAAGAATATTTTTTTTTGTAAGGCCATTGACTTATATTAAAACTTTCCATGTTTATCCAATTCTACTATTTTGGTTCTAATACAAAAATTTAAGCTGCGGAGGTGGCCCATGTCTATAATCTCCTATAATCTCAGTGATTTGCAAGGCTTAGGCTGGATGATCACAAATCCAAGGCTGGCCTTGGCAACTTAGTAAGACTCTGTCTCAAAATAAAAAAGTAAAAAAGACTGGGGATGTAGCTCAGTGGTAGAGCACCCCTGGATTCAATTCACAGTACTACAAAGAAGAAAAAAGTAATCTACTCTACCACATAATTCATTAATTCTGAACCCCTAATCAAATCAATTCTGGTAACCTCTTGTCTTTTGTAATCTTTGTTTGAATCATCTGCCATGATCCAGAACTTTGTTCAATGATGCAAATTTGTTTGCATTCATTTTTGGTCCAAAATAAATTTAATGCTCAACTGTCAGACAGATTTTCCAGTTAACTGCGCATGTCTATACCTTGGCTATTTATAAATGACCTGTGTTCCGCTTCAATTTTAATCCTTTTTTGGAAGAATCTGGGTATAAGTATGAAATAAGTGAACAGCTAAACATTATAATCAAAAAAAGCTTGATAACGAAGAAAATCTGGTACAGTAAATGTCTATTTCATGAGTTGTTATTATATTAATAAGATAATTAAGCATGTATATATGTAAAAGTTTGCATAGATGATGATCATATACACGTGAAGGTCAGTGGGTCATGGATTAGATGGGAGGAAAGATAGGGAAAGGCGCAAAGTGTGGAAAGGAGCAGGAAGCTACTCAGGGGCCACAGTTGATAGTTCAGGAATGATAATCCAGCAGCACACACATGGCAAGTCCCCTTTGAGTCACCAGCAGAAGAGACGGGACCTCTAACAAACCCTACATCCACAAGGGAAAGGACACACCTGCATTCATTGTTGGATCCCCAGTGCCTGGCACAAAGCCTAACACAGAGAAGATGTTCAGTAAATATTTGTGAAAGGAAGAAAGTAAGGAGGGGAGGGACAGAGCAGATTCCTAATATATTAGGTATGTTATATTTCTAGTCATTCCGAACAAGTGGATCTCTAGAATATCACAAAGGTAGAACAATTAATTATATAATACTAAGCAAAAAGTTAAAATACTTAATTCTGGGAAATTCCCTATGAAGGCATAGGTGTGACAAGCATCACTGACAGAGTGAGTAAAGTTGAGCATTTAAAAGGATGACCTCCACATGGCATATGATTCTGTGTGCATAAGATGTCCAGACTCTGCAAATCCACAGAGACTGAAAGTGGACTGATAATTACCTAGGCTGGGAGGAGGGAGGAAACGGAGAGTCACTACTAATGGGTTTCTTGCTGGAGTGATGAAAACATTCTAAAACTGAATACAGTAATGGTTTCATAATTCAAAATATAGTGTCCCCAAAACTCAAGGGTTGAAAGTGTGGTCCTCAATGCAGCAGTGTTCAGAGGTGGGATCTTCCAGTAGTGATTGGGTCATGAGGGCTCTGACCTCACGGAAAGATTAATCCATTTCTGGATTCATAACTTAATGGGCTATTGAGAGGTGGTGGAAACTTTGGGAGGTGGAGCCGTTGGAGGAACTAGGTCATTGAGGATGTGCCCTGAAAGAATACATTCCGTGCCTGGTCCCTTCCTACCTCTCTCTCTCTTTCTCCTTCTGGCCACTGTGAGGTGAGCAGTTCCCCACCATAATCTTCTGCCCTGCCACAGGCCCAGAAACAGCACAGTCAAATGACCATAAACTGAAGCCATGAGTCAAAATAAATCTTTCCTCCAAATTGATTTTCTCAGGTATTTTGTCACAGTAACAGCAAGGTGATTAATGTAAGTATACCCAAATACTTTGTGTTGTATACTTTAAATGGATGAGTTGCAGGGTATATGATTTTTATCTCAATAAAACTGTTATAAAAAGGGTGGAGAAGGCATCCTGATGCATGCCAACTTAGATTTAGATTTAGAGACCCAGATATGTTCCAGTCAAGAATCAACTACAAATAAACACCTAGCATAAATAACTTACAACTTTGGATAGTATGAGACGGTATTATTTTAACTTGGGACCTTAGTAATATTAGTACAAATATTACTAGAAAAATATCCAAATAAATATTACTTATTCTAGAATAAGTGTTGGGCTGGGGATATAGTTCAGTTGGTAGAGTGCCTGCCTCGCAAGCACAAGGCCCTGGGTTCAATCCCCAGCACCACAAAAAAAAAAAAAAAAAAGAATAAGTGTTGCTGGGCGCAGTGGCTAACGCCTATAATCCCAGCGACTCGGGAGGCTGAGGCAGGAGGATCTCGAGTTCAATGCCAGCCTCAGCAACCTAGTGAGACCCTAAGCAACTCAGTGAGACACTGTCTCTAAATAAATATAAAATAAGGCTGGGGATGTGGCTCAGTAGTCGAGTGCCCCTGAGTTCAATCCCTAAATCCCTAGTACCAAAAAAAAAAAAAAAAAAAAAAAGTGTTAAACCCTTGGTTTTAATAGTTTAGAACTATATTTAAATATAGTTACAGCTTTGTGATTATTTTATTTTTGTGTTTCTGTCTGCTATCTGGTTTGTTACAATGGTTACAGTTTGGATTAAGAAGATTTGAGTTTGTACAGTGATCGTTATGACAGACTTCCAACATTTATTTCACTCTTGGATAATTAATAAAAGCCAAGTGGCAGTCCTGTTCTTCTCAACAGTGGTTGACTTAGGAATGGATATGTGACATAGTTCTGGCCAATGAGATGTGGGTTAAAGTTTGCTGAGGGAATTTTATTTTTTTGGTAGGAAAAAAACCAGTTTGTACATGGAATGAAACAATATAAATTCAAAACTTACAGATTAAGGGTAAGCTCTATCACTCATCTCTTTAAAAAGTTTAAGTGAATATCCAGTCAGAACTAACAGGGTGTCTCCTTTGAAAAATCATCTATACAGATTTCTAAGTAGACCACAGGACTGTGCACTACCTTGGCATGTCCTCAGAAGGCTCTGTCATTGAACAGGTAACAAAGTTAAAAACCCCAGAGTCATTTCTTTCAAACAGAAGAGGGAAAGACAGGGACAGAAGAAACTATTCAAACTTGGTCTTATTTCCTTGTGGCTTGCAGTCTCCTCCTCCCTGTCTTCCTCCTTGCAAGCCTCCTTACCCTCCAAAACTCCCTGGCCTCTGCCTCGGAATCCACCTCTGCCTCCTCCTCCACCACCTCAGCCTCCAAAGCCTCATCTGTCTCCACCACAACACCCAAAGCCACCTTCCCCTTTAGGCTTGGCCCAGTCCAAGGTAACTTTGTTTCCATCAATTTCCCCATCTTCCACGGCCTCTTTGGCAGCTTTGGCAGCTTCCTCAGGGTTGAAGTCCACAAAACTAAACCCTTTGGAGGGTCCGGTTTCCCTGTCAGGGACTATCCTTGCACGAGCAGAGCCCTCAAAAGGTTCCTTTAAGGTTTCTCCAGTGGTGTCCTCAGACAAACTTTTGACAGAGTTTTAGATGGCTGGCTTCTTGCGTTAGGCGATCCCCTGGGTCCTTGCAATTCCAGCTGATTGCTCTGCCCTCGATTTCCCTTTTATTACAGGAATGGAAAGCTTCTTTTACATCTTCAAACGAAGCAAACTCTATAAATGCATACCCTTTAGGTTTGCCATTTGGGTTCTGGGGTACTTTGAGTAAAGTTGCCTTTTCAAATGCTTCCTGAAGAGTTTCTTTTGTTGCCTTGTAAGAGAGGTTCCTTAAAACCAGAGTTTTAAGTCGATTCACCACTATTAAGTGCTATTCTTCCCACCTCTATTGTCTTGACCTTGACCTTTCTCTCCAGTGTAGTAGAGGGAAACAGATCATGCATGGATCCCTGTTCCCTGCTTTTCTTCAAGGATTTTCTCTGCATCAGCTTCTGTCTTAAATTTAACATAAACAATCCCTTTGCTCGTCCCATCCTTGCTGACTAATCTGATTTCCATGGCATCTTCAAACACTTCTTTTAATTCATCCTGAGTGACTTTTAAGGGAGATTTTTGGTCAAAAGTGTTCTTGCATCTCAACCTTTCTTGTCCCCCCCCCCCTTTTGGTTTCTCTAGTTTAATTTTATTGCCAAAAAGTTTTAGATCAGTGTGCTCCAAGTCTTCTTCCAGATCTTAAGCAGATTCAAAATCCACATAGCCAAACTTCCTAGTTGTTCCAATTCTGCCATCCACACCAGCCGGATCAGTTTTAGCGAAAAGTTCACTGATACCAATTTTTAGTTCAGGAGTAGATTTGTTAGCATTCGGGTTTCCAACAAAGAGATTAAAAGATTAGTTGGCTCTGTGCTTTCCACTTTCTGTTTCATGGCTTCAGGAACAGCCTTTTATTTGGTCATTTCCTTCTTTCATTGTCCAAGTGCTTCTTTGACGGGCTCTTCTTTCTCCTTCTCTTCATCACGGTGTTCGTCCTCCTCCTCCTCCTCTTCATCCTCCTCAGCCATGCTCTTGTCTTTCACTGGTATGGCTTTTGCAGCAGCTTCCTTTCCTTTGGCTGGTGTGATCTCCATAACTTCTTCTTCAGAGTCATCTTCCTCCTCCTCCCCCTCTTCCTCCTCATCTTCATCCTCATCCTCGTCATCATCCTTGTCCTCTGAGACAGGGGCAGCAGCTGCTGCTTTCATCACTGCTGGTTGAAATTCACCCTCATCCTCATCCTCATCTTCATCTTCCTCACTGACATCATCCTCCCCCTCCCCATCATCACTGTCTTCCTTCTTAGCATTATTTTTAAAATAAGTTTTTTAGTTGTAGGTGGACTTAATACCTTTATTTTATTTTTATTTGGTGCTGAGGATTGAACCTAGGTCCTAACACGTGCTAGGCGAGTGCACTACCATTGAGCCACAACCCCAGTCCCCTTCTTAGCATTCTTGACATTTTTTGCCCCCTTGCTGGGGTAACAGCTCCCTTCTTACCAGGGGCTGCCCAGAGTGGCTCCCTTTTTGCCAGGTGTTGCAACTGCTTTGGCTGGTGTAACTAACTGTCTTCTTGACTGGTGTGGCTGCTGCCTTTTTGCCTGGGGTGACAGCTGGGTTCTTGGCAGATGTGGCAATTGCAACCTTTTTAATGAAAAGACCACCACTTTCTTTGCTGGGGTTCTGATAGCCTTCTTGTCTTTTTCCTGAGAGATGACAACCTCTTCTCCACTTCTGTCATTTTCTTCAGCTTCTGATATTTCCTCATCTTCACTATCTCCTTCTTCTACCTTCTTTGAGGGAGGAGCCATTTTCTTCGGGCCACCTTGATTTTTACTGGCCTTTGCAAGCTTCAGCATCCCCAGCAGAGGAATGGCGCAGATGAACCTAGAGGAACTGAATCGACGTTGATGGAGGCCCTCAGGTACTGAAGATGTTAGATATGGAAAATGAAAAACCCCTATGTACAACAGCCTGAGAGAAGGGAGTGAAAAAGAAAGCCATACATTGATAGCTTTCATCTCTTTCAAGATAAATCCTTTTCAGATGCTGGCCACAGGGGGGGAGAAAGTGTTTCATCAAACCTAGAATGATAGTCTCTGGGAAATATTAATCTCTTCCAAGATAAATCCTCTCCAGTTGCTGGCCACAGACCCACAACCCAAAAACCCAAATTCCTGAGTGCCCAAACTGACATGCTCACTAAATCATCGCTCAGTATAACCTATAGACGCCTATACTCCTCCTTTGGCCAGTGACTCATTTTCCACGAGGAAAGTGGGTCCCTCAGAGGCATGTCAAACCATTCCTGCATGAAACTTTGTTCCTGAATAAAAGAGCTGAGCTGATCCATGAAGTTTATGTCCAGCCTGGTCTTTTTGTGTAACAGAAGGTGCCCACTGCTGAGGGGCTTTTGAAAGAGGTTTCTTCAGGCCCCACAAAAAGGAAATAATGTGAGTCCCACATACTGCTCTGAATTGTTAATGTGTGAATAAGGTAATGCCACACACTGAGAACGGCAGAACCAAGAGACTCACAGAAGGTAGAGCCGGAGCCCAGAGATACTGCACCAGAAGTCCGTCCTAGCCAGGCACAGTGGCACATGCCTGCAATCCCAGCTACTTGAGAGGCTGAGGCAGGAGGATTACACATTCTAGTACAGTCTGGGTAACTTAGTGAGATCCTGACTATAAAAAATAAAAAGAGTTGGGGATATAACTTAGTGATAGAGTGCCCCTGGGTTTAACCCCCAGTACCAGCCACCCACTCCCCCCCCCCCAAAAAAAAGAATGTGAAAAGAAAAACAAAGAACAAAAGGAACAGATGGATGTTCATTATACTGCTGGACTTCATGTTATGTGAGAAAATAAATTTCCTAATTGTTTTAGTCAAAATGAGAGTGACAGTCTTTTTGACCTAAACAATTTCTATTATTTTCACCTAAAAGAAATATAATCTATAATCAGGATTTAAATGTAAAAATAAGCCAGGCATGGTGGCGCACTCCTGAAATCCCAGCACTTGGGAGGCTGAGGCAGGAGGATCGAGAGTTCAAAGCCAGCCTCAGCAACTTAGTGAGGCCCTAAGCAACTCAGTGAGACCCTGTCTCTAAATAAAAAAATACAAAATAGGACTTGGGAATGGCTCAGTGGTGGAATGCCTCTGGGTTCAATCCCCAGTACCAAAAAAAAAAAAAAAAAGTAAAAATATAGTTTAGGAAATTTTTATTTTCTGTTTCATGTGTTAAGCATTTAAATTGAGCATCAATTATACTGAAAATTGTAGAGTGTTCCCTTGCCCATGCAGAATCGCCTTGGACTTTTAAGAACCTGAAAGTAGGACAAAGATAAATTCCAAAGAGGAATTCATACCCTGGATCCTGATATGAGGATCTATCATTGGATTGGGTCCAAGGAGGTCCCCTAGAAAAAAAAAGGGATCTCAATCCTGCCTGGCAGCTTCTCGACTTGTGCCACAGAAAGGAATTCCAGGATGCATCAAAAAAGGCCCAAGCCAGGATTTATTTAGGAAAGCCAGCAACAGAATGGAATATGCGCCCAAAGGAGATTGAGTGTGGCCGCTTGAGAGTGAGATGCGCTTTTGGGGTCTCAGTGTTGCTTTTTGTGTTTTGGGGGTTTTCTTAGTTGTAGATGGACACAGTACTTTTATTTTATTTATGCTTATGTGGTGCTGAGGATAGAACCCAGGACCTCACATGTGCTATGCAAGCACTCTACCACTGCGCTACAACTCCAGCCCTCAGGGTCCTTTTTTAAAGGAAACTTTATGATATAAGAAGCATATAGGATGGTATTAGCCTAATGAGCTCAACTCCTTTGATCATGGGCACAGAGCAGGACATGGTAGTCTGGTTCTTCTCAGATCTTCAGGTTGCATTATCTTGGTTTTTTTAAAATTTTATTTATTTTGACCCATTGAACACAAATGGAGTATAGCTTTTGTTTCTCTGGTTGTACACAAAGTAGAGTCACACCATCTGTGCATTCATACATGTACACACGGCAATGATGTCTCTCTCATTCTGTTATTATTATTATCCCCCCACCCTGACCCCACCCCTCCCTTTCCTCTATGCAATCTATCCTTCCTCCATTCTTGCCCCCTTCCACCCCACATTATGCATCATCATTCACTTATCAGAGAGATCATTTGGCCTTTGGATTTTGGGGATTGGCTAATCTCACTTAGCATGACAGTCTCCAATATCATCCATTTACCCACAGATGCCATAATTTTATTCTTCTTTATGGCTGAGTAATATTCCATTGTGTATATATACCACAGTTTCTTTAGCAATTCATCTATTGAAGGGCATCTAGGTTGGTTCCACAATCTAGCTATTGTGAATTGAGCAGCTATGAACATTGATGTGGCTGCATCACTGTAGTAATCTGATTTTAAGTCTTTTGGGTATAGGCCAAGGAGTGGGATAGCTGGGTCAAATGGTGGATCCATTCCAAGTTTTCTAAGGAATCTCCACACTGCTTTCCAGAGTGGCTGCACCAACTTGCACTCCCACCAGCAATGTCTGAGTGTACTGTTTTCTCCACATCCTGGCCAACACCTGTTGTTGCCTGTATTCTTAATAAAAGACCTTCTAATTGGGGTAAGATGAAATCTTAAGGTGGTTTTGATCTGCATTTCTCTTATAACTAGAGATGCTGAACATTTTTTCATGAATCTGTTGGTTGCTTGTAGATCTTCTTCTGTAAAGTGTCTGTTCATTTCCTTGGCCCATTTATTGATTGGGTTATTAGTGTTCTTGGTGTAAAGAATTTGAGTACTTTTTAGATTCTGGAGATTAGTACTCTATCTGAAGTGTGCGTGGCGAAGATTTTCTCCCACTCTGAAGGCTCTCTCTTCACATTGCTGATTGTTTCCTTTGCTGAGAAAAAGCTTTTTAGTTTGATTCTATCCCAATCATGAATTCCTGCTTTTATTTCTTGCACTTTGGGAGTCATATTAAGGAAATCTGGTCCTAGGCCAACATGATGAAGATTTGGACCTATTTTCTCTTCTCCTTGATCCATTTTGAAAATGGCCCAACTACCAAAAGCACTATACAAATTCAATGCAATTCCAATTAAAATCTCAATGACGGACCTCATAGAAATAGAGTGAACAAGCAGTCATGAAATTCATTTGGAGGAATAAGAGACCCAGAATAGCTAAAGCAATTCTTAGCAAGAAGAGTGAAGCAGGGGGTATCACAGTACCAGACCTTCAAATGTACTATAGAGCAATAGTAACAAAAACAGCATGGTATTGGCACCAAAATAGACAGGTAGATCAATGGTACAGAATAGAGGACACAGAGACAAACCCACATAAATACAGGTATCTCATACTTGACAAAGGAGCCAAAAACATACAATGGAGAAAAGATAGCCTCTTCAACAAATGGTGCTGGGAAAACTGGAAATCCATATGCAGCAAAATGAAACTAAACCCATATCTCTCACCCTTTGCATTATCTTGTTAACAGACTTGGACTGTATCCATATCAAGGGTTTTTAACACTTTATCTTTCTCTAGACTTCTTTTAAGCAATCTAAAAATAAATTATATAAGCTAACAACTATACAATCACCAGTAAATCTAAGGTTTATTGCACCTTTTAAGAATTTGGGTGTAGCCAGGCGCAGTGACTCATGCCTGTAATCCCAGCAGCTTGGGAGGCTGAGGGAGGAGGATCACGAGCTCGAAGCCAGCTTCAGCAAAAGTGAGGTGCTAAGCAATTCAGTGAGATCCTGCCTCTAAATAAAATACAAAATAGGGCTGGGAATGTGGCTCGGTGGTTGAGTAACCCTAAATTCAATCCCTGTTACTGCCCCCCAAAAAGAAAAGAATTTGGGCGTAGAGATCAGGCTTGGGGGTGAAGGTGAGGGTGTTTCCCTGTTTGATGGCTTTCTACCTATCCTTATTTCTATTCTATCTCAGACTGACTGATAGCATGAGAAGCGCCTTCAGTGGTGGACATTACATATAAACTCAGGAAGATACATCTGCAGGAATCACAAACACTCATCTGCCGGCATTATTTCCGGTGGAGATGACAGCACAAAGGAGCATATTGCTGGCAGCTGTGCTCTATACTGATGACCAAAGGGGTCGTTGCCCCTTAGATCCAAGGGATGTCATCAGCTTCAGTGCTGCCAAATCTTCCGTTTATCAAGAAAAACCCAAAACCTGGATCATGTGAATCTGTTCATTTTTAGATTTGGGCAAATTTTTAGATTTAAATTTTTGCTTTAAAAGCAAAAACATAATGCCAAGGAGCCAAACAAAACACATATATAGGCTGTCTGTGGTCTGCAGGATGCCACCTTAGCCACAGGCTTACAGCAGGTATCAGAAAGGACTTGTGTAGAAGTTCAGCCCTGTACATCCATGAAAGCCCAGCATTTCCCTCCCATGGGAGCTTCTTAGACACTTAGATTCTGGGCCAAGTAGCTGAAAAGACATGGTTTGTATTCACAGCCCAGCAAGAAGGAACAGATGGAAAGTGTGTCCAAGTATCTGAGTGAAATGACCTGCTGCATGGAGCTGTTTGGTATTATTTGCTGAAATGTTAAAAATGGACACACAATTTTCATTTCAATCTCTGCCAAAGTCAAGTTGTATACCTGGTCACTGATGAACCACCAATGTGGAGGAACCCATTAAACTTCTTTGCTTTGTTCCTTGGCTTCATAAACTGGCATAATCATTCACCTGCAACTGAAAAACAAGAGAAAAAGAATGAGAGGAACTGGACAAGAGCCTCAAGGGAGTTGGAGTCTTGTCACATGTCTCTGGACTTTCCTAGCACAGTCTTGGTCTGCAGTGACCACACAACCAATAATTCACCAGTTTCTTCTTCTTCTTCTTCTTCTTTTTTTCTTTTTCTCTTTCCACATTTGTTATTGGTACATTGTATTTGTACATAATGATGGGATTTGTTGTTACATATTCTTACATGCACACAATATTACAATATAATTTGACCAATATCACTCCCCAAAACTTCCCCCTCCCTCCCCACCTTCTACGCTCTGGTCCCTTTCCTCTACTGATCTCCCTTTGATTTTCATGAGATCCCCACCCACACACACACCTTTCTTTTCCTTTTTCTACCTTCTATATATGAGGGAAAACATAAAATCCTTGACTTTTTGAGTTTGACTTATAACCGTCTCTAGTTCCATCCATTTTCCTGAAGGTGATTTGATTGATTGATTGATTGATTTGATTTGATTTGATTTGATTTTCTTCTCTTTCTTTATCAGGGATTAAACCCAGGTACACTAATCACACTGCCACATTCGCAGTCTTTTAATTTTTTTAGTTTGAGACAGGGTCTCACTGAGTTGCTGAAGCTAAATTTAAACTTTCCATCTTCTTGCCTCAGCCTCCTGAGCCACTGGAATTACAGGCATGTGTCACTGCACTTAACTCATTTTCTTTATGAGAGAAAAAACCAAGTGCATATATATATGCATATATATATATATATATATATATATAATCACTTCTTTATTTATCTGTTATTCATCTGTTCATGGACATCTAGGCTGGTTTGGCTATTATAAATTGTGTTGTTATATGCATATCCATGACTTTAATTCTTTAGGATAAATACTGAGAAGTGGTATAGCTGGTCTTTTGAGTGCCTAGTCTTTTGAGGAATCTCCATAGTGGTTGTACTAATTTATAATCCCCCCAACAGTGTAAAAGTGTTCCTTTTTCTCCGTATCTTCTCCTGCATTTATTATTATTTATATTCTTTTTTTTCTTTTTTTTTTTGTTTTTGACTGGGGATTTAACCACTTAGGGGCATTTTACCACTGAGCTACATCCCCAGCCCATTTTATTTTTTTATTTTATTTTATTTTTTTAATATTTTTTAGATGTTGATAGACCTTTATTTTATTCTTTTATTTATATGTGGTGCTGAGAATTGAACCCAGTGCCTTATGCATGCTAGGCAAGCGCTTTAACCACTGAGCCACAACCCCAGCTCCCATTTTATTTTTTTATTTTGAGACAGGATCTCTTTAAGTTGCTTATGGCCTTGCCAAGTTGCTGAGGCTGGCCTGGAACTTGAAATTCTCCTGCCTCAGCCTCTTGAGTCAATGGGATTACAGGCTTATTATTTGTATTCTTGATGGTTACCATTCTGACTTATTTTTTGTATTCTTGATGGTTACCATTCTGGTGTAGGATGAAATCTCTGTATACTTTTTTTTTTTTTTTGTGGTGCTGGGGATTGAACCCAGGGCCTTGTGCTTGCAAGGCAGGCACTCTACCAACTGAGCTATATCCCCAGCCCTCTGTATACTTTTGATTTGCATTTCCCTAGTTGTTAATGATGTTAAATAAGCCGGGCGTGGTGGCGCACGCCTGTAATCCCAGCGACTTGGGAGGCTGAGTCAGGAGGATCACGAGTTCAAAGCCAGCCTCAGCAACTTAGCGAGGCCCTAAGCAACTCAGTGAGACCCTGTCTCTAAATAAAATAAAAAATAAGGCTGGGGATGTGGCTCAGTGGCCGAGTGTCTCTGAGTTCAAGCCCTGGTTCAAAAAAAAAAAAAAATGATGTTAAACATTTCTATATTTATATCATGTTTGTTGGCCACTTTTATTTCTTCTCTTGAGAAGTGTCTGTTTAATTCATTTGCCCATTTTTTAGTTGGGTTATTTGATTTTTTGGCATTAAGTTTTTTGAGTTCTTTATATATTCTAAATATTAATTTTCTGTCTGAAGAGTAGCTAGCAAAGATTTTCTCCCATTCTGTAGGTTCTTTCTTCACATTCCTAATTGTTTTCCTTGCTGTGTAGAAGGTTTTTAATTTGTTGCCATTGCAACTATTAACTCTTGGCATTATTTCCTGAGGTTTAGGGGTCCTATTTTTTTTTTTTTTTTTTTTTTTTGTACCAAGGATTGAACTTCGGGGCACTTAATCACTGAGCCACATCCCCAACCCTTTTTTATATTTTATTTTGAGAGAGGGTCTCACTGAGTTGCTTAGGGCCTCGCTAAGTTTCTGAGGCTGGCTTTGAACTTGTGATCCTCCTGCCTCAGCCTCCCAAACTACTGGGATTACAGGCATATACCACTGCACCCAGCTACGGGTCCTATTGAGAAAGTTGCTGCCTGTGCATATATACTGCAGTGTTGACCCTACATTTTCTTCTGGGAGTTACATAGTTTGAAAGGTCTAATTCCTAGGTCTTTGATCCATTTTGAATTGATTTATGTGCAGGGTAGAGCTAAGGGTCTAGTTTCATTCTTCTACGTATGGATAACCAATTTTCCCAGCACTATTTGCTTAAAAGGCTGTCTTTTCTCCAATGTATGTTTTTGGCACCTCTGTCAAGGATCGGATGATGTACCTGTGTGGGTTTGTCTGTGTCTTCTATTCTGTACCATTGGTCTATGTGTCTGCTTTTATGCTGGTACCATGCATTTTTTATTACTATACCTCTTTCATATAATTTGAAGTCAAGTATTATGTTTCTTCTAGCATGGCTTTTCTTGACTTAGAATGACTTTGTCTATTCTGGGTCTATTATTATTCTAAGTTAATTTTAGGATTGTTTTTTCTGATTCTCTGAAGAATGCCATTGGCATTTTGCTGGGAATTACATTGAATCTGTAGATTGCTTTTGGTGGGGTTGTTGTTGTTGTTGTTTGTTTGTTTGTTGTGGGTTTTTTTTTTTTTTTTTGTATTGGGAATTGAACCCATGGGCACTTAGCCACTGAGCCAAATCCCCAGCCCTTCTTATTTTTTATTTCGAGACAGGGTCTTGCTAAATTTTTTAGCAGCTCACTAAGCTGCTGATGCTGGATTCGAATTTGTGATCCTCCTGCCTCAGCCTCTTGAGTTGCTGGGATTACAGGCATGCACCAGCACATCCAGCTGGCCATTTTAACAATATTAATTCTGCATATCCATGAACATGGTTGATCTATCCATCTTCTGAGGACTTTTTCAATTTCTCTCTTCAATATTCTATAGTTCTCATTGCAGAGTTCTTTTGCCTCCTTGGTTAGATTTATTCCTAGGTTTTTTATTTTTATTTTTTTTAGGTTTTGTTTTGTTTTGTTTTGTTTTTGAGGCTATTGTGACTGGAATTGTTTTCCTGATTTCTTTCTCAGCAAATTCATTGTTGGTATCTAGGCAAGCTATTGATTTTTTAAAAATTTTTTTATTCTAATTAGTTGTGTATGACAGTAGAATGCATTTATGCATTTTGATAGATCATGCACAAATGAAGTGTAATCTCTCATTTGTCTGATTATACAAACTGTGGTATCACATCAGTCATGCAGTCTTATATATACATGAGGTAATAATGTCTGTTTCACTCTACTATCATTCCTATCCCCATACCCTGATTTTTGTATGTTGATTTTGTAACCTGCTATTTGCCTGAATTTGCTTATTAGCTCTAGCAGTCTTTTGCTGGAGTTATCGGATCTTCTATGTATAAGATCATATCATCTGCAAACAGTAATTCACTGGCTTCTTGATGTAACAGTAAACTCAAGGCAAGTGAATGCCCCTGATTCATGGGGAAAAAATGGCTCAATTCCATGGATCTGAGTGTTATTTTTAAAATAAGTGTGCTGTGACACATTGTAGCAGGAACAACTCTGGTTATATATTAAGAACAATTTCCAGACTATATGAATTGTGAAGCATTGAGCAGGTTACAAACGAGGAAGTGGAGGCCTCATCTGTGTGGGAATTTTTAGCATTCAGGGTAAATATCTGATGTGTGGTTCAAATGTTATCAGTGGTGAAAAGAGAAGGTGCCCTTCATGTGCTGTGTCTGCTCCTGACTGAATGTCACTCTCAGTAATGATCTTCGTTTTTCAAAGGGTCAATCTGCTCACTGTCCTACGTCCCTTATTTTATAGTGCCAGTCATAACTTGGAAAGACACAATCCTGAATGCCATAATCCCAAAAGATCAAAATCCTGAAAATATAATTCTGAAAGAAACAATTTTTTAAAAATTTAAGAGATATTTATTTACACTTTTTTTGTATGCTAGGAATTGAATTCAAGGCCTTGTGCATGCTGTGCATATGCTTTACCAGTGAGCTATAACTGGGCTATAGCCCAGTTACACTCTTCAATGGCAGTTATTTAAGAAGCATATAAAAAGCAACAGTTCACTTCATAGGCCATTTTACACAATATAATAGGCAATAACCATGCACTTTTAAAAAAAATTTAGATGTTAATAGACCTTTATTTTATTCATTTATTTATATGTGGTGCTGAGAATTGAACCCAGTGCCTCACACATGCTAGGCAAGAGCTCTACCACTGAGCCACAGCCTCAGCCCCGAAACATACACATTTTTGTAAGCATAAGCACTTTGGTATACTAACAATAGTTGCATTTTTTTTTACAGTTATGAACAGATGAACTGTAGTCATAAACAGGCAAAAAAGTGACAGATAGAAACACATATCACTATGGTTGGTAATTGTGTACATTTAGTTTTATAAACTACAGTCATCTGAGATACCATGACAGACAACCTAAGTCTTTTGACAAGAGCAATCTAAAACCATGATACATCACACCACCACATAGTCACCCAGTCTTTCACACACACAGATGTACAAAAAGGACATCACTTTATTTATTGAGGAAGTTTCAACATTTTTACATATATGCACAATTCTTATACATAAAGCCAACATTGCAATAATGCACTTTCACTGAGTCAAGTTTGCAAAAAAATGTACGAAGCTAATTTGAACTCGCTAATTTGTTTTACACAATTTATGCCTTCAATGTGGGAATGATGCAAAGATGAAATAATAACATAGAAATTTATTAAAAATAAGGCTGACAAGCAAAATAGTGGGGGGAAACTAAACAAGGAAAAAAAGAACTAAACTAATTTTAATGATTTTTAGCTATGTTCTGCAGTCTTGTATTATACCAGGTTCTTCTTTTCTTATAGGACAAGGTTCTTCTTATGCAATATATTCACAATTATTTCCTGTGTGGCAGGTCTCCCCACTAGTCAGTTCAGACTCACACACTAATTTCTGGAAACATCCTCACATACATTCCCAAAATGATGCTTTACCACATTTCTAAGAATTTGTTCTGCCTGAAATGATGCAACTATCTTGCATACAACCCAAACTGCAGTGATCCCTTCCCCAAAATTCAGCTTTCTATCCCTTTCATACAACCTTTTTTAAAAATGGGAATTGTAGCTTTCAGCTTTTGTTTTCAACATTTTGGAATTTCAACATTTCCAGAATTTTAATCTCTGAGATTTTAGACTTTGGAAATTCTGATGTTTTAGGGTCAACATTTCAGGATTCTAACCTGAACCCCATTTTTATCAAATCCTTACAGAAACCCAGTAAGATCAATTATGACCCATTTTACACTTGAGGAAGTTTGAACCTCTGCTCAGCTCAAGTTCAACTTGCTCAAGTGGAAGAGCTAGGATTAGAACCCACGTGTATGTGGGTTCTAACCTCAGGCTCCTTCCACAAGACCACACTGTTGCAGGTCCCAATGTTGTGGAAACGACAAGACGGCACTTGAAAAATAGGAGAAACCAAGCTTTATTTTAGGCCCAGGGGAGATAAGCACTCCAAAATTCTGAGCCCTGATCCACAGTTTCTCACATGTGTATAGATTATTTGACATCATCTTAGAACCATCCTATCATTGGGGCTTTCTCCTATTTTTTTTTTTTTTTAAATCTTAATCTATGCAGCTGAAGGTCTTGTGCAGTCTCTAACATAAAGATGCTCACAGAACAGATAAGAAGAAACAGCTCTTTTCACAGACATCTATTACATTTCAGGAGGGAGCAGTCAGACTCTTAGGGCAGTTATTGACAATGCAAAATGTAGGGACCCTCCTGGAGAAAGCCTAAGAGAGGGGAGGGGAACTGACCCCTTCCCCAGGCACTGGAATCTTATCATAACATTTTGGTAATTTCATTTCACAACCAGGTCTGGTTTTGCCATCACACAACAGGGTACCTATGTCTGCATGTGAGGAAGAGACCCAAAGGCGGGTGTAGGTCAGGGCAGTATTACCCAAAGGAGTTGTGAGCACATGGTTGAGGTTCAAAGAGGAAACCAGTATCAGGAAGAGAAATGAGATAACCTCTGGGAAAGGCAAGTGCTGTCAGAACCTGGAAGTCAGGCATATTCTTCCAGAAATAAGTTTGGAGTGATTTGCACCATCCAGGAAGGGAAGATGAACAGGGAGTTTCTTGTAAGCAACACCAAGAGCCTGCCAAGTCCCAGGCAGTGTTGTTACTGACATGACCAGCTCAGATTTTCCTTTGGTCGCCCCTGGCCAGTTCTCATTCAGACTCCCCCACCCTCTCTAACAATTGTCTCTGGTGCATAAGAGCTGAGACATTGTTTCCAACAATGACTGCAATTTAATTATGTGCTTATGTCTTTCTTCAGAATGTCTGGAGTCATAGAACTTTCTTTCTCTAAAAAAAAAAAAAAAAAAAAAAAAGAAAAAATAAAGTCCTTCTTGTTTCTGCCCTGAGAGGGTTCAGTTTCCTAAAATAGCATCACTGCTACAACATAAGAAAAGGCGGGTGGAAAACTAATGGGTCAGTACATTATAAATTAAGCCATGGGGCCTTTCCTACTTAATATTTGAGGCTGAAAGGAGTGAGTGTCCCTATCACAAAATCAGCCAAAAGACAACCTTAGGCCAACTCAGGATGAGGGACCATAGGTAGACTATTTCAAGAGGTGATTCTGGGTCCTTTTTCCCTTTTGAGAGCAGTTTCCCAAACTCCAGTTATTCCCAGTAGCTCTGGTGTTCAGTTAGAAAATCTAAGAAAATTACACAACTACAGAGATGCAAGAGGACAGACACACTGGACTGGACTCTTCATCATTCAACCAGAACTGAGATCCAATTCATTTAATTAATCTGCAAATTTCCTGGGAGCTCAGGCTTTAAGAGTGGGAGGGAGCCCCAAATCTGTTCTCTTGGTCAGTGACTTTGGGAAATTATGTCATTCAGTGTATATATTCCTGAAACCCACACCCATTAATGAGGGCAGGAAGGGTAAAATAAACCAGAAATCAGATAAATAAACAAATAAAAAACAAACCAGAAGGATTCCTCTATCTCTGAGTAGCAGCTTAGCCAGGTCAAGAAATTTATGCAAGGATACATTTTCCTGAAATTGTTTATCTCATCCACCCACTGTGAATAAAAGCCAGACCTGACTTATCTATGGCTCCAGGGAAAAGTTAAAGTTCCCCAAAGTCTTCTGAGACTTTGGCCTCGGGAATAACAGAACTCTAGGGGAATGCTTTGGAATTTTTGCGTTATTCCACAATCATTTTCTGAGCACCTTCTATTTTCTAGATGCTGCATTAGACGTGGCAGAATGCCTCAGAGGTGACTTAGCACAGACCCTGCTCTCTAGCTGCTCAGGGTGAAGTGGGAAAGATGAAGCATGAGCTAGTTGACTCTGGATAAGAGGAAGAAAGTACTAAGTGCTGCACAGAAATATAACCAAATTATCATCATCATTTTTGTTCAAATAGGACTTTCTGACATCAGGTTTCTCTTATTGTCTCTTTTGACCCACAGCACACATGTGGTGGATATCCATAGTTATTCTCGTCCTGCTGGAAATACACCCTAACTTCTCACTGGATGTGAGAAATAGACAGTCTCGTGGTTCATTTTCAGAGTATAGTATTTAGCTTTAAATGTAAAATTACTGGATATGTAAAAATAAAACAGCTGAAGAGGAAACATAACAAATGGTTACCAGAAGTTCACACCTGACTGCAACACATTCACAGTCCCTTGACAAACAGAAGAAAGAAGAGGCCTACCTGACCAACTGCCTACATGCCAAAGGCACTCAATTCAAGAGGACTTTGCTGCCACAAGAGAACAAAGGGAGATGGGAACAGGTAAAAGAATATTTCTTTTAAAAACCCAAAAGGAGATAGTAAAACCAAGGGGCCTTCGGGAAGACTGTGCACACCATAGTACTCAGCCAATGAGGAACTGGGGGAGGCACCATGCACTCTAGAGGATGAAGTGCTGATTGTAACCACTTTGGGGGTGCGAGCTCCCTCAGACACCTAATCTTGCAACATTGTCAGTAAAACCTCACTTTTTGCTATACTTTGTGTCTCTTCGTCCACTCTTGGGGTTTGGACAGGTGATCAATTGGACATTGGACAACCTCCACTTGTCCATGTTCATCCCAGGTGCTGTTGGCAGGTCTTCAGCCCAGGATCTGAGGTAAGAAAGGGCTCCAGCCAGTCCAAACATCAAGTTCTCTTGGACACAGTGACAACTCAAGGATTGGCACAGGATCCAGTGAGAACCAATGTGGATTCAATTGAGACTTCTGAGAAGGAGCTTCTTGAACTTGTGTGCTAGACTTGAAGTAGAAGGCAGGTGGGTTCTGAAACTGCCATTTCTTGCAGCTCTTTGAGCCTGAATCTGCAGGTGACAGAACGAAAGGTGGAACTGAGAGGAATCAGTCTTGAATCAGCATTGAAGCTTTTTGTTGTGGCGGTGGTTCTAAGGGATGAAACCCAGGGCTGCCCGTATGCTACACAAGCACTCTACTACTGCACTATATCCCCAAACCTTTTTACTTTAAGACAGGGTCTCAATAAAGGCTCTAGTCTTTGAGGCTGGCCTTGAACTTTTGGTCCTCCTGTTTCAACCTCCTGAGTAACTGGAATTATGGCATGCACCACCACACCCAGCTTCCATCTCTGTTTTATGTAAGAAAAATTGGCCTTCAGAGGGATAAAAAGAGAAGGCTACTAAGGACTAACCAGCCATGTCTTCAGTCCAAAGTCCTGATATCAATTCACTGGTTTAATCTTATACCTTTACCAGTCATAGAAACACAGAGGAAACAGAAAACCTTAGGCTGAAAGATTAGTCAGGTTTATTACAGCACCAACTGAGTTGAACTTTGAACAACAGATTGGATTTAGCCTACAATGAAGATAAAAGAGCATTGTATGCAAGGCCATGGATCTGAGAAAGTTCAGAAGTACATTCAGAATAGCAAGCACTTTGCTTAGTCAAAAGCATTGGGTGGATAAGAAAGGGTAACATAGGACTGGGATATAGCTCAGTGGTAGACTGCTTGCCTGGTGTGCATGATACATGAGACCATGGGTTTGATCCCCAGCATCACACAAACACACACACACACACACACACACACACACAAAGGATAATGTGAAATAGAATCATGGTAGAGTCAGAATGTTTGGTGGAGTTTAACTTATCCTGAAGGTCAGAAATTTAGTCCCCACTCTATTAAAAATTGGCTGCATTTAAAACTGTATTAAAAACTCAATTGTGGCCCATTTGGTTGTACTAAATCTTAAGGCTTATTGACCCAAGAAAAAGGAATCAAAAGAACCCAGTCTGGAGAAAGAGTCAAAGTATTGGCTTTGGGTTGCACAGTAGTGTCTTGAAACCAGACAAGCTGATTGAACCAAAGTAGGAATTCCCTCTCATACAAACAAGTAGATATGCTAAATCATTGATTGAAAGCAAGAAAGGGAAATTCCCAGGTGCTGGAAATCAAATGGGAAACCAAAGCTAGCATGGTGAACAGAATCTGAAGCTAAATCAGAATAGGTTTTGGGGATTAAGGATGGGATTTTAATACTGATATGGTAACTGAAAATGAAACCTTGAGCCCTAACAAGACTTGAATTGGAAAAAATGTCCTATCTACTCGCCATAGGAGGAAAAAAGAAAAAAGAAAAACTCTGCCTACCAGTTTGGGGAAGGAGCAAAACAGCTTGCTTTTGGCCTGGACCACAAATAGAAAAAGAATCAGGCTGGGGATACAGCTCAGTTGGTAGAGTGCTTGCCTTGTAAGCACTAAGCCCTGGGTTCAATCCCCAGCACTGCAAAAAAAAAAAAAAAAAAAAAAAAAAAAAAAAAAGAAAGAAAGAAAAAAAAGAAAAGAAAAGAAAAGAAAAAAGAAAAAGAATCATCTATGAAAAATGGGTGCCTCAAGTCTGTTTCTATATCAGTGCATGTCCTGAACTCATATAATCCATTAGGTACAGGTCACAGGATACTGAAAAACAAAACAAAAAAAAAAAACTAGCCAGAATGGTTGGAGAATATAAAAGAAACCAAAACCTTAAAAGTAACTGGTAGAAGAAAAATGGCTCACAAAAGAACAAACTTTACACAACTACTTATCAGGAATATCTTAAAATTGCTGATGGAAAATAATTGTCAAACTAGAATCCTGTTCAGATAAATTAGCATTAGAAAATGGAAGAGAAATAAAGATGAGGTTGGGGTGATGACTCAGTGGTACAGCGCTTGTCTAGCATGTATGAGGCACTGGGTTCGAACCTCAGCACTGCATGTAAATAAATAAATAAAATAAAGGTCCATCCACAACTAAAAATTTTGAAAAAAAAAAAGAAACAAAATAAAGATGATTTCAGGCAGGGCATGGTGTGCACACATGTAAACCCAGACAGGAGGATTGCAAGTTCAAGGCAGGAGTTCAAGTTCAAGGTTAGCCTCTGCAACTTGGCCAGATTTAGTCTCAAAACAAAAATAAACAAATAAATAAGTAAATGAAATTTTAAGGGAGGGGGTGGATGCTGGGGCTAGGAATGTAGTTCAGAAGAAAAAAAAACACAATCTACAGATTGATATTTATTTTCTTCACTTTTTTTCATAAGTGGTGGAGCACATGTTGGCCTCTGGTATCAAACTGTGTGCTCCGATCTCCTGCGTTGTGGGGAGCACCATACCCCAACAGGGGCTGAACTCTCATATAGTTACCAAATGTCAAAGTTCCAGACTTAGAGTTTCACAAGTTCAGGACTTCAGCTCTATTATTGTGTTTCTAGTTTAGTTATGATTCATGGGAATATATAAGAATCCAGCTTTGTTTGTGTTGTTGTTGTTTGTTTGTTTTTGCTGAGGCTGGCCTGGAACTTGGAATTTTCCACTCTAGCCTCCCCAATAGCTGGGATTATAGATGTAAGCCACCACACCTAGCCAGCCCTGTATTTTTTAAAAAAGTATTGTATTTATTTATTTTATTTTCTCCCCAATACTGGGATTGAACTCAGAGGTACTTTTCCACTGGGTTACATCCTCTGCCCTTTTTTATTTTGGAACAAGATCTGGTTAGGTTGTGCAGGTTGGCCTTGACCTTGGAATCTTCCTGCCTCAGCCTCCCAAGTAGCTGGGATTGGAGGTGTGCACAATCTTTATATTTTAAATGTCATGGTAGTGGGTTTGAAGCAAAGGGGGTTTTAGAGACAAAAACTCACTTCCTTGTGTTGACGTTGACCTTCTCATGCCCAGTTTCTGTCCCCCACCTGACTTTTGGAACAAGTAAGTCCAGGTCACTAATGATCCGTAGGCTGTCAAATCCAATGGACATTTTTTATCCTAATCTTATTTGATTTTTCATCAGTTTTTGACATAATTGACCAGCCTGTTCCTCAAGCATCACTCTTTGCGAGACCACTTAACAGTCTCCTGAATTTCATTTTCATTCTCCTTTCCAGCCTTTCCTTCTGTACCTGAGTTCCAGGTAGGAAGTGCTACAAACCTGGGCCCTATGCTCTTTTCTCTGCACCCTCCCCTTCAAAATACCCTTTTTTGTGTGTGTGGTGCTGGGGTTTTTGTTTTGTTTTGTTTTGTTTTTTTAGTGTTGGGGATTGAACCCAGGGCCTTGTGCTTGCAAGACAAGCACTCTATCAACTGAGCTATATCCCCAGCCCTCAAAATACCTTCAATCCCAGAATATTAAAAACCATTTGTAGTCTGACAACTTCTAAATTTTTATCTCCAGCTTAAACATGTGTTCTGGAATCCAGACCCAATCCCATATGCCAACCTCACAATTCCACTTGCATACTAAATAAATTTCTTAAACTTGACATGTTCAAAATAAAACTCTTAGCCAGGCGTGGTGGCGCACGCCTATAATCCAAGCAATCTGGGAGGCTGAGTCAGGAGGATCGAGAGTTCAAAGCCAGCCTCAGCAACTTAGCGAGGCCCTTAGCAACTCAGTGAGACCCTGTCTCTAAATAAAATACAAAATAGGGCTGGGGATGTGGCTCGGTGGCCAAGTGTCCCTGAGTTCAATCCCTGAGTTCAATCCCTGGTTCAAAAAAAAAAAAAATAAATAAATAAATAAAACTCTTGATTTCTTTCTCCAAATGTCTTCCAACTTCTATCTTTCCTATCATGGTACATGGTACCATCAATTCCAAGCCCAGAGTCAATTCTTGATTTCTCCATTTATCTCACGGCTCCATCCATCACAAATTCTGGCATTTCCACCTGCAAAATGAATTCCAAATCAATCCAAGTTTTCCATCTTCACCATAACTTCACTAAACAAGTCACCACTGAAGACAGGAAGCCAGAGAGAAGCCGGGTACTAGGGAGGGGCAGTGGTAAGAACTTTTAACAACTCACTCCTGGGGGAACTTTTGGGTCCCACAAGAACTATCTTAACCTCTTCTGAAGGCAGTGTCCTCAATGACCTAATCACTTTCCATTAAGCCCCTCCTCTTAAAAGTTCCACTATCTCAGAGCCAGGCATGGTAGAGCAAGCCTGTAATTCTAGGGACTTGGGAAGCTGGGGCAGGAGGATGACAACTTCAGCACCACTCTCAGCAACCTAGTGAGGCCCTATTTAAAAACATTTTTTAAAGGTCCACTACCTCAATACTACCACACTGGAAACCAAATTTTCAACACATGAAGCTTTGAGGAATGAACCACATCTAAACCATGGGAGTGGTCACCTCTCTCAGTCTTTGTGTACCTGAAGTCATGTTTTTTTGTTTGTTTTTGGTTTTGCAGTGCTGGGGATGGAATTCAAAGCCTTGCACATGCTGGGCAAGTGCTCTATCACTGAGCTATATCCCCAGCCCTAAAAAACCAATATCTGAAGAGAAAACTGTTGAGATTTGTTTTTGCTCCAGAGCTGAAGAAAAAGCCCTAGAAATTAAAGAAATTTACACACAGCCAAATTATCCTCAAGAG